>JAVJIF010001992.1:0-67476 GCA_038442645.1 Agave tequilana
AAGCCCCAGTTCATAAACACTCTTCCACGATTCCATGGCCTTGAATCTGAGGATGCGTTACTTCTTCATCGAGAGTTTGAAGAAGTATGCCTTATGATGAGAATTTCCCAGTTAACCGAGGATGCTGTCAGACTTAGGTTTATACCTTTCGCATTGAAGGATATTGCTAAGAAGTGGCTTTATAATCTCCCAGTTAGCTCTATTTCTTCTTGGGATGATTTCGTTAAGGTCTTTCTTAAAAAGTTTTATCCTATTCATAAGACAGCCTTGATGAGAAAAAATATTATGCAATTCAAACAAGAAGCAAATGAACCGTTTTGGAAGTATTTTGAGCGCTTCAAAGACCTAGTCGCCCTATGTCCCCATCACGGTATAGAAAAATGGCGCCAGTGCCAGATTATCTATGATGGGCTTGACTATCAGACTAAGACGCTCCTTAAAACTATGTGTCAAGGAGAATTCTTAAAGAAGGATGAAGATCAGGGTTGGGATCTTTTTGAGGCTTTAGCTGAAAAGACAATCCAGTGGGAGTCATGTACTGAGAAACCTACACCCACAACTTCCAGAACTGGTTTACATTCTATAGAATCCTTAATAGCTGCAGAAGCTAAGATAACTCAATTGATGAAGAGGATTGAATTGCTGGAATCCAGGGAAAATTCTGCTGTTAATCAGGTCAACCCAACACCTGTGGTAAATCCGGGTTGTACCTACTGCCATGATCTGAATCATCTGTTTGAGGAGTGTCCAGTTTATCAAACACATGTTTCAGGAGAGTACGAATGCCACATACACCAGACCCACTTACAACCCTTACTCCAAAACCTATAATCCTGGATGGCGTAACCATCCAAACTTCTCTTGGAGTCAGTCTGGACCTGAGCAGCCAAGACAACCATATCCACAACAATACCCTGCTCAGTCTCATCCACCGACTTACCACCAGAACCCACCAAATGTTCATTCATACCAGAGCCCTCCAAGATTCCAATCCTATCAAAATCCTGTGCCATATCAAGCAAGTTTTCAGCCCCAGTATCAACATCATCCACCACCCAATCCTTCAGACAAAAGACTTTCTGATTTGGAGAAAATGATAGAGACCTTATCTAAGAACCAAGCTTCAATGATGAACAATCAGCAGCAGGACATGAATAAATTGCAAATCCAAATAGGGCAGTTGGCTAACTCTTTGACTGAAAGACAAAAAGGAATGCTACCTAGCCAACCTGTGCCAAATCCCAAAGCCCATTTTCCTCTGCATGAAGTTGAAGACTTGGGACCCAGCCAAAGTCAATGCCAAGCCATTCAATTCTTAGGTCTGGGAAACGTGTAGATAATAAGGTTTCAAATCATTCTCCCAAATCTGTGCCGATGCCACCACCTTCTGTTCCAATCTAGCCTATGCAAGACATTCCTTCATCAAGCACACATCCATCCACTTCCCAATCTAAAGGAAAAGAAAAAATTGATGAGCAAACATATAAGCCTGTTGTCCCATTCCCAAATAGGCTTACAAATCATAAGATGAATGCTCACATGGAGAAGATAAGAGAGATATTCAATCAAGTACAAATCAATGTCCCTCTCTTAGATGCTATTCAACAAGTCCCATCCTACGCCAAGTTTCTGAAAGAAATGTGTACAAAAAGAGAAAAGCAAGTGTCCCGAAGAAAGTCTTTCTGGCTTCCAACATAAGTGAACTGCTCAATGGTCCAATCCCTGTGAAATACAAAGATCCAGGGAGCCCTACCATTTCTTGTATCATAGGGCAGACCACCATAAATAGGGCTTTGCTTGACTTGGGCGCGAGCATCAATCTTCTCCCCTTTTCTGTCTATCAGCAGTTAGGGTTAGGCAACCTTCGTCCTACCCAGATGACAATTCAATTGGCTGACCGCTCTGTAAAGATTCCCAAGGGGAAATTACAGATGTTTTGATACGGGTCAGGGAATTCATTTACCCCGTGGACTTTGTTGTTCTTGAAACACAGCCCGTACAAAATCACAGAGCGCAAACACCTGTCATTCTCGGACGTCCTTTCTTAGCCCCACGCAAATGCAATAATCAATTGCCGAAATGGATCGATGCGGTTAACGTTCGGAGATATGACGAAAGAGGGTGAATGTCTTCCATCTGGGGAAGCAGCCAAGGGATGTGGATCATGATTCTTTGAAGTGAACTTGATTGAAGGGTTGACCAGTGAACATGTGGAGGAAATTGAGTATGAGTCTGAAGAGGAGTTTGAGTTGGAGTCGGATGACTTCAACTTGGATCAGATTGTTGGATCAAATGTTGAACGGACCTCTAATTCCACACCTATTCTTCCCTTGCACCATGAACAACCAGTTTTAGACCCTGTCCCTTCTTCTGAGCTTAAAGCTCTTCCCAATCATCTTAAGTACAAGTACCTGGATGAGAAGGAATCCTTTCCGGTAATCATTGCATCAAATCTTACTGAGCAACAAGAAGAGGACCTTCTGAATGTGTTAAGGGAAAATAAAGAGGCCATTGGTTGGACCATGGCTGACATCAAGGGAATTAGTCCTACCATTGTTCAACACAGAATTCATCTGACGGAAGATGCTAAACCAAAACGAGACCCACAGCGCAGACTTAACCCCATTATGCAAGAAGCTGTTAGATCTGAGATTTTGAAACTATTAGACAATGGGATTATCTATCCCATATCTGATAGTCAGTGGGTAAGTCCAGTCCATGCTGTGCCTAAGAAAGCCGGGTTTACTGTGGTGGAAAATGAGAATAAAGAATTGATACAAACACGTCTTCCAACGAAGATTAGAGTTGTATTGATTATAGGAAGTTGAACACCGCCACACGTAAAGACCACTTTCCACTTCCATTCATTGATCAGATGCTGGAGAGATTGGCGGGACACGAGTACTATTGTTTCCTGGATGGATATTCAGGATATAATCAAATCCCAATCACTCCCGAAGACCAAGAGAAAACGACCTTCACTTGTCCCTTTGGAACGTTTGCGTACCGAAGGATGCCCTTTGGCCTCTGCAATCCTGCAACGTTTCAACGTTGTATGTTGAGCCTTTTTTCGGACATGGTGGAGAGATTTCTAGAAATTTTCATGGACGATTTCTCGATTTATGGGATTCTTTTGAGCAATGCTTGTACCATTTAAAGCTTGTGCTAAAACGCTGTATGGAGAAAAATTTGACACTTAACTGGAAAAAGTGTCATTTTATGGTCAAGCAAGGAATAGTACTTGGGCACAAGGTATCAAGAATAGGAATTGAGGTGGACAAGTCGAAAGTGGAAGTCATTACAAAGCTCACTGAACCTACATGTTTAAAGGACATTAGATCATTCTTAGGGCACGCCGGCTTCTATAGACGATTCATTCAAGGGTTTAGCAACATTGCAAGACCCTTGACAAATCTCTTAGGAAAGGATGTACCCTTTATCTTTGATGAAGAATGTCAAAAATCTTGGAGAGAGCTTAAGGATAGACTTGTCTCACACCGATCATCTCTGCACCAGATTGGACCAAGCCTTTTGAGATTATGTGTGATGCCTCTGACTTTGCTATAGGCGCTGTTTTAGGACAGCGTATTGATAATAGGCAACACGTGATCTATTATGCTAGCAGAACGCTAAACGATGCCCAACTCAATTACACGACCACTGAAAAGGAATTTTTAGCAGTTGTCTTTACGTTGGGAGAAATTCCATCAATATCTGCTAGGGTCTAGAACTATTATTTTTACTGATCACTCCGCCCTAAAATACTTGATGCAAAAGAAGGATGCTAAGGCAAGACTGATTAGATGGATACTTCTTTTGCAAGAGTTTGATTTGGAGATAAAAGATAAAAAGGCGTTGAGAACGTGGTTGCGGATCACTTGTCGAGAATCCCAAACGCACCTAAGGGAGTATACCGATTAACGATGATTTCCTGACGAGCATATTTTTGAGATACGTGGAGAGCCCTGGTATGCTGATATAGTGAACTACCTTGCTACCAGGCAAATACCTTCTCATTGGTCAGGACAAGAAAAACATCGTTTTCTGCGCCAAATGCGGTTCTTCTTTGGGATGAACCATATTTATTCAAGTACTGTCCTGACCAAATCATACGTAGATGCCTTCCTGAGGATGAACATCAGAGTGTCTTGACATTTTGTCACAAATTAGCTTGCGGTGGACATTTTGGTCCACGGAAAACTGCTGAGAAAGTGCTTCAGAGTGGATTCTATTGGCCCACTCTCTTTAAGGATGCATATACTTTTTGCAAGCTTTGTGATAAATGACAAATGACGGGTCGTATTACACAGAGAGATATGATGCCCCTCACACCCATCTTAGAAGTCGAAATTTTTGACCTCTGGGGCATCGATTTTATGGGACCCTTTCCTCTGTCTTACGGTAACCAATACATTTGGTAGCGTAGTAGATTATGTTTCTAAATGGGCTGAAGCGATTCCAACACGGACAAATGACAACCATGTTGTCATCAAGTTTTTAAGAGACCACATCATCTCTCGCTTCGGAGCCCCCCGTGCGATAATAAGTGATAATGGGAGTCATTTTTGCAATAGGGCTTTTGAAGCCCTGATGCGCAAGTATTCTATCACTCACAAATTATCCACGGCTTACCATCCTCAAACTAATGGGCAAGTTGAAGTCACGAATAGACAGATAAAACTCATTTTGGAGAAAACTGTAGGAAAGAAACGTAAGGATTGGTCCATCAAACTCACTGATGCCTTATGGGCATATAGGACCGCTTACAAGACTGTCCTCGGAATGTCTCCATATCGAGTTGTATTTGGGAAACCTTGTCACTTGCCTGTTGAATTAGAACACCGAGCTATGTGGGCTTTAAAGCAACTGAACTTGAATTTGGATAAAGCCGGTGCTTTAAGGAAATTACAAATATCCGAGCTTGAGGAGCTGAGAAACGAGGTATATGATAATGCTCGGATCACGAAGCACAGAACCAAGCTTTTTCACGATAAATCCATTCACAAGAAAATTTTTGTCGTAGGACAAAAGGTTCTGTTGTATAATTCACGACTCCATCTTTTCCCTGGTAAACTGAGAACCAGGTGGTCAGGGCCATTCATTGTGCAGACTGTCTTTTCCCATGGTGCAATTGAGATTCTTGACCCGAATAATGGCAACAAATTTACTGTGAACGGTCAACGTCTCAAGCCATTCTTTACCACTGATTCCTTGTCACACGACGTTCACGAATTGGGTCTTTGTGACCCAGTTTATTTGTGACAATCCCATCTGTATAGTTCCCAAGCATTTTCCTGGATATCATTTTTGGGACCATACTTGTAATAATTTTCTTTTTCACTTTTTGTAAATAATAATAATAATAAAAAAAATATAAATAATAAAAAAAAAATAGGGATTTTTGTGCATATAAAGTTTCTCTTCCTTAGGATTTTCTCTTCCCTAGGATTCCTTTCACTTTCAAATTCCTTTGACTAGGGTTGTAAATAGAACTTTGACCTAGGGATAAAATTGGAAAAGTCCCTTTACCCATCCCCTATAAATACTCTCCTCACTTACTGTTCTCCCTCAAACGCAGACATCTCTCAAGATCCAGATCTCCCCTTCCAGAGCTAACCTCTGCAAATTTTTCCCTTCTCCAAATTCCTCAAATCTGCCGCAAAAATCCTTTTCTGACCGCAAATTTGCGGTACTCCGGCCATCTCTGGTGCTCAGAAAAAGTCTACGTGGTCGATTTCTTTTGTTAGTGGCAGATCCAGAGCAACACTTCCAGAATCTGTCCCGGGTGCCTTCTGCACAACTGATTTGGATTTCCCCCCACGATCTCCGGGGGTGGTTTGCATTTTTCTTTCTCAAATCCATTGTTTAAGTTCAATCATCATACATGGCCCCAAGCTTGTTTGTAGAAAGGGATTTTTCAGTGCTTTTGAATGATATTGGGGGATATGGGCATATCTTTGTGGATAGCATACGTGCATGGAATTGGTACTCTTTGGTTTATAGTCACAATGACCATGATGCATATTATTGCCCGGATATTGTCACTACTTTTTACAACTCTATTGACCATGCATCAGTAAATCATGACATGTACCAATTTGTATCTCACATGCCATTCGGTGATATCTTTGTCACCATCCCACTTATTGCTGAAGTTACTAATGTCCCCAGTTATCCCCACCATACGGAACCCTTGCCATTGATTGATTATATGCCCATCATGGGGATCCGTTGTACCATTCAGGACCGTGGGCTCAAAGCTAATACGACCTTCCGAAATGTTCATTGCATTGGACGTTGGGTCCAACGCAATATTTTAGGGCTTGAGCACCAATTGTCCTTTAATAGACCCGTGTTGCAAGTAATCCATGATTTAATGACACATAACCACACGGTCTGTTTAAATAGGGCCATCTTCTGTGCCATTATTGACAATTCCTCCCGCACTCGGGGTGCAAAATATTCTCATGCAATATTAATCACACGTCTGTGTAAAAATTTTATGTCAGACGATGTCTTTAATACCTTTGACCGAGTGCCTGTTACTATAGAAAGACCCACAAGCTCGTATAATGGTTGTTTGCAGGCACTATGGACACCTATTGCACAACCTGAAAATGAACCTGTGGAGGTTGATTCGGAGGAAAGTTAGAAGAAATGATGATCCCGAATTTTGGAGGCAGGAACCCCCCACTGATTCACGATCCTTCATGTCCACCATATGGAAAGGCATGAAGAAGATTTTTAAGGGGCAGGTCTGGCTCAGGAAGAGGGTAGAGGAGCAATCCTCTCGATTAAGTAGTATGGAGGCTGTTTTGAGGAGATCACAGTCGGCTGGACCTAGCACCCCCGCGGGTCCAAAACGACAGAGGGAGTAGCTTTTCCATACCTATTTCATGCATCATTTTATCTTGCATGCATTGGGGACAATGCATGAGATAGGTATGGGGGGGTAGCTAACATAGGATTTTCACTTATTTTTTTTAGGTTTTTACTTTTTAGGATTTTTATTTTCTTTAGGTCTTTTTATTTCTAGATGTTTACCTTCTTTTAGATTTTCCACTTTCTTTTTAGATTTTACTTTTTCTTTTTAGATTTTCCACTTTCTTTTTAGATTTTACTTTTTCTTTTAGAAAATAAAAAAAAAAAAGAAGAAGAAATTCTTTGATCCATGTCTAAAGAATCAAACTTGAAATTTAGGGATTAAGGAAGCTCTAAATTAGGATTTCTAAATATAAGTTGAAAAGAGGAGTTTTGTTAGATTTTTAGGTTAAGTAATAAAGGATTAGAAAAAATACTAGATTTTAATTCTTTCTTTAGGATATAAACATTGAACATATTGAAGGATTAATCAAAGACTTTGTGATTTTAGTTACATATATATAATAAAAAAAAAAAATTTTGTAAATAAATAATAAACCGCTGATTAAGCTGGTAAGTAGTGCCTTAAGAAGCATTACCAATCACGCCTAAAGGTGGTCAAAAAAAAAAAAAAAAAATACTTAACTACTGATTAAGCTGGTAGGTAGTGCCTCAAGAAGCATTACCAATCACGCCTAAAGGTGGTCAAAAAAAAAAAAAAAAAAATAACTACTGATTAAGCTGGTAGGTAGTGCCTCAAGAAGCATTACCGATCACGCCTAAAAGTGGTTAAGTCCTTAAATTCCTAAGTGGCCTAGTTTACTCGAGTCATCGAACCCTTAGGGATGTTTTCTCATCTGGTGCCCTAAAACCGTCTAGTTTGGGAGTCATCGGTAAGAGACTCGCTACATGGGTAAACTAGAAAACCTAAGGATGCTAAGGAAATGTAAATAAACATTGTAAATAACATAAAAAAATATATTATATATATTAGTAAATAAATAAACTTAGTCTAAGAAAGATCCTTCATATTCATAGATGTATATATATCCTAGGATTGATGCAAAATCCGGTTTTTGATCTTTTCCCTAAAATCTTAACCTAAGATGAAAACATAACTCCAAATAGATACTTATAAGAGGAAAGAAAAATTTAGAATAACCTAAAACCTATAGATCAAGTTAGAATCTTTAAAACATGGATCAAAAATTTCACTAACCCTTTTCTTTTTCTTTATGGATTTTGTGGGTGCAATCCGCTGAAAACCCTCAGGAGACAACACTCCTCCTCTAGGGTAACCTAGAGGTTTAACGGCTTGTTGCACGTGCTCAGTGCAATCGTGTCACCTACGAAAGTGGTGTAATAAATTAGTTAGGATTTTTCTTTTTCTTTCTTTTCCTTTCTTTTTGCTCGGGGACGAGCAAAAGCTAGGTATGGGGGTGTGATTGTTCTACATATTTACATATTTTACCACTTTCATACTATGCATTTTGTAAATAATATGTGATTTCTTACCCATTTTCTCTCTATTTTTACAGGTCCACAACTTAAAAGATAAAAGCCAATAATCACTTTAATTAGCAATAATTAAAGTGATTAAATCCATAATCCCAAAAGAGCCAAGATTTGAATTTGGATTCAGTTGAGATCCGCGCGCCCATGGGATCTTCCAGAAGGCCACGTGGCTAACCAACTAACAACCAGATCACAACAGAAAATCTGGGCTCAACGGCCCAGATTTTGCCGCAAAAACCGCCAGATCCTTGTGGATCTGCGGCAGTTACAAGTTAGTTGGAGACCGGATTTTGCGCCAATGGCCAGGGCTCTAGATGCTTCTCTGGGATGGCTATAAATAGAGGACCAAGGTCTGTGCGTGAAGATAGAGAAGAGAGAGAAGAAAATAGGGGAAAATTCTTGTATTTTTGTTTTCTCCTAGGTTTTTAGACTTCATCTTCTTCCTCCTAGAGATCTTGACAAAAGTGAGAGAGAGAGTGCTGTTTGAGAGCTTGTACCAAGAAAGTGACATTCTTGTAGCCAAGGATTAATCAAAAGGACTCCATTCTTCACTTTGCAAAGCTCTAGTATGTTGTACTTTACCTTACTTTAGTTTGTTGCTTTGATTCTAGTTCAATTCTATTGCTTGTGTTTTGTTGCTTTACTACATGAATAGTTGTGTTGTTTCTAGTGTAATGGCTAGCTAGATCTTTATTGCATGGCTAGCTAAGAACTTGCCTAGCTAACTTCTATCTCCTTGGATGATGCTTATCTTTATACTTGCATTGTGAACACTTCTATAACTTACCAAGAAGTAGAGTTGATTTCCCTTGACAATTGCTTGTTCATACCACCTATGACTCATGTGTGCCTCATTTAGAGCCTTGTCTAGAACAAGAGCCTTTGATGGAACATGAAGATGGTTCACCTACATATGCTACTTGTAAGAACAACTTCCCTACTTCAAGCTACTAGTTGTTGTTATGTCTTGAATGTTTGAATGAACGTTGTATCTTCTCTTTAGCATCTTTTGAGTGTCACTTCTAGATTTCATCAATTGAACATCTATCTAAGAGAGCCAATGACTCATTGTGAGGCTTCAAGCTAGAACAAGAGAACACTCATCTTCAAGAAGGTAAAGAACTTGAACAAACAAGCAAGTTACATCATCAATTGCCAATGAGTCAATACGAGGCAACAAAGCATCACCATTGAGTATAGCAAGTTAGCAATGAGGTAAAGTTAGCTAGCCATGTATCTTATCATCTAAAGTTGTTCCAACACTCTCTTTACTAGTTTCTTTGTCTTTACAACACACTTCCACTTCACTCAAGTTCTTTTTGGTTTCTTTTTTACATAATGCACACATCCACCATTTCTTTTCTTCTTGCACTTGTGTAATTACATAGAAGTTTCTTCGTCTTTTGCTTCACTTTGAAAAACCGTAACGCTTCCATCGCTAGCTCTCCCGGAAGATCGACCCGGTATAGCCATACTATATCGGAGATTGGAAAGAGTTTATTGATCTTTAAATACAATTGAGGAGTAAACAAACATTAAGGTTAACTCTAAACCTCTTCTCCTTAACTGAATAATTGTGCAAGAACTCTACATTACTCCTTCCTAATCATTCTTCTTCTTCTTCTTCTTCTCTCCCTCCCTCTCTCTCAATCTCTTTATTCCTCTCTGCCTCTCTTCGTTCTGTCTACCACCACCGGAGGCCGACTCGTCGCCGGCGTGGCCGCCGTGGCGCGCGGCTGCGGTGCGGTCACACACAGGGCAGCAACGCGCTGCCCTGTTCTCTCTCTCATTCTCTCTGTTCTCTCTCTCTCTCTCTCTTATTGGGTATAAACCCAATTCCCATTTAAACCCAAACCCAAAGCCCAAACCCCTTGAACCCATTAAACCCAATAACCCTCAAAACCGACCTGATATCTTACCAAACCCGCATCCAAAACCCAATAAAGGTAACCTCTCATATAACCCTGACAATTTATTACATTTACGAATTAGTCCTTTTTATTACATATTTAACCATTTCTATTACTTTTAGTGTTCGGGCGATATCTGGAGCATCTGGTGTCCGATCTGCACGATTCTGGAACCGTTGCGATCGCGGGAAAAAAGAGCTACCTTCCCATGACCAATTTATGAGTGTTTTCGTTTTTATAAATTATATTTATTCATTTTAATAAATTGAGTGATTATTTTAATTAATAAATCGTAATTATGGGTAAATCACTAGAATGTTAATTAATAACTTAATTATAGAGAAGTCATGATTTGTAATAAGAAAATGTATGATATTATAGTAAACATAAACAATAAAATAATACTTTCATCTGCTTCATGATTTAATATAACATATAGGTGATAGATGATCATATTTAAATGGTTAGCTCCTCGACCATTTGGTTTCCAATTAACATAATAAAACAGTATAAACCATAATGACGACAGGAACACTTGTTTTTTGGTCACTCTCTCGTTTGGATAATGGCACTCGTACGCCATGTCCGGATGGGTTTCTACTGGAGTGCGGGCTCCAATATGAACTGCCAGTGGTATGGGACACTGGAAGAGATTGATTAAAATACCAGGTGGTACTGATTGTTATTATTGTATAAATAACATGACTTGCTTGATACATGTATACTATTGTGTAGTTGTACTTGTTACTATTCCTGATATTTTATCCACTATCATGTTACCTGTAGACTTTGCTACATTACCTGATACTTGTTACACTTTATGTGGTGACACACTCTTCATGTACACGTGTACCTTGCATTGCATGCCTTTAGTTCCTGTATATCCTATAGACACTATTCCCGTATACTCACATCGCTATAGAATGGTTGCATACTTCATCTACATGTTCACATGCATCACGTCAACAATGTTTATTATATACAAACATGAGACTACTATAGACATGATCCGATGATAACATGCTAATTGGTGATGGTATTAAAATATGACATTGTTATATTTCTACAGATTATTAAATTTCTATTATATGGTATCACTATGAAATAAACATGTATTATATATTATTATCGTGCTTATATTACTATAGTACATATTACTGCCTCCTTCATTTTACCACTCACTAGGTCGCTTTCTGACGACCCTGGGTTTGCGTGTCCAGGTTGAAGATCCGAGTTATCGTATTATCAGATAGTTCATTGGATTCACATAGGAGACTCCTCATCGAGACCATTCATAGGTATCTTTATAATTTATTTCTGTTATCTTATTTATCCTATTTGCATATCCGTTATGATCACTAACCCCCTTTATGCAGGTATTCTTGTACTTTTTTAATGCTGGAACTCGTGTATATATGTGGAGGCTATTTCCTGTACTGAGGCTTAGTGTACGTATGTGAGGGTATCTCCGCCCTGCGTATGTACGTCGCCATAACGTCCCCGTACCTACGGGATCGGGGCGTTACAACTCCTGCAGCGGTCAACCGTCCGGTCGACCAGCAGAAGGCCAGTCCAGCTTTTAAGGGGTGTAAAAACTTGGCTTTTTATTATCAAATAAATCACATAAAATTACATAAATTCTAAAAAAAATATGTTCTTATAAGATCTTTGAAATACAAATATGTGTGACAAAAATTCAACACATATTACAAACTATTTGAACCATTTTTGTGATATTGAAATTAGGCTTTAAACCAAAATCGGTTTTTTCCAAAAACCAAACTTTGAAATGGAAATCCGATTTTTCCAAAACACATGTAAATACAAAAACATAATATTGAAATAACTTTAAAGCATGTTGCATATGGATAGAATCCAATATACATAAAGGATATATATATATGTGTGTGTGTGTGTGTGTGTGTGTGTGTGTGTGTGTGTGTGTGTTTTTGACATGAAATCCAATATCGGTTAAACCGAAAACCAAAACCAAATAAACTTTAAACTTGTGTGTTTATGTGAACTTGAGCATATCAACACTATCTAATCTTTACACAAGATCTAAACAACTAAAGTAAAATACAAACTGAAGTCTTCTTGTCTCCAAGCCGACTCGATCCAAACATGATTCACCGAGCTTGACTCCAACCGAGTACTAGATGTGATCTTAACACGTGAGCTCTTGAATCAACATGTGAAAGCTCCAAAATACCTTTGTTGAAGCTAATCACCTACTGATATCTTGATCAAATATCTGAAACTAAATATCATAAGATTATTAGTAAACTATAACTACATGAGTTAATCATCATCAAAACTAGAGTGAAGGTCTCTGGGCTAACAGTGTGCCTGAACAGGGCCTGGTTTTCTAGTTTTGTGAAGCTAGATTGATGTTACACGGTCATGGGTGATGATCATCCGTGTAATATAGAAGGGATGGATACAGTCCATATTAAGATGGAAGATGGGATAGTACGAGAATTGAAGGAGGTGAGGTATCCTCAACTCAAAATGAATCTTATCTCTGTTGGTGCTTTGAAAGCATTGGGTCTTATGATATCTATATGAGATGGTGTTCTCAAGATGATCAAAGGCTCAATGGTGGTGATGAAGGGCGTCCGCCAGAACAATCTCTACTACTTGAAGGGTAGTATGGTTACAGGTCAGGTGGAGACTTCTAGTTCTTCAGATGATATTGCACAAAGGTCTAGCAGTTGAAGGTCGGACAAGGAGGTGAAAGGTCTTTGCAAGCTCCTGCAAGAAGGGATCATTAGAAGGTGCTGCTACCTGCAACCTGGAGGGTGAACACAGCATTCTGGATAAGAAGAAGGTGAAATTCAATACCAGTACTCACTGCTCAGAAAGTCTTCTTGATTGTGTTCACGTAAGCGTTTGGGGACCTGCTAAGACGGCATCGCTTGGGGTCACAGATATCTTGTCACTTTTATTGATAATTTATCTAGGCATTATTGGATATATCCACAAGACAAAGGTGTGAAGCCCTAAATATGCTGGTGAAGTGGAAAGGAAGAATGGAGAAGTAGACGGTGTAGGCTGTCTAAAAATCACTAAAAGA
This sequence comes from Agave tequilana, assembly GCA_038442645.1. NCBI lineage: Eukaryota > Viridiplantae > Streptophyta > Magnoliopsida > Asparagales > Asparagaceae > Agave > Agave tequilana. The sequence continues at coordinate 13,363 of JAVJIF010001992.1, forward strand.
CAAGTCATCAAAAAGCAGAGTCCTAAATTCTAGACACAGGGCTAATCACAGCCATCACAGCGGCATCAAGACGCGAGTGAGGAAACCCGCGTCTCACCATTACTGCAGCACCAAGACGCGAGGGTCGAAACCCGCGTCTCACCATTACTGCAGCACTAAGACGCGAGGGTCGAAACCTGCGTCTCAGCTATCACTGCAGCACCAAGACGCGAGGGCCGAAACCCGCGTCTCAGTATCATTGCAGTACCAAGACGCGAGGGTCGAAACCTGTGTCTCAGTTATAACTGCCCTTGTTATGGGGTCAATCACTGCCCACATAACGAGGAAGTTAACCCCCATCATGGAGCATTTTTAGGGGGCACGTTCACCCCTAAAACCTCTATAAATAGCCCCGCTTGCTATTGAGAAGGGGTCGGTTGGTTGATCAGATAATTCTTGGAGAGGAACTTGGCCCGTGAGCTATAGAAGCCCGAGACTTCCACCAAAAGAACTCTTCAAACAACTTGCTGCGTACAAGTTAATCTTTGCTTATAATCTCTTTGAGATTTCTGATCGACAGGAGCTGTGTTACTCCATCTGCCATCCAAAGAGAAGATCCCCAAGAGGTCTTGACGTTCACCCGGTCAACGGAAAACAAGATTCACTTTCCACCGTCACCTGAAGATCCCAGTTAAAAAAAGGGGGAGATTCAAGCCTCAACATCTTCCCTCTCTTGTAGTCGGAGTGTAAATCCACTGTAATTTTTCATTTGATTCAAGGAAATTTTACAAGGAACCTTCTCCCATCAAAGAAGAGATGGCGACTCCGCTGGGGACAACTTTCTCTACTGACGAGCAAGTGGTGGCGCAAGGTGACGTCATCTGCATGGGGAAAACGGTTGAATCACTTGTCGTGAAATTTGACCAGGCGAAGTATGAAGAGTTCCTCTCTTCCGGCTCCAAAAGCCCTAAGGCCCGGGCCTACCGTCGGGTCTCTACGGGATTTGCCCCGAAGCCCGCTCTGAGATCCTCTCAGACACGACTGGTGAGAAGGATGTCATAGCTAATTGCATCATACATAACGCTCGCGTCAATGTCTCTCAGGAGACCCGCGTGGTCAACGTTCCTGATGTCCAGCCAACCCATCCTCTTCTTCAGCACCAGGTTGTCGGGGTTTCCCTTCAACCCCCACGACGTAACCGGAACGCTGAACGGCGACAGAGGAGGCGTGCACGCCAACTACAAGTTGGAACAACTGTTGGTCCAACAGAGATAGGACGCGAAGCTCAGACCGGCGTCTCTTCTGTGCCACATCCCGCGTTTGGCAACCTAAATGTGAGATTCACCAAGCTTACGCTTCTGAAGCACCGCTTCCCAAACGCCAACGCGAAGCTCGTGCCCCTTGTCAGAGACACGTGACACGCGCTTCTGCCCAGCAGCCCTGCGTTTCTCAAGCGTCTCTGTTCAGACGCGGTAACCCGCAACACGAGAACTGCGTCTCTTCTCAGCAGAGACGCCAGACTCGTGTTCCGAAACCACGACGCAAGAGTTGCGTTCATGCGCCCCGCGTCTCTGAACCCTGCGTCCCAGCTGTACAAAGCAAGGATGCCTCCCGCCCTCGACTTTGCGAGGCTAATCTCTTTGATCCCCCTCCCATGGATCTAAGGGATTATTTGACAAGGAAGAGAAGTGCTAATCGGATCACTTCATCGTGTTGCTGCGAACGGCTTATCACCATGCTCTCTGAGTGCCGTTGCAGTTCAGGTGCAAGCCAACAGCCTCTAGTTAGACAGCTGAATCTGATTCCCCGATCGGCTAAAAGAAATCGTTCCCACAAAAGGAGGATTTTCTCTGACGCTGAATACCCTGAACTCACTGCAAACATGACGAGCAGGAGTAGGGGAAAGCAACCTGCGGTCAGCTCCGATGAGTCTGACACAGAACCGGAAGGAGTGTACCGACATACTCGCACTCGGACTGGGGTAATTCTCCCGATCAATTACAGTGCTCTGGCCCGGGGCATTAGAGAAAATGACTCGCATTCCGCTATTGCAGAGTCACAGGCTTCGAACTCTTCTATAGAGAAGGAGGCCTTTATCTACATGACAAATACTCCTGAGGAGACAGCCAGGCGCTTGGAGCAGCAAGCCCAGGTCCAGAAGGAACAATTTGAGATGATTCGTACTCAATAAAAATCTATCGATTCCCTCAAGCAGATGCTGGCACAGTTGCTTGAAGACAAGAGGAAGTCAACCGACAAAGCATCCTCTAAAAAGTCTAAAGGCAAACGAAAAGAGGGAGAAAGCTCATCTTCTGTACATATTGAGGAGAAAGAGCAACCTACTTCTGGCTCGTCTAAATCCTCATCTCAGGAAAAGGACGACAGAGACCAGGGAAAGGTTCATTCTAAAAGAATGAATCAATTAGAGCAACGTCTTGAGGCCCTTACTAATCGGAAAGGCCTTCAAGAAGCAGGAGTGGTCCGGTCATATCCGGCTGAGTGGGACCTTGTTCCATACCCTCCCAAGTTCAAAGTTCCAACCCTCCAAGCATTTGACGGCAAAGGGTCGCCTAACCAACATATCTACTACTTTAAGTCTCAAACAGGGAATGTGGTAGATAACGACGCTATCCTGGCACGTTTGTTCATTGGCCCCCTAAAAAGGCTTGCCTTTGAATGGTTCATGAAGCTCCCAGAAGGCTCCATTAAAAATTGGGGTGATTTGGAGAAGCTCTTCCTAACGCGCTTCTTTGAAGACGACTCGGAGGTCACAATGTCTACTCTTTTGGCCACAAAGCAGCGAAAGGGATAGTCCGTCAAATCATTTGTAGAAAGATTTTGGAATGTAGTGCTTCGATGTCCGAGCGGTATGACCCAGGTCACTCTGGTGGAAACATGCCGGCACAATCTACAAACTTCGCTCCTCGCCCAAATAGGAGTTGCTGAAAGCCGCACCTGGAAACAGTTGATCCAACAAGGTGAACAGGCTGAAGAAATTGTCGCCCGAGTTAGGGTAGAAGAAAACAAACCCAGACCCGAGAGGTCGACAAGGCGTGTGCCAGACACATCCCTCCAAATAAGAAGGAAGGATAACTTGGCAACAGAAACCAAATCCCCTGTCAAACCTCAACAGGTCAAGGGAAGTGGCTCTTCAAGTCAGCCGCGCGCCAGCAAGCAATATTTCTTCAAGGACGAACACGTTGACTCGCTGTTTAAGTTACTTAACAAGAGTAACAGACTGAAGCTTCCTGAAGCTAGACGCCCTGAAGAAGTCGGTAAAACCGATAATCCCAACTACTGCCTGTATCATAGGATGCTGGGACACCCCACCAAGAGCTGTTATGTCTTCAAAGACATCCTTCAGGCTCTGATTGACGCAGAGGTATTAAAACTCCGCCCAGAGCAGAAGAAAGTGATGGCCAATATGACATCATTCCTCTAGTTTGAAAGACAACCTCCAACACCCTCTGGAGTAGTCCCCATCCCAAAAGGGGAGCTAAGAATGGTCAACATAGACCCTCATCATCAGCAAGAGAAGGGTCTTGTACCTGTTCCCACACCTCAGGGAGAGGTTATGTGGGTTCATCCCGACCTCGTGGATGGCCAGCAATGGACCACTGTTACCAGCAGAAGGTCCAAAGGCAAAGCGAAAGCTTCATCCTATAATGTGGTGTGCGCTTCTTCCTGAAAAGCGAAAACTGGTGTTCCCTCACTGACTGATTCAGAAGAGGAGACGATAGTTCTTGCCACAGAACCCAATCAACTTGTGGCAGAAAACCCGTTCGGGTCAGTCATATTTGAAAAAGTATGACGAAATGGCGGCAACTCCTCCAAAACCCGCTATGAAGTCAGCCAAGCCCTCCACAAAACAACCCGTGGAGAGACAAAAAGAGCTTCAATTTTCCAAAGCTCTCTCAAAAGACATCACGGAAGGATCCAGAACACCTTACCGCTTCGACGTCCTGACTCAACTGGCCAATATCCTGGCCCGAATCACACTTTACGAGCTCCTCAGGCTATCAAAGTCAACCAGAGAAGCTTTACAAGAGGCTCTAGCTGACGCTGAAGTCTTTATGACCTAGGTACCGGTTGGACCACAGGAGGAAGATGTAGAGGATTGCCTCCATGCCTCCCAAAATGCTCCCTGCATCACCTTCATGGCAGATGATATGCAGGTTAAGGGAAAACATGATCGATCCCTATACTTCACAGGGTATATTGGATCATTTGAGATAAACCGCATTCAGGTAGATCCCGGGTTCGCATTGAGCATTATACCTCGCCGGGTCATGCAACATTTAGGGATTTCTACCCACCGTTGAGCGCCATGCAGACTACCATTTATGGGTTAATGCCAATGGCACCCGTCCAATGGGGAAAATCAAGCTCAAATGCCAAATCGGGGATTTAAAGTCAGAAGTGACATGCTACGTGATCGATGCCAACACTTCCTACAATTTGCTGCTGGGACGACCATGGATTCATCGTAATTCTATCGTTTCCTCCACTCTCCACCAAGTCATGAAATACATCGACGGGAGTGGAAAGGTACGAACGTTGATTGCCGAAAGGCATCCGTTCAAGGGAGTCGAGACCTATTTCACAGATTCTCTCCTGCATCAGGACTCTGTAAAAACAGACGAAATCCCACAACCAGAGGAGCCAGACTCTGGTAATGAAGCCGACACCGAGCCGGAAAAAGAAGAGTGCATGTGGGAACTAGATCCACTTGTAACGAGCATTAATAAGCTCAATGTTGATAACACCGCCGATGATGTAGGCGGATGGTATATTAATGAAGAGTTAGATTTGGCTTATTTCTCTGTGTTCGCTTCTGATTCAGTGCCGTCAGACACTAGTACTGAAGTGGATGACGACCTCTGGTCGGCAATGGATGCTTTGACATCATTGCATGTACCAGTGAAGTCGTCCTTCGAAACGCACTAAGAGGCCGGCGATGCACAAGAATCAGTATTCATGGTTCCAGCAAGACGGAAAGGTCAAAAACCAATTCTTTTCGGACGAATTAAATCTGAAACGATATCTCGTGAAGAATCAAAAAGCGAGAAGGAACCCCCTCAGTTCAGTCATTATGAGCCAAATGCACTCAGAATGATGGGAAGCATGGGGTATAATCTGACAAACGGCCTAGGGTTGAATTTCGGTAAAGGAAGGAGAACACTACTTCGATCTTTTGTGCCAAAAGGGAAAACCCCTGATTATTATCATCAGACTCGCAGGGGGTTGGGCTATGTGTCAACTCCGATCCCATCAGCCTCTGACTCTGGAGAGTCATTATGCTATGATTACTCTTCAGGCACATCATCATGGGAGTCAGATGTTAGTGTCGGCAACATCTTCAGAGAACTTTCAGTGAATATGGTTTCAACAAGCCACCTGGAAGACAGGGATGAAGAAATGACCCAATCTGATACAGATCCTTGGATCAAACACTTAAATACTCTATGGGATACTCGCTTTGAACAGCGCGAGCCACCTACAGAAAATATGGTTGTTCAGATTAATCTAGGAGATGAGGTTAATCTTAAGCCCATCTTTATAAGCAAAATCCTGTCGCCTTCTGAGAAAAAAGGATCTAATATCTCTTGTGCGAGATATATAGATGTCTTCGCCTGGAATTACGAGGACATGCCTGGACTGGATCCTCGAGTGGCTATGCATTGCCTCAACATTAATACGGACGTAAAGCCTGTCAAATAATAACAGCGACGGTTCTGTCCAGAAGTAATGGAGGCAATTCAATCAGAAGTCAGAAAACTTATAGACTCTAGCTTCATTAGGGAAGAACAACATCCTAATTGGGTAGCCAACATCGTTCCTGTTGCCATAAAGAACGAAAAGATCCGGATCTGCATTGATTTTCGTGATCTAAACGAGGCCTGTCCCAAGGACGAATTCCCACTGCCAATCACAGATGTCATGATTGACAATACGTGTGGATTTGAGCAAATGTCCTTCATGGATGGATTCTCAGGATATAACCAAATCAAAATGTATCCTGATGATGAAAAGCATACCTCTTTCAGGACACCACTGGGGGTATACTGCTATACCGTCATGCCCTTTGGACTAAAGAATGCGGAGGAGACATATCAGAGGGCCATGAATGCCATTTTTCACGAACACATGCACGAAACGGTGGAATGCTATGTTGATGACATTGCAGTAAAAGGCCGCGCCAAAGGTGATCACATAGCCGATTTAAAGGCTATCTTTGACATCATACGGGCCCATCAATTGAAGATGAACCCCACTAAATCCTTCCTGGGGGTGGCCAGCGGAAAGTTCCTAGGGTTTGTGGTGACTTCCACAGGAATTCGTTTGGACCCGGAAAAGGTCCGTGCTATTCAGGAGATGCAATCTCCACAAAATCTCAGAGAACTTAGGGGATTGCAAGGACGATTGGCATACATCCGAAGGTTCATCTCGAATCTCTCCGGAAGATGCGAACTGTAACGCCCCGATCCGGCGGGCACGGAGACGTTACTGCGACGTATATACGCAGGTCAGAAATACCCTCACGTATATACGCTAAGCATCAGTACAGGCAAGAATCAGAGTACGGAAGCACGTTGTACATTATACATTCCAACATAAGAGTACAATTACAGAGTTATCACCAGATGTGACAAATATTAGAAGAATATTACATCACCAATATGGCGCAATTGCGAGAATACAAAGGATGATACAAGTATGAATAGTACAAAAGATGGCCAGAGTCATAGCAGGAGAACTCTAGAGCCGAACAGGGGGGCATGGAAGGATAAGGCTCTAAACGGTCTGCTGGAGATCCACGCTACCGCTGCGCCACTCTGATCAACAACTGGGAGAATCCACACGCTCCAAACTCCAAAACCTGGACATGAGGATCCAGAGGAGTCAGAACTCCCCGGCGAGTGGTGATGCGAAAGCCAGATGGCGAGTATGGATAAGCACATGTGTATTGATAAATCTGGATCATACATGAAAACCGTGTCGTAGGCACAAGCATGCAGGAGCAAGTAGATATACAGCATATGATATCAAGCAGGGAAGACTCATAGTATGTCAGATAAGAGCAGGAAACAGGCGGGATAGAATACAAGTAGAAGGCGGGATATAAACAGGTATAATATAATAAATCATAAAACCGGAAATCCGAAGTAAAATCTGATACAAGCAAACATGGCAAGGTATATTACAGATTCATAGCTGGCATCTTTTATTATTATTATTACTCGTCTTACCCTGATGTCTAAATATGTGATCTAGCGTCCCAGTGCACATATATCCACATCTAAGTAAAGCAAGGTTGTCATTGGAAACCAACGGGGGTATCAACGAACAATGTTTACAGTGGGTCCCGTACATGCCTGGGACCACGGTCCAGGACGTTCCATTGTTGGTGTATGGAACCGGCCGCAAGGCCTACAGAAGGGTCTTATAGTATGCCCTTTATCAAGATGGTACCAGGAAGGAGGGAGCCGCACTCCCCTCGGTCGCCTGGAGGCCCACAGGTCAGACCGGAAGTTTTAGTTGCACAACATACCTAGGGCCACTGTAAACACGAACATATATTGATAGCCGCAAGTTCCCCCGACCCGATGCAAGTTGTTCCTTTTATGATTTGTTATGTAGTTATCAATTTACGGGAATAGTGGGTGCAAGACATGATCAGGAATTCAGGAGTACATGAGTATTGCAGATTCAGGTCACTGTATGTATATAATACAGGATAACAAGTACAAGGTTCAAGTCACTGTATGTATATAATACAGGATAACAAGTATAGTATTCCCGTAAATGTGATAATCACAAGTCAAGTATTAATATGTCAGGAGGCAAGTGATAAGTCATGTCATAATAAGAAGCAAGTGTCAAGTGGCAAGTCGGGTGTCAAGTGGTGACACATCAGTTGTCAAGTGATACAGATATGCGTCAGGTATTAGCATGTAGATGGTAGGTATCAAGCAAAAGCATGTCAAGTGTTAACATATCAAGCATGTGCTTGGTAAGTGATAAAGTAATAGTTGAGCACAATCAAGCAGAGCTGAGCAAGTTGGAGCAAAACTAATGTACAACACTAAATGCTATCACGCTCGACGTGGTTACTGTTCGCGGCGTAGCTAGACACACGTGTCGCAGTAAGTGTATGAACACTATACTACTGTTCACGGGAAGCCATGCTCACGGGGTAATTACACTCAATGGAGTAAGCGGTAAAGTGTTGACACTAGGTCCGCCTACCAGGCGTAGCATAGAGAAAGTCCAGAGGACTTTTAACCCTCAAAGGTTGTACCCGGAGGTTAGGGTACCTGCAGAGAAGATGTCAGTTCCAGATACAAATACATAAGACAATCAAGTCGGTCCGACGAAGCGGGAAAGCCAATAGGAAAGCGAGAACACTAGCCTAAATCTTTAGAAAACACAGTGAAATCCCCGATCTCCGGAATTCAGGAAATCAATGCTTCAACGCGTTAGAGAGAAAGTGATAGAGAGAGAGGAGAAAATCAAGAGAGAGAAAGAGAATGAGAGAGAGGAGAGAGAAAGTGAGAGCTAGAGAGAGAAGTCCACGGAGAGAGAGTGTGTACAGGGAGAGAGAATATGTACAGGGGGACGCGAGTTTGAGAGTGAGACGCGGGAGTCGCGTCGTGAATATGCCCTAAACACGAGGTTCGAGACCCGCGTTTAAGCTATAACACAAGAAGAACGCGGACGCAGTCGTGGGTTCCGCATCGCGTTAGCACAAGAAGAACACAGACGCGGGCATGAGCTTAGCGTCGTGTTGACACGAGAAGGACACAGACGCGGGCATGGGCTCCACGTTGCGTCGATACAAGAACGCGAAGGCCACGTTAAGGAATCGCTTGAACGCGGGGGTGAGCTGCGTCTAGCAATTAATCAGAGAAGGAAAGAGAGACAAGGAAATAAAAGGGGGACGCAGGGAAAGAAGTGTGAGAGAGACGCAGGGGAAGGGTGAGAGGGACGCAGGGAAGGGGTGACGCAAGTATGAAAATAAAGGAAAGAAAAGAAAGAAGGAAGGAAAATGAAGAAAGAAGGAAAGAAAGAAGGGGGAAGGGAGGATGGCCGGCCATAGCCGGCGGTCACCGGCGGCGGCCGGAGTTGGCCAGAGTTGGCCGGAGAAGGCGGCCAAGGCTCCAAGCCCAAGTCATCAAGTGGGGTGCAAGTCTAGCTCATTTGGAAAATTTGGAGTTTTGCAAAAGGGATTTCGGAGATCGAAGCAATAGCTCGTCGGAAAGAGCACGACGAGGAGAGGAAGATGCATGGTCGTTGGTGACCAAGGTGGAATATGTGGTGGTGGAGATGGTGGAGAAAGTGGTGGTGGAAATGGGTTATTTGGTGGAAAGAGAGGAAGAAGAAGGTGGTGTGGTGGTGGTGTTATGGTTGTTGTTGTTGTTGGAATGAAGGAGAGGATGGAGGAGAGAGAGATGGTGGAATTGGTGGTGGAAATGGAGGTTGGAATGGTGGAGCATGGCCGGCCAAAGGAAGGCAAGAGGCTGTTTTAATGGGCTGCCATTTTCGTTGGCTGTTGGAGATGAAGAAGGAAAGAAAGAATAATGAAAGAGAGAGAAGGAAAGTGGGGGTGTTTATACATAAAGAAATGGTTTGATTATTACCAATTTGCCATCCTTTCAAACAAAAGAGACGCACAAATGAGACTTGCGTCTCCAGTTTAATGAATCCTGTGTCTAGGCAACCAAGCTAGACGCGGAGATAAAATCCGCGTCCAGGAGAAAAACGCAAGATTTGCGTTTGACAGAAAAGACAAAAAAAGCATGGTTCAGAATTGATCTTACAGGATAAACATTAAATGCAGTATGGAGAGCATCCCACATTAAATGTTGAACTCAGGTTTGGTGAAACTCGCGTCTAGGAGGAGAGAGAAAAATGGAAAAAGAGAAAAGTAAAATATCTGGATAAAATTCCGGTATCTGGGAAAACACCGAAAACTCCAGAAAAGTCCAAAAAATTAAGTTTTGGAAAGCTTCCCAAAAAATTTAAAAATAATAAATATTATTTAAATATTTTTAGTGAAATTGGTTTTTAAAAATTCAATCCCATTTTAAAATAAAAATCCAGAAGTCAACCGTTGACATCGGTCTACACCGGGTCGGCCGGATTTTGATAAAATCTGAAAAATCTCAGAAAATGCCTGAAAGGAGAAAATATAATTCTAAAAAGAAATATGAAAGCGGAATTCAGAATTTGATTCCAATTGTAAACTAAAATTCTTAGAATCAACCAGTGATACTGGCTGACACCAAATCCCGGGGAATTTTGATAAATTTAGAAAATTCTCAGAAAAAGTATTTAGATAGAAAATATGATTTTAAGAAGTTACAGGAAAGCTGTTTTTAGAATTTTAGCTCCGTTTGTAAATTAAAAATCTGAGAATCGAGCAGCGGTATTGGTCGACCCCGGTTTTGAAGATTTACAACTTAATTCAGAAAAATTCCAGAAAATCATGAAAAATTTAGAATATTGGAAAATAATATTTGAAATTAAAATCGGTCAAATCAGAATAGTAGAAAAACCAAATCGAGCTATACTCTAGGATCGGGCTCCCGGTTCAGACTAGGGCTGACTCTGAGTTCACGAATCCAGATCCAAGGCAAAACGATCATATAAATAACTCATAATACAAAACAAATATAGGAAGTAAATCAAAAAAATACGATCAGAAAATATGAATACACAACTAAGTACGTATTCGGGGAGCGGGGTGTTACACGAACCCTTTACCAAATTAATGAAGAAGGGCGTCTCCTTCATTTGGGACAACGCTTGCCAGCAAACATTTGAGGAAATTAAACAATACCTCACACAACCACCCGTCCTTACAGCTCCGGTGTCCAGAAAACCTTTCCTGATCTACGTCCGAGCAATGGATCATTCTTTAGGAGCTTTACTAGCCCAGAACAATGATCAAGGACGAGAGCAAACGATCTACTATTTGAGTAGAACAATGATTGGAGCCGAACATCGATACAACCAGATCGAGAAGGAATGTTTAGCATTCGTGTTCGCTGTTCAGAAAATGCGACACTATTTGGGAGGCCAAACTATAAACGTCATATCAAAGGTCAACCCCTTGAGGTTACTCATGACAAAGCCATCGTCGTTAAATGGCCGATTGGCAAAATGGGCCATACTACTGTCCCAATATGAAATGCACTTTTTACCCCAAAAAGCCGTGAAGGGACAAGCGTGGCAGATTTCCTGGCTGAGCATCCAGATCCGAGGGCAGCCGAACTTTACGAGGACCTCCCAGACGAGGTCGCTGAAGTCTGCCTGACCCAGACATCTTTTGAAAGACAAGTGTGACAACTTTTCTTTGACGGTGCATCGAGAACAGGCCCAAAAAGACAAATAGTAGCAGGAGTAGGGGTAGTACTCGTCTCCCCACAGAACTATGTGATTCCTCGAGCCGTCTCGTTAACCGAGCCTTGTTCCAACAATGTAGCGGAATACAATGCCCTTTTGATTGGAATGCAATTCGCCGATGAGATTGGCGCTAAAATCTCGAGGCATATGGTGACTCTAAACTAAACGTCAGCCAAGTTCGCGGGGAGTACGAAGTCAGACATGAAGATCTAGTACCCTATTACAACACGACTGTCCACATGGCCGAGAGGTTCATAAACTTTTACATCGACCATGTACCACGCAAGCAAAACACGCTTGCAGATGCACTGGCGTCTCTCGCTGCCTCTTTAGCCCTTCCAGCTGGAGTAGTAGAGAAAATATTTGTCCACAACCACGACCTGTATTGCCTGAGAATTGCTCCTGAGGATTACCAGAAGCCAATAAGAGATCATCAAGTCAAAGAAGCTCTTGAATCGTCAACCGGCTCAGAACCTAGAGACTGGCGATTCCCTTACATTGATTATGTCTTGTACGACATTTTGCCTGATGATACTAAAGAAGCGGCTGCCATTAGAAGGAAAGCCCCAAAATTTTACTACAATGCGATCACGCGAACATTGTATCGTCGATCGCATGATGGGATCTTGCTTCGCTGCCTATCACAAAAGAGGCACAGGAGGTATTGAAAGAGGCCCATGGCGGCACATGTGGAGCCCATCAACCTGGCCCAAAGCTTGGGGATCGACTCCAAAGGTTGGGATATTATTGACCTAAGATGATCTCTGACGCCATCACTTATGCCAAAAGATGTCATGCCTGTTTTCCATTGATTTTGCAAAGGGAAAAAACTTACAATAAAAGAGTTGAGGATCTAAATTACAAGTATTCTAAAAGATTACAAGTAGATCTCCTCAGAGATTCTGGAGAAGTGTGCCGATAGGAGTCTGGTCAGCGCGCGACCACTTTGTCCCTTTGACGATGCGAGCGATGAGATTCCCTTCTCGCCTGATTCGGGGAATCAGAGAACAGAAGTTGGTAGAACCCTCTTGCTACTTCTCAAAATCGCCTTCAATTGGGAATTCCTTCTCGCCTGATTCTGAAGATTCCTTAAGAAGAAGGTATTAGGGTATTAGCACCCTGAATAGAGAAGCAATTCTCTAAAAGTCTCTGAATTCTTGTGCGCACGGTGCGTCGTGAAGAAGTCTCTGCTTGTGGAGTCCTCTCTCTCTTTCAGAAGTCGTCCTCTCTTGCGCATGTGCGTGGTCTGTCCTCCTTGTGCCCCTGGTGGGCTATTTATAAGGAGAGCAAGGGTATAATTGTCCCTTGAAAGTATAGAAACAGATTGAATCAAATCTATTTAAATCTGGAAAGTAGCCTTACTGTGAGGCTAGAATCAGCTTCTGCGAAGTTAGAAATGGTAGGTCGGTTAATCCTCCTGATCCGTTTTGATCCTTTCCATATCGTTGAAAGATCTCTCCTGATGCTCTTACTCATTTTAGAAGAGTCAAGAGATTGTGACAATCAACTGCCAAATTAGATCTCAGATTTGATCTTGATTAGATCTGATCTTGATCCTGATTAGATTTGATCTCATCTGGAGATTTGATTGGTCAAAGGTTAACCATAGCAGACCAGCAGCGGCGCTGCCCGCTTTGAACTCACAGCGGAGCTGGAGGCAGTATCTGGCGAAGTCAGAAGAAAGCTCTTCGGCGGAGCTAGATGTCGTCTGTGACGAAGCTACCGCATACCCTTCTGCGCAGTTGTGTATGGCTCTCAGGCGAAGCTGACTCTCTCTTATGAGTTGCGCTTCAGCAGTTCAGGCGAAGCTATAAGTTAGCTTCCTGGCGGAGCTTTGAATGGCTTCAAGGCGAAGTTGGATGATCTTAGCCTCTCAGGCGAGGCTATCCCTTTGGGCTCATGTGATGCTAAGTGCTAGCATCTTAGACCTGCTGAGGTCTGTTTAGAGATAATCCGGGCTCACTATCTGCTTGCTGGATCAGTGGAGTCCAAGTTGCTTCCTTGTCCCTAGGAGATGGGTGAAAACTGGTCGTCAGCTTGTCTGTCACTTGTCTTTTGTAAATGTCAACAAGTTTAGACATTGTTCGGGCCAGTAAGAATCTTGTCTTTTTTAAGTGTCAACAAGACCCCCTTCAAAGTTTTCGAAAGTCTGCAATGGCTCAGACTTTGAAATACTTTGAACTGCTTTGATCGGTGGTATGTGAAGTACGAACGTCGCCATGGTGGTTGAGTTCATCTTCTCTTTCAATCCTGCTTTGGGATAAGTTCGCCGAAGAATCATGTAGATTCGCGATTCTGAGTAGCTTCGCATCCGGGTAACTCCACGTCTGGAATAAGTTCGCTTTGGAACATCTTCCCTTTTCCGAGGCCAACTGCCATGGGTCAATTACGAGAAGGATTACTCTTTTTTGAGGTCAGAATGACTTCTCTTGCATTAATCGAGGGAGATATTCTTCCCTCGCGCGTTTCCGAGGGAGGATATTCCCTCTCTTCAAGGCGTCTTCAAGGCGTAATAAACGCCTTTATGAGGGAGAGCGTTTCTTCCTTTGCACGGTCCCAAGGGAAACCGTCCCTTTTCTTAAGGCGCAATAAATGCCTTAAATGCGCTCGTGCTTCCACGCTTGAGGCGGCAATGCTCAGGCCATGAGGCCTATAAATAGGACACATGAGGTCCTCAAGAGAAGTGATCTGCTCTTCTTCTCTTCTCTTGGTTGAGAGAGATACTCAGATCTCTGACCTAGTGGGGATGCCCACTCTAGTTATTACCCGGCCAAGGACCGGTAAGTCTCGATCATTCAGAGACCTTACCAATGAACTTTTAGGGAGTTCATCTCCCTTAGTTTAGCTTTAGCTTTAATCAGCTGCTTCAGGGATTAATTTTCCTTGTCCTCCATTTAACTGATCTGCAGAGAAGGATTTCAGCATAGCTTCCCAGCGAAGCTATCATTTTGACTTGATCAAAGAAAGATCACTGCATGCGTGTTAAGTCCGCTACACAGGCAAAACTCGGGACTTAGTCTCTTCAAAGTTGAGCCAGTCTTGCCATATAGGTGGGGCTAAGACTGCGTCCCTCAGGATCAGTCTGGCTTAGCCATATAGGCGAGGCTAGGACTTGGCATTTGTTGAGCTAGCCCATCATCTCTGCGCAAGCGAGGCTGTCAATGTTTGACCGAATCAGATTGCTTCGCCCCAAAGAATTTGACTTAGTGCTTTTGCAGTTTCTCCTGTGTTTAACTGCTAATTTATTCCGGTTTACATTGCAGTGAACTATGTTCGCCAATCTTGTGACTTGATGAAAGAAATCAGGAAATTTCCTCTTGCTTTTTCAGTTAAAACTTTACTCTTAAGCAAGAGGAACAAACTGGGGCAGCCACTGTGCGTCTCAGTGGAGGTTGGCAGTCGCTTATCCAAGATGATCCACTTCGAGGCGAGGCTGGTAGCCGCTTATCCGAGATGATCCACTTCGGGAAAGCGGACGTCACCTGTAAGGTCGCGGATCTTCCCATTGCCAATTTTCATCAAAGAAGATCCAACCTGCTAGTGGCGATCAGTCCTTTGCCAATTTTGATTGCGAAAGGTTCAACTTCCTGGTGGCACAATCTGTCCTGGTGGCACCATCTGTCCTAGTGGCACCATCTGCCATTATGTGAAGGATTACGGCCTTGTGCAGGAGGAAGGCCTTTCGTGTCTAGTTGGTTTCGCTTGAAAGTAGAAAGTACCACTTGTATGCCTTTTGAGCAAATGATTCTGTTGTATGAAACACAACTTTGATGTAGTAGCATCAATGTACCTTTCCTTTTAAATCAATGAAAGTTTATTTTCTGCTCGTTTGATTTTTGCTTTGCCTTCATCTTGAATTCGGCTAGCGGAGCTAAACTTCATGCGAGGTTAAAGATAGGATTCCATCTGAAACAGGAACGAATTTCCAGCGAAGCTAGCATATCTGCGAAGTTCGGCCTATGCCTTCAGCGAAGCTAAGGCAATCCTTCTGGCGAAGTCATTGATGTATTGTGCGAAGTCCGCATTTGACTCATGGTGAAGTTAGCCCTTAGCGGAGCTAAATCAGCGCTTCTCGGGAAGGCGCTTTAGGCGCCATTTCAAATTAATTTGAAACGGCGACCTGTGCTTTTTACAAGGCGTCGTTTCAGGCACTCATTGGCCTATAAAGTCCGATCGGACTGAGAGAGAACAGATCACTTCTCTTTAAAAAATTTCAGAGAACTTTGACTTTTTTTGCTTCTTCTTCTTTCCTCTTCATTCAAGAGTTTAAGAACTTCCACAGTTCTTCAATGGCGCCCAAGAGGCGAGCGGGAAAAGAAGTGGCAACTTCTGCAGCGGAGGGTCCTTCTCCTCCTCCGGTCATCGAACGACCAATTGCCGGTAGGAAACTTTCCCTTTCGATTAGAGACTGCCGTCTCTCTTTTAAAGCCGATGTCTGGCTGTCTTTGGATGAACCCAAAAATGATCAATTATGATATGTTATTCTTAAGGAATTCAGTTCCCTGAATTTTCCTTACTTTCTTGAATGGGAATCCAAGAACTGAAGAGTTCTTCTTTAAGCTTCCAGGCGAAGCTATCCCTTAGGCTGTGTACAACAGGAGGCGGAGCTGTCCTTTCAAACATGACTGAAAAGGGCCTTAATGCGCTTAAAAAATGATTTTTGGACCAAAATATGCCCCTGACGAAGTTAGTCCTTAGGGCTGTATTGCATTCTGTTTAAGCTTCTAAAGCGAAGCTAACACTTGGATATTTTCTTATATCCGACCTTTGTTGCGAAGTTCGGAATTAACTGCAACTGCGAGGTTAAGCTTCAGGGCGAAGCTATCGTCATGCTAGCTTCTCTCGGAGAGCGAAGCTATGCCTTAGCGGAAATTGTGTTTTTGTTTAGGCCTCTGCTTGGCTGATGAACTAATCATAGTTTCTCTTTGTTCCTGCAGTGCACTACACTCCTGGTCCTTCGAACAATCTATTTGGGATGACCAGAGGATTGGACGGCAATGTCAGCCTGCAATTCCAAGGGCAGGCTTCTCTGTTTAGTGAGCGGAGTTCTCTCGTTCGAGACACGCTTATTTATGGTGGGGATCAACGCACCACGAGGAGCATTCTGACTATGGCTCCCCTTGAAGATTTTGACTGTCGAACCTATAGGAAGCCCGACTTCATGTCGGGGATGCCGCGCCAGACCCTGATCGCCAGCTGCTGGCTGGGGGGGGCAATGGATTTTTCAGTTGGATGGCGAGAAATTCTATCTTCCGTCTAACAAGCGGCATTTTTCTTCGTCTTCGTTCCAAAGCGTGACGCAGGCTCGGAAGATGTCGTGGGAAGTGAGCAGGAGTACCGACTCCGTCCATGTAGGGAAATTGATGCTTCAGTCTCCTGGTTATGCCAGATCGGGGCCTCCTCATTGCATAATGGGTCTACATCCTGGGAATGTATCGCGAGAGATCCCAGTGGGAGAAAATCCTATGGTAGCGCTGACCTTTGGCAACTAATTCTTTAAAGCTCATGGGAACTATCCGGCCACTGATTTCAGGACTCCGGCTGGATTCACCCTTCGAAGGTATGGTGAAGGGATTTAACTGTATACATCCTCACTCATTTCGAGGAGGATCTGGAGAGGCTGAACCTTCATGAGGCCGTCAGGGCGACCTGCTACGGCATTCAGATGAACATAGCGTGCTTCTACGCCATCTTCGAGTTGTACTGCCCGCTACAGGGACTTTCTTTACCCCTGTTAGCGAACTGGGTATGGCTCTGCACGAGATGTGGGAAGTCTCTGCTCTGCCCTTGGGATCTCTCCTATATGAAGAATACTTCCCGTGCGAGACGGAATTGGCTCTTCTGGAGAAGCAGGAGCCCGCCTTGTTTGAGACCTACCGGGAGTTAATGTGCCATTTGTACATTTGCTCAAGTATGCATGGAAGCAGTAAAGGAACTTCATGCAGCTTGAAGAGCTGGAGAGAGTATTTGTTCCCCGATACAGAAAACACTCCTGAAGCGGCTCACTGTGGAGTTGCTGACGAAGATATCTTTAGCCGGATGCAAAAGCATTCCCAAAGGGATCTAGTTGTGAAAGAAGACGACGGTCCCTATGAAAAAGGTGATGTTCTTCGAAATTTTCATCACCAGGCTCGTCGGCCGATGTCCCGGAAGGCTCTGCTGGCTGGCTTCTTGACAGTCTGGCTGAAGAGGTGCGTGGTGCCGTCTTTGTCGGATGACGTCATTCATCCGAACGTCCTGCTGCTTGCTGTTCGTCTAGTCCATGGTCGTTCTCTAGGACTTCTTCCGGCCATGGTGTGCTGTATCCAGAGAGGCTTTCATGCCTTAACGGAGGCTTTTTGCAGGCCGCCAACGACGAAGCGTGGAAAGGGGACCATTTCGCCCCGCGACGGACCCAATCCCAGGATTGGTCTGCCGTATACTTATTTAATGGTGTGGTTCGCCCTGCACTGTCCCTCTTTGATTGAAGCTGGAGAGGACCCCCCTGAAGGTGTTCGAATGGCGCTTCTCCGCCGTTCGAAGGATGTTCCTGGAAAAAGACTTACGTGACTGAGGCCCGTAAATTGGTGTGTCGTTATGACGTCTATAGTCTTTTCCGCTGCTTCCCCCATATTCGGGATGCAGGCTATGATGAGGAGTTCAAAGACGCGGGGGAAGGGCAGTCATCCCTGAGCCGGAAATTTTTGAGTGGTTGGTCAGCATTCGGCCCTCACATTTATTATACCGAAGCGGGATACCTGCTACTTGGAGCCTTATGTTCCAAGTCGGTTTGCTCGACAGTTTGGATATGACCAACTATATGTGGGCAACCCAAATCTCAATCTGGCTTTCATGGAGCTAAAAGGGTAATACTTGTCTTTTGTAAATGTCAACAAGTATCGAGACCTGCCTTTTGTAAATGTCAACAGGCTCAAGATTGAGACTTGTCTTTTGTAAATGTCAACAAGCTCGAAATTGAGACTTGGCTGTCTGCTGGTTCAGAGGTTGCAATGACATAACCGATTAAGACGCCACCAAGCTCAAGATTGGTGATACTTGTCTTTTGTAAATGTCAACAAGTATCGAGACCTGTCTTTTGTAAATGTCAACAGGCTCAAGGTTTAGACTTGTCTTTTGTAAATGTCAACAAGCTCGAAATTGAGACTTGGCTGTCTGCTGGTTCAGAGGTCGCAATGACATAACCGATTGAGACGCCACCAAGCTCAAGGTTGGTGATACTTGTCTTTTGTAAATGTCAACAAGTATCGAAACCTGTCTTTTGTAAATGTCAACAGGCTCAACGTTGAGACTTGTCTTTTGTAAATGACAACAAGCTCGAAATTGGGACTTGGCTGTCTGCTGGTTCAGAGGTCGCAATGACATAACCGATTGAGACGCCACCAAGATCAAGGTTGGTGATACTTGTCTTTTGTAAATGTCAACAAGTATCGAGACCTGTCTTTTGTAAATGTCAACAGGCTCAAGGTTTAGAATGGAATTTGGGAAAAGGTCTCGTTTTCACTGGTAGAAACGAGGAAATCACTGTCATAGGTTTAATGTTAACGTAACAGCGAAATGTATATGTGGTGTAACGGTCCCAGTTTAACAATCCTCAATTTACATAACATACACTTAATAAAACCGATAAATCAAATCATTCCCTTATTTCTTAAAATTTCAGCAGCACTTCCTTTGTAATTACTGGTCGGATATAATATCCAATACAGATATGATAATTTCGGCTAACATCAGCCTACTTATTCTCATTCCAACCATATAACTGAATTCAAAAGCATCCACACGCTCGTGAAAGTATTTCGGCTTGACATCGCCTACTTAAGTAAAAACATAACATAAACTCTAGAGTTTCATTCTATTCATCCATAGAGTCTCAGAAATGATAACTTTCAACTTCACATGGCATCATGTTAAAAAAAAATACACTTCTTATTACTACAACCCAATACAAGATATCTCGAATGTCCATTTGAAATGAAACTACTACAAGGTTCTCCATATATATGTATATACAAGATTAATGGTCTATCCCAAGACCCACATGTATCATTTACAAACCCAAGTGTTCCAAAATACAAGAGTTGGATATATTCCGAATGAACCCTGCACAGCATAGCCCTGACCTCTGACTTCAAGCAACCTGCAATATATCAGTCTGAGGGAGGGTGAGCTCGACAGCTCAGTGAGTGAAGTAGGACAATAAATCAAGAAAAGATAATATCTCAATGAGAGTATGAATACTCACGTAATAAAAGAAATCTGAAACACTAAGAAGATGAAGAAACAGTGGCATCCCATAGTTTAAAGATAAGGACCCCAGTCTCTAAAATTTCTTAGGACGATCAGACTCATATGATCGTACTCCCCAATTCCTTTCTTGAATTTTCATCTTTATGTGTGATAAGGTCTATTAGTTACATAAATAAACTCTCTCGTCTTATGTTCACATAGTGTGTATTACTCACGTGCCTTGTGTTCCACGCTATAATACCCTAATCACCAGAGTTATGCCATAAACCTAGTTTATGCATTCAATTAACACTTGCATCACAAGCCATAATTATATAACATATACTCATATCATATTTCTCATAGTACAATAATGCATCACACTTCAAGTAATGCACGGATTCACATGCACACTTTTCCCCAATAGGTGGTATTCATTTTTAATCAGCTAACTTGTATTCTGACGGTTTCATTATCATATACGATAACACATCCAACATTCCCCTAGTGTCACACACACACACATTTGCATCACCATAACCTTTCATTCTCAATCATATGTAAGGATACAATTATATGTATATCATAGCACCATTCAAGTACTGCATGGATTAACCCTTGCACTTTCACCCATCATATAATATTTCATTATCTCTTGTAATAAAGCAGAGTTTCACAGTCATGCATAAAGGACAAGCATATAACACTATTCGATTTTAATAAGCACATCTTATTTCATGACACACGACCCATCTCATACCCCGTCTTCACGCCTACCAGCTCCCGCTGGCCCCTTCCTACATTTAACCCACACAATATCATACCCCGTCTTCACACCTACCAGCTCCCGCTGGCCCCTTCCTACATTTACATGAGAATAACACGACATGCATACACATTACATACACATTACATATACATCAACTATCAAGGTAACACACACAGTGCCTGTTGTGTTGTGATATACTTTTTTCATTCATCAATCATGTCATTGATGTGTCACACATAGTCAAGTTCGTGTAACTAACAAATATATGCACGCATTCAAACATACATACTACTTACACTTCTCATTCATTTACGACGCACCAGTTACATTCTCGATACTCGTTCTTTATACGATTAGTTCTAAACTCAGTACAACATGCCTACATATAATTTCCAATAACTTTCCCATAGATCCCACCTAAATATATTTCATCGGATCTGACCTCCCTAACAATCGAAATGATTTTATCGAACTTCTACTTTTGATATTAGAAGGAGACACACGGACTTCCATTAAAATTTAGATTTACAGATCTTCCTGACAATATATTATATGACCCACTTAATTCGCACGAACAACCGAAATAAACAGAAAATCTTTTAGACACCTAAAAATTCTGCCATTCTGCACTTTCGACTAGTCGACACGTTTTCAGTGGTAATTCCCAGCACAGACATTCGTTTGGGACACCGTAAGCGTGGTTGGAAAGTAGACTCGATTAGCTTTCCAACGGTATATCACATGACCTATTTTTCATTAAATATCCTTACGAAAGAAACCCCAAGATTCTGGTTTCAGTTCTGGACAGACTTTAACAGATTGTATTACTATTACAAAAGTGCTTTGAACTACACAAATCCTCAACTCTTTCTTTTTATTTCCTCATCTAAATTAGATCATGAATAGTCATGGACTTAAGTGTTTAGACTTTTGATCACGAGAATGTTTATAAGAGCATTCATAGTTCGCTCACAATATGATTTATTGTAAACCCCTCTTTAAGTCATCTCCAACTTCATAGTTGGACTTATCGTAAATTTTCTTTTATCTCACTAACATGATCGAGACCAAATTTCGATTTGATAACATAGTTATTATATAAGAATGGCAAGAGGCTCAATCCTCACAAATGAAGAAGCTTCGAGGTTCTCCATCTATACTAAAGGATAGAAGAGATTTATAACTTGATCGCATCCATCGACAGCGATCAAGAATTTAATATACTAAATTGACTCCTAGGATTTATCTTGTCTTCTAATAATACTTTAACCGTTACTTAAACTTTCAACATAATGATATTCAAGATTTCGGCTTAACCTTGTCCACTTAAAGATAGCCGATGGCAACTCTAGATTTTACAAGATAAGTTCATATACGTAGCACAAGGGAGTATACTTCTTGCTAAAGATCGAACAATTTTCGAAATCATAACCCTACTTGAACATTAAGCTATTCATATAGGATTAATAGTTTGTCACCACCAGGGCTAGGTTGCATGTTATTTCAAGAGAATTACATAATCATAAAAGAGGCTCTACTATGTGAATTTGCAACACTTAGCAAGTTCGTCATGCATTAGTCAATGATTCTATTGAGCACTTAATCCCTATTTAAGAAGGAATAAATTTGCTCAAAATTTGTATCACAACTCTCAATGAAAATTCCATCCCCATCGACTTAAAATGTGAGGTTGAGAGTTCTAAGAATTGAGATTTACACCTGTCACCACATCTGAAAATTGATGAGCCCCCTCACCATATAACATACTCTAACATGCAACCTCCATACCCATGAATTGCCTATAATTGGATCAACTCC
The DNA here is from genome assembly GCA_038442645.1 of Agave tequilana. NCBI lineage: Eukaryota > Viridiplantae > Streptophyta > Magnoliopsida > Asparagales > Asparagaceae > Agave > Agave tequilana. Next base: position 35,564 of record JAVJIF010001992.1, read on the forward strand.
ATCAATCTCAAATCAACTTTAGATCACTACAAGTATTAAAAGTCATGAATTAACAAGGAACAAATGCATGAGTAACTCAAGAAGAACAATTTCATTCAATCAATAGATCTAGATCTAGGAATTTTATAAGATGGAAGTTGAGAATTTAACAAGGGGAAAACCCACTCACCCACATCCGGTCCGACCGGCCCCATCCGGCAGCCCATGGCCGGCTGCTGGCTGCCGCCGCCGCCCTGGCCGCGGCCTGGCCGGCCCTGGCCGCGCCTGGCCGCGCGCTGGGCGCGCGCTGGCCGTGCCTGGCCGCCGTCCGCCCTGAGAGAGGGGGAGAGAGAGAGAGCCGGAGTTTGGAGGAGGTTGTCGATCATCACCAGGTGAGGGAGAGAAATTTTGGGAAAGGAAAGAAGTTAGGTGAAAAAAATAGGTATCTTTTCCTTTTTCTTATATATACAAATACCTAAAATATCATACTTGTCATATGCCACTTGTCCTCATCTCATATCACTCTACCTACTCCCATCACTCATCTCAAGTCAATCCTAGCCCTCCATCTAATATGAGGTCATTTCTCACTAATACAAGTAACAAAAATAAATTCTTCTATATTTAGATATTGCATGAAGTGTAGTCATATACAAATGTGTGACTTGTACCCATGTATATACATCACCATAAATATTATCACCACTATTATATATATATGTATATAACATGCATATCTATTTAAATACTTCCAATTAATTCATTTCAAATTTCCCTGATAAATTTCCAAATTTATTATCACATAAATATAACCAAAATAAAATTCCTGATATTCTTTATAATCTCAAAAATCAAAGAGTATAGTATTAAATCAGGGTTGAAAAATTCGGGGTGTTACATTCAACCCTCCTTACAAAAGTTTCGTCCTCGAAACTTGCTACCTGAAGTGAGTAAGCATAAAACTTTGCATTTCTCTTGCATATCCCCAAAATCTTCCTTTGATGCAATATTTTTCTCAATCATTCTCCTCAAGATTCATTATTTCTTGTTCAATTCTATACTATGTACTTACGATCCAAATTAATCTTGACTCACTTGATATTTTTATCATTCCCTTACTCCAGTGTCCCATACCACTGGCAGCTCATACTGAGGGCCCACACCCTAGCAGAGCACATCCGAATTATGGTATGTGGGTACCATAATCCGAACATAAGGCAGTGATCAAATATCTCGTGGTTCGAGATTAATCATACACGTAAGAACTCCTACCCCCCCTTTAACCAATCATATCAAACAACATTTTCACATACATGCATAACACGACCACGCATATCAACCATATCAATCCAATCCTCTATCTATCATAACTATTCTAAATCTATCCTCATTCTATATCCTACGCTCTGATACCAACTGTAACGGTCCCAGTTTAACAATCCTCAATTTACATAACATACACTTAATAAAACCGATAAATCAAATCATTCCCTTATTTCTTAAAAATTTCAGCAGCACTTCCTTTGTAATTACTGGTCGGATATAATATCCAATACAGATATGATAATTTCGGCTAACATCAGCCTACTTATTCTCATTCCAACCATATAACTGAATTCAAAAGCATCCACACGCTCGTGAAAGTATTTCGGCTTGACATCGCCTACTTAAGTAAAAACATAACATAAACTCTAGAGTTTCATTCTATTCATCCATAGAGTCTCAGAAATGATAACTTTCAACTTCACATGGCATCATGTTAAAAAAAATACACTTCTTATTACTACAACCCAATACAAGATATCTCGAATGTCCATTTGAAATGAAACTACTACAAGGTTCTCCATATATATGTATATACAAGATTAATGGTCTATCCCAAGACCCACATGTATCATTCACAAACCCAAGTGTTCCAAACATACAAGAGTTGGATATATTCCGAATGAACCCTGCACAGCATAGCCCTGACCTCTGACTTCAAGCAACCTGCAATATATCAGTCTGAGGGAGGGTGAGCTCGACAGCTCAGTGAGTGAAGTAGGACAATAAATCAAGAAAAGATAATATCTCAATGAGAGTATGAATACTCACGTAATAAAAGAAATCTGAAACAGTAAGAAGATGAAGAAACAGTGGCATCCCATAGTTTAAAGATCAGGACCTCAGTCTCTAAAATTTCTTAGGACGATCAGACTCATATGATCGTACTCCCCAATTCCTTTCTTGAATTTTCATCTTTATGTGTGATAAGGTCTATTAGTTACATAAATAAACTCTCTCGTCTTATGTGCACATAGTGTGTATTACTCACGTGCCTTGTGTTCCACGCTATAATACCCTAATCACCAGAGTTATGCCATAAACCTAGTTTATGCATTCAATTAACACTTGCATCACAAGCCATAATTATATAACATATACTCATATCATATTTCTCATAGTACAATAATGCATCACACTTCAAGTAATGCACGGATTCACATGCACACTTTCCCCAATAGGTGGTATTCATTTTTAATCAGCTAACTTGTATTCTGACGGTTTCATTGTCATATACGATAACACATCCAACATTCCCCTAGTGTCACACACACACACATTTGCATCACCATAACCTTTCATTCTCAATCATATGTAAGGATACAATTATATGTATATCATAGCACCATTCAAGTACTGCATGGATTAACCCTTGCACTTCCACCCATCATATAATATTTCATTATCTCTTGTAATAAAGCAGAGTTTCACAGTCATGCATAAAGGACAAGCATATAACACTATTCGATTTTAATAAGCACATCTTATTTCATGACACACGACCCATCTCATACCCGTCTTCACGCCTACCAGCTCCCGCTGGCCCCTTCCTACATTTAACCCACACAATATCATACCCCGTCTTCACACCTACCAGCTCCCGCTGGCCCCTTCCTACATTTAACCCACACAATATCATACCCGTCTTCACACCTACCAGCTCCCGCTGGCCCCTTCCTACATTTACATGAGAATAACACGACATGCATACACATTACATACACATTACATATACATCAACTATCAAGGTAACACACACAGTGCCTGTTGTGTTGTGATATACTTTTTCCATTCATCAATCATGTCATTGATGTGTCACACATAGTCAAGTTCGTGTAACTAACAAATATATGCACGCATTCAAACATACATACTACTTACACTTCTCATTCATTTACGACGCACCAGTTACATTCTCGATACTCGTTCTTTATACGATTAGTTCTAAACTCAGTACAACATGCCTACATATAATTTCCAATAACTTTCCCATAGATCCCACCTAAATATATTTCATCGGATCTGACCTCCCTAACAATCGAAAATGATTTTATCGAACTTCTACTTTTGATATTAGAAGGAGACACACGGACTTCCATTAAAATTTAGATTTACAGATCTTCCTGACAATATATTATATGACCCACTTAATTCGCATGAACAACCGAAATAAACAGAAAATCATTTAGACACCTAAAAATTTTGCCATTCTGTACTTTCGACTAGTCGACACGTTTTCAGTGGTAATTCCCAGCACAGACATTCGTTTGGGACACCGTAAGCGCGGTTGGAAAGTAGACTCGATTAGCTTTCCAACGGTATATCACATGACCTATTTTTCATTAAATATCCTTACGAAAGAAACCCCAAGATTCTGGTTTCAGTTCTGGACAGACTTTAACAGATTGTATTACTATTACAAAAGTGCTTTGAACTACACAAATCCTCAACTCTTTCTTTCTATTTCCTCATCTAAATTAGATCATGAATAGTCATGGACTTAAGTGTTTAGACTTTTGATCACGAGAATGTTTATAAGAGCATTCATAGTTCGCTCACAATATGATTTATTGTAAACCCCTCTTTAAGTCATCTCCAACTTCATAGTTGGACTTATCGTAAATTTTCTTTTATCTCACTAACATGATCGAGACCAAATTTTGATTTGATAACATAGTTATTATATAAGAATGGCAAGAGGCTCAATCCTCACAAATGAAGAAGCTTCGAGGTTCTCCATCTATACTAAAGGATAGAAGAGATTTATAACTTGATCGCATCCATCGACAGCGATCAAGAATTTAATATACTAAATTGACTCCTAGGATTTATCTTGTCTTCTAATAATACTTTAACCGTTACTTAAACTTTCAACATAATGATATTCAAGATTTCGGCTTAACCTTGTCCACTTAAAGATAGCCGATGGCAACTCTAGATTTTACAAGATAAGTTCATATACGTAGCACAAGGGAGTATACTTCTTGCTAAAGATCGAACAATTTTCGAAATCATAACCCTACTTGAACATTAAGCTATTCATATAGGATTAATAGTTTGTCACCACCAGGGCTAGGTTGCATGTTATTTCAAGAGAATTACATAATCATAAAAGAGGCTCTACTATGTGAATTTGCAACACTTAGCAAGTTCGTCATGCATTAGTCAATGATTCTATTGAGCACTTAATCCATATTTAAGAAGGAATAAATTTGCTCAAAATTTGTATCACAACTCTCAATGAAAATTCCATCCCCATCGACTTAAAATGTGAGGTTGAGAGTTCTAGGAATTGAGATTTACACCTGTCACCACATCTGAAAATTGATGAGCCCCCTCACCATATAACATACCCTAACATGCAACCTCCATACCCATGAATTGCCTATAATTGGATCAACTCCATCAATCTCAAATCAACTTTAGATCACTACAAGTATTAAAAGTCATGAATTAACAAGGAACAAATGCATGAGTAACTCAAGAAGAACAATTTCATTCAATCAATAGATCTAGATCTAGGAATTTTATAAGATGGAAGTTGAGAATTTAACAAGGGGAAAACCCACTCACCCACATCCGGTCCGACCGGCCCCATCCGGCAGCCCATGGCCGGCTGCTGGCTGCCGCCGCCGCCCTGGCCGCGGCCTGGCCGGCGCCTGGCCGCGCCTGGCCGCGCGCTGGGCGCGCGCTGGCCGCGCCTGGCCGCCGTGCGCCCTGAGAGAGGGAGAGAGAGAGAGAGAGCCGGAGTTTGGAGGAGGTTGTCGATCATCACCAGGTGAGGGAGAGAAATTTTGGGAAAGGAAAGAAGTTAGGTGAAAAAAATAGGTATCTTTTCCTTTTTCTTAATATATACAAATACCTAAAATATCATACTTGTCATATGCCACTTGTCCTCATCTCATATCACTCCACCTACTCCCATCACTCATCTCAAGTCAATCCTAGCCCTCCATCTAATATGAGGTCATTTCTCACTAATACAAGTAACAAAAATAAATTCTTCTATATTTAGATATTGCATGAAGTGTAGTCATATACAAATGTGTGACTTGTACCCATGTATATACATCACCATAATTATTATCACCACTATTATATATATATGTATATAACATGCATATCTATTTAAATACTTCCAATTAATTCATTTCAAATTTCCCTGATAAATTTCCAAATTTATTATCACATAAATATAACCAAAATAAAATTCCTGATATTCTTTATAATCTCAAAAATTAAAGAGTATAGTATTAAATCAGGGTTGAAAAATTCGGGGTGTTACATGTGGTCTTACCATTCTATGAATGAGAATTGGTAAGTGATTTTGGAGGTCTCATTTTTACGGGGGGTGTTGTTTGGTACGGAGAATGGTTCGTGTAAAGTTTCCTTGAGTCAACTTAAAGATTACAATGGACTAATGCTCCGACTACAAGGGAGGGAAGATGTTGAGTCTTGAATCCTCCCTTTGTTTAGTGCTGGGTTCTTCGTGTGGCGATGGAGAGTGAATCTTGTTCTCCGTTGACCGGGTGACCGTCTAGACCTTCGGGGATCTTCTCTTCGGCTGGTAGAAGGAGTAGCACGGCTCTGTCTACCAAAACTCTCAAAGAGAAGGTAGGCAAAGAGCAACTTGTACGCAGCAAGCTTGCTGAAGAGTTGAGCTCTCTCTTGCTTCTCTTTCTCTGTCTGCCTGGGTGTAGTCTGTTGTCTATCTCTGGTCTCTTCTTGTTCTCCTCTCCTCATAGCGGTGGGGCTATTTATAGAGGCTCCAGGGGTGAACGTGCCCCCTAAAGGTGCTCCACAATGAGGGGCTAACTTTCCTGCTATGTGGGCGGTGACTGGCCCCATAACCAGGGCGGTTATAACCGAGACGCGGGCCTTGGACCCTCGCGCCCTGAGGTTGAGATGCGGGTCTCGAGCCCACGCGCCTTGATGTTGAGACGCGGGTTTTGAGCCCACGCGCCTTGAGTTTGAGACGCAGGCTTTGGACCCTCGCGCCTTGGTGCTGAGATGCGGGTGTTGAGCCCACGCGCCTTGAGTTTAAGACGCGGGTTTTGGACCCTCGCGCCTTGGTGCTGAGACGCGGGTGTTGAGCCTTCGCGTCTAGAACTTGAAACTCTGCTTTTTAATGGCTTGTCTTTTAGTGATTTTTAGACAGCCTACAGAACCCCCTCCAAAGTTTTCGATATTCCGCAGTTAGCTGGGACGGATTTCGAAATACTTTGGACTCTAGCTGAATTCACCTTTATGACTGGACTGTTAATGCTCCGGGTTTGATCTTATCTGGAGTTGGTCTTCGTGAGTGTACTGTTGAACTCTTTGAGGCCACCAGAGTTGATCGTGTTGAGTGTCTAGATACACAGTCTAAATCTCCCCTATTGCTTTTAGTCTGTCATGGACGCGCTTTAAGCCAGGAGTGGACGATCGTCTGCTTGTGCCAGTGTACTATTGAACTGATTTGCAGAAGCAAGGACTGAACGCCAGTTCTTCTTTTTTTTTTGAAAAGCAGAGATGGTACTGTTTTAAAGACGTGAGTTTCATGGGGTGCGTCTTTTGGCAATGGAAACGCGACTGATATTTCTTCAGGCAGACGCGATGCTAGGCCAGATTGGAGGGACACGAACTTCGGAGAGACGCGCCTCTTTTGAGTAAAGACGTGACTTTCTGGACGCATTTATGGCGGTGCTGACGGGGCACGTCCATCGAAGAGACGCGGCCGTCGGGTGCGAATCCGTGCCATGTCATGAGTGCACTGCCAGTTATCCTGGGGAACCGACGGGACATCATCTTTTGGCGCGCGGACTTCCCGGTTCATTAAATGATCTATTCCACGCGTCAAGCGATGACTCGCTGTAGAGCTAATCGAGCCACGCGCCGCGTATCTTTGCAAATCTTTGTGCCTATAAATGGCAACAGTCAGAGAGATATCCTCTTCTTCTCCGAGCGCATCTGTTAGGGTTTTAGAAAGAGGATCTTTGTTCATCACTTTTCATTCCTCCTTCATCGGACTCTTGATCACCAATGGCACCCAAGGCCAAGCCAACCGCATCATCCTCAAAGGCGCCCGTCGCCGAGGCCCAGAGGGGCGGTTCCTCCGCGCAGGAAGTCCTTTTCCCAGGTATAATGCCGTTTAGGCTTAACCTTCACCATTAATGGAAGTTCATGGAACCCCTAAAAAATCTTTTTTTTTTGGAGGAGAACCGTCAACACAGAATATAAACCGTGTTTGATTCTCAGACACGGTCTCAGACGCGGTCTTTGAGTTGATAACCAAGGCGCGGGTTTGATGACCCGGTGCCAGTGAGCCCTGCATTTCGGATTCTTCACTTAGAATATTTCTAATTGTGAAGGGTTCGGACGCGGACTTGATCCTTGCGTTCTATGACATCAGATGCTGATTTTTTATGAATCTGGCACCTGAGCCCAAGTACTTTGAGATTTTTCATAAGTCTTGGTTTTCAAAACGCGGGCTTGATCCTGCGGGCCTCACATCTGGACGCGGATTTGCAGGTCTGGACGCGGATTTTGATAATTCCTGCGTCCAATGTCTCTTCTGCGTCTGCACGCGGATTCTCAAGTCTAGACGCGAATTTTGATAATTTCTGCGTCCAGTATCTTTTCTGCGTCTGGACTATAGACACTTAACATTTTTTTTTTGATAAGATGTCTGATCAAGTGTCCTTTTCTTTTGCAGTGCCACACTCTTCTGCCCCACTCTCCAAGAAGCGCCACTTTGGGCACGTAGGTGGTGCTGACCGTGATTTAACCTTTGTGCTGCAAAGGACTGTACCTGTGACTGCTGACAGGTCGCAGGAGCGCAAGAAAAGGCTCTCCAATGTTGACATGATAACTTTTCGGGAGCTTATGACTGGCGCAGTATTCACAACGGATGCTCGCGTTCCGCTGGAGAAGCCTGCCTTCTTCTTTGGAGACCATATCGGCGATGGCGGCTATTCCATGTATGACGGAGATTATAAATGGCTCCGCCAGATAGGGGATAGAAGATTTTTTTCTTCCGGACATGGAGAGGATGTACCCGCTGTCTTATCTCCAGCACATGTCCGTCCCTCGGAAGATGAAATGGGACCTTTCCTGATATGTCCCTGAGATTACTCTCGGTGACTTAGGCTCCAAAAAGGTATACCGTCATGATAGTCATGATAGGGCGGTTCTCGGCCTGTTCCCGGGTCGCTCAGGACTGAGCCCCCAGTTGGAGAAACACCAAAACTTGGCACCACTTTCCTCAACGCATTCATGAAAGTGGAGGGTGATTTTCCGGTTGAGTTCCGTTCGCCTGGGTGGGTTCATTCCACCGAGAAGTATTGGTGGGGCAGGATGGTGAGCTTCGTCCTTGCCGACCTTAGGGACTTGTTGGAGCAAACGGATTTGTACCAAGCAGTCAGGGCCGTACAGTATGGTATCCCACTGAGTTCTCAGAACCTCTTCGGGATCCTGGAGCGTTACAATCCTTTGACGGGGACATTCTTCACTCCGGTCGGAGAGATGGGCCTTGCCCTGCACGAATTGCATGAGGTCTCGGGGCTGGCAACATGGGACTCTCCCTATGAGGAATATGTCCCAACCACTGAGGAGCTCAACCTTATGAAGAAAGGGTCTCCTCAAGTGTACGAGACTTATTGGGAGGTGTTATGTCACTTCCACATTTGAGGTCAGGTAACCTCTTGGAGGTCGGGAGGAGTCAAGCAGTTGTCTCGGGCCAGCTACTTGTTTAACGGTATCAATAAGAAAGTCCATCCGGTAACCCGACTGGCTCCCAGCTCCGACAAGGAAATTGACGACAGGGTTAAGGCTTCTGAAGGCTTCTACACCACGGTTTCGAACGAGGATGTTTTCGAACCTGACATGATTTTCGAAAGCTTTCATCATCAAGCCCGGATTCCTATCTCTGATCGAGCACTGTTGGCGGGCTTCTTAATGCTGTGGTTGAAGCGCTGTGTGGTGCCCACGCTGCCACATGAAGTCATTGTTGCCGATGTAGTGCACCCGGCGGTGCTCCTGGCCTACGGCAGTCCCATAGCCCTTCTCCCGGCCATGGCGGCTGACATTCAAAGCGGGTTGCGGGCGTTAACCCAGATTTTCTGTGAGGCAGGGAAGGCTGTCGACTCCCATGGCAAGCCGATTGTTGACTCAGAGGGGAAGCCGACGGTGAAGCGCCCCAACCCTCGGGTCGAGCTGCCCTACACGTACTTAATGGCTTGGTACGTGATGCACTGCCCCTCTCTGATGACGCCGGTGCCTTGGAGTGAGGGTTTTGTCCCTTTTGTACAGCGGTTGGAGGGTTCTGACTGGCGTAATACTTACATGTATTACGTTCGAAAGTGCATTCTGTCTGCTTCGAACTACCAGCTTAACCGCTGCTTCCCCGAGATTCCTGGTGCATCTTTCGGGGAACTATTTACTGACTCTGCAGGCCAAGATGATTTCACTAGGCTGTCAACGGGGATTTTCTGGTGGTTGGTTAACATCCGGCCTGGGTATGTGCTTTTCCGGCAAGGGACTTCATGCACGATCGAGCCATATATGCCGAATCGCTTCACCCGACAGTTCGGCTATGATCAACTCTACGTCGGCAACCCCAATGCTCGACTCGCCTTCAGTGGGAACTTGTTCGAAGGTGTTCGGGCTTGGTACTATAGCGTGGTCGGAGGGACGGAAGCAACTTTCCGTCTACCTATCAAGGAGCCAAAGGGCCGCACAAGCTTCAGCTTTTGTACCTGGTACTTCCAGGTCAACCAGACACCATACTTTGTTCCGGAGTATTCATGCATTGAGAGTATCAATGCAAATTTCGAAGCAAGGTCGGGGTCCGGTAAACGCTCGCGAGGCGTCGAGCAGTATCTGAAGGCTCTGAGGGAAGTCGGGAGAGGGTCGAGGGAGGAGCCACGAGCAACAAAGGCTCGACAAGCGGTGAGTAAGCGTGCTCGAGGCTCTACTTCCACTGCTGACCCTGCCCCAAAGAAGGTCCGGAGAGACTTGACGGCCGAAGTTTCTCTATCCGAAGACATCCCTGCTGGTGTTGAGGAACCGAGGGAAGAAGAGGCAGATGAAGAGGCTGTCCCCTTAGTCCGTGCCCATAAGTTGCGCAGCAGGGGCTGCAGGAGTTCAGAGGAAGGAGGGCCTGCTGACGAACCGACCTCCGCTGACGAGGCCGAGCAGTTCGAAGTCGACATCATGAGCGGAGGTGATGTTGAGATTCCGGGGGTCTCAGCTCAGCCCGGGTTTTCCTCAGCTCACGAAAGGAGAGATGAGGCACAGCAACCGGAGGTCGACATCATCAGTGATGTTGAGATTGCAGGAGTCTCAACTCAGCCCGGGTCTTCCCCTGCTCATGAAAGGAGAGATGAGGCACAACAACCTGGGTCTCCAAGTGTGTTCATCTCCAGTCCTCGGACAGTTGACCCCAGCCCTACCACTGGGGTAATTGGTGGCAAGGCTCCGGCTACCGAGGCCTCTCGCATTGAACTGCCGTCTTCCTTATCCGTAGAGGGAAGCGATTTTGAGGATGAGGTCGACTATGGTGACGAACCCCTCCTCCTGATCTGAGTAAATTCTCACACATCTCGGAGGAGGAAATACATGGGTGCGAGCCGTTGATGGCATCACCACTGGCGGCAGTTATTCCCGCTGAAGGTACTCTTTTCACCTTCTGACTTGATTTCTCTTTTCATTTTGAAGAGGAGGTTTTAACATTCTCCTTTTATGCTGCAAGGTTGGCCAAGGATATTGAGGCTGTAACCTCCTCACATATCGAGGAGATGGTGCAAGAGTTGACCCAGCCGGAAGGAGTTGAGACTCCAGCCGCCGAGATGCCTCCAGAGAAGGCAACTACTGAAATCGGGGAGACTCCCACTCTGCCGGACGAGGAGGCAACCACTGAAGCCAGGGAGACTTCTACTCTGCAGGATTCGCCCAAGAATTCGACATCTCTGGACCTCCAACTTGGTAAGGAAGTTTTGATGTCTTGGATGTTTCTCTTTTCACCATTGTAGCTAATGTTGAGATAATTTGCAGAGAGAACTGGGGGGGCTCAGGTGGAGAGTCTGACGGTCAGTACCCCTCCGGAAGGCCACACAGCTCAAGCCTCGGCCGAGGTTTCTGAGGAGGTCGAGCTCACTACTCTGTCATCAGCTGTGGAGGTTCCTGCAGAGGTAGCACCCCCAGAAGCGCTAGTGGCTACTCTTGCTCCTGCCGTACCGGTGGTCAGCCCGACTCTTGCGCGAGAAGAGCCGGCTTACATCCCTCACCCCGTGATAGAAAGGGGGTCGGGGAGCACCTCGGGCGATGATACTATGGAGTTCCTGACACGCAAAACAGTGCAGCAGTTCTTTGACTCGATGCGATCATGCATCGATTTCATCCTGTCTGGGGGTAGCTCCTTTGAATTCGCCCGGATGTTTCTCGGAAACTTGGCCGAGAACATCAAGTTGGCCGGAGGCCCTTCGCTAGCCCAGGCGTGTCTGCTGGTGGTGGAGCAACTGGGACAAGACCTGAGAGAGCTTCGATCCCTGGAGGATGCCGGCTCATTCCACGAAGCCCAGGAAACTCTGAATAGGCTCCTTGCTGCTCAAGAGCAGGAGCGAAGGGAGGTGGAGGAGAAGATAACCGATAACACCCGTCTTCTTGAAGGTTTCCAGGCTGATCATCAAAGGCTAGCGGTCGAGTCCAAGGAATCTGTCATAATCATACAGGCTGCAAAGCAGGCTATCCTTGACTCTCGGGCTGCCATAGCCAGGGCTGAGGCCATGATTGCTTTTAACGAACAGAAGCTTGCTACCTCTGAAAAGAGGCTAGCGGAGTTAGAGGCTGCCAAGGCGCAAGTTGAAGCAAACCTCTCTGTTCGTTCATCCGAGTTGGAATCCCTCCGAGTACAAGCGCAGGGATTTTTATCTGAGGCGGATCTGCGGGCCCAAGCTCTCATGGAGGCTGAGAAGGCGCGTCAACATAAGATACATCGCCTTAGAGAACAAATCCGTTCCTTGGCGAACCAGGACTTGTAGCCTTCTCTTTTTTTTTTTGTAAAGAAAAGGACACTCTGTTTTACTAAGAGTGTTTGTATTAACTTTTATCATTTTTTTTTGATGTAATAAAAGTCTTTGGAGTTCTTGTTCCATCTTTATTGCCTTGCTGTAGATGAATTCAACTTCTTTTAATGAAACGCGGCGTTAACTCAAGTCTTCTTGATGAGACGCGGCATTGATCATAGGAACCTAGATAGAACTAAGTTTTTCTGATGAGACGCGGCATCAAATCATAGAGAGAGACGCGGTCATCAGTTCATAGGAACTTAGGCAGAACTAAGTCCTTTTGATGAGACGCGGCGTCAATTCACAGAGAGAAACGCGTGTTTAATTAACGTGAATCTGTCCTGCTAATGAAGACGCGGTTCAAGCAGACGCGGAGGACGCGGCTTTGAGTGAGGTTCATTGGCCGCAATCCTTAACTCTATCCAGACGCAGAGTTCAGGATAATGAGGTCTTACGCCCCTTAACATTAACGCAGTCAGGGACGTGGCACTGTAGACGCAGCTCCAAGATGCTTGTAAAGGTGATGGGCTTTTTCTGCTGAAGTCATAAGCCTTAAGACGCAGCTTTATGTGCTTTCCACTGGGGCCCCCTAAAATGAGTCCCTTTTGTTAAGAGACGCGGATCAACTTTGAATCATCCAAGAGACGCGAAGGATCTTCTTACTTGGAATGAAGGAGGACACCGATTTTTGAGAAAAGAGGGGACGCGGGTCTTTGGACGCAGCTCTCACACCCGCGTTTTGGCACGATTTCCCAGGCGTTATAAATAGCCTGTCATAAAGATTTTGTGAAATCTTTGAACGTCAAGTCTCCGTTGACGATTGGGAACCCGCATCATCCGTTATTTCCCGAAGCAGTTTGTCCACGCGTTGGTTCCTCATTGGACTCAGGTGTTAATGCCTTTTAATGCAAAACCGGCGCTGGCGGTTTGAGACCAGCGTCTGCGACGCTTCCCGAAGCAACGTTCCACGCGTCAGACTCCTATTGGACTTTGACGGTTGTGCGGTCATTAAGGCCGACGGTTTTGATTAATGAATCCATTAATGACAGTTATCAGGGGCTGCCTATAAATAGGGCTCACCCTCTCCCTCTTTAACAACCCAAACTTAGACTGTTTTCTTTTGATTTGCTCTGAGAAATTCCGCCTTCTTCAGAGTTTCTAACAGGGGTCTGTCTCCATGGATGAAGGTGACTCTGTGGATGAAGATGACCCAGAGCTTTCATGCTTCTGTTTGGTCTCTTCAGGAGAAAGCGTCTCTTTGATCATCTTTCATGTCCACGTTCTAATGCAGAGAGTTCAACTCTTGATAGAGGCCTCTGCGGGTATGCCGTCCTGACTTGCCATGATATTTTTAGTCCAGCCAGGCTTGCACCTTGGCATCTCTTAAAGAGATATCACCATCTGGATGAAGTCTTAGTTGGCGCATTCCTTTTTTTTTAAATTTGCGCCATCGACTTGAACTTCTCTGGACGCGAGTACAGAAGTCTTTGGCACTTGGCGCTGGCTTTGCTCATGAAGCTCGCGTTTTAAGGCCACTGACTTGGATGAATTCCAACTCGGGTGAAGGTTTCAGACCCGAATCTTGCAACTCCTGTTCATTCAACAGGGAGATGGCAATTTTTTCGGCGTCTGAGTCTTTTCGCGCCTAGTGTGTTAGACGCAGATGCAAAAAAAAAAATTAGACTGCGTTTGAACCCTGCGTGTATCACAGTTTTAACTCGCGTCTGTTTCTGCCACCGCGGAAATTTTGGCTCACTGCGTGGGTCATTCCCGCGTCTGTAGTCTTCGGCAATAACTGCGTCTGTCACTTAGTTTTCTCTGTTGAAGTGTACTAAGTTCCAGATGTTCTGATTCCTTTGTTTATTCCTTGCAGGTAGGCTTGATCGTCCTTTTTCAGGTTCGCTGGGCCCCTGAAAGAATATTTCGGCCGCGAACTCGTTCGATGTTCATCAACAAGGGAATATATTATGGTCCCCGTCGTCCACAAGGGAATATATTACGTCCCTGACGGGGACTTAACCCTCGCCAAGGTCTCTTCAGATCCAATGCACCAGTCATGCCTGCTGGCATGGGATGGTCAGAGTGAGTATGGCGGCGAGGGGGTTACGGTGGATATAGTGGCAGATAGCATCCCCTTCCTCTCTCACCCCAGAAGTGACATCAAGGACACTCCATGCTTGTTGGATGGCCTTCTGGCGAAAGAGATGCTCATGAACGAAGGGTTGCATGGCTTTCTGCTGCCACCGGACCTCAAGAACACCATTGCTCTTAGCTTAGTCAGCTAGGGCTCTTTCGATGTTTACGTCATGCACCATAGTGCAATCGGCTCCAATTGTCGCCACAGTTTGGCGCTTTTCCAAACATCGTGCACTTGGAATCAGATGCGGCTTCAAGGAGTGAGTACGACCTCTGAGAGAGAGAGGCACTTCTTTGTACTCCTTAATTGTAACACTCAATCTTATTGTATAAGAGAGCGTTTTGTATCACTTTCATATGCCTGGATATAAATAAAAGTGACATTTTTCTTTCTGCCTCTTTCTATTGTCTTGAACCTTTTGTCTTCAGTTAGACGCATAGAAGCAGAAGATCTTTGACTTCGTCAAAATTATGATGATAATCTTAATAAGTCAAATTTTGTAGGGAAAGATCCTATTTCAGGAACTTTCACAATACTGTCAGAGGTGTAATATTAACTTGATAGAGATGAAATAATGTTTGGTGGACCAGCCACTTTATAAGAAAAGTGACAGGTGGAACACGTACCCCCAGGGAAGGTGAACTTTTATCAAGGGTTTGGGATCAACTTGATTAAGTTCAGCCGGGAGTTGATGGAAACACTGTCAATGGTGTAGTGTTAACCTAACAATGTTTTTAGGTAGACTTGTTATTCTATTGAAGAGAATAACAAGTAAGACTAGACTCATGGGGAATCTAGGGAAGTCTTTACCGTTAGAGGTGTGATATTAACTTAACGGGTTGAAAGTAGTCTCGTCAGAAGTGTGATGTTAACTTGACAAGGATGTGAGTCAGAGCTGTAATATTAACTTGACTCAAAAGTATTTCAGTTTTGTTTTGGGAAAACTGAGAGTGTCACTGACATAGGTGTGATGTTTAACTTGACAGTGAGGGTAATGCTAGAGGTGTAATGTGGAACTTAGCATTGGTCATCTCGGCTTGGATAAGGAAGTCGAGGAAAAGTCATGGCCATAGGTGTATTGTTGAACTTAGCAATGACTTAGATGCTAGAGGTGTAGTGTTAACTTAGCATCATTCGTTTCAGCTTCAATACGGAAGTCTGAAGGAAAGTGACTGTCAGAGGTGTAATATTAACTTGACAGAAGCTTGGTGTACTGTTTAGAAGTATAATGTTAACTTAAACAGTAATTTTGTCAGAGGTGTGATATTAACTTGACAAGAATTGGCTCGTGCCAAAAAACGGTTTGAGGACCTGTCATTCTATTATGAGAACTGACAGGTGGAATTTGGAGTGCCAGAGGTATAGTGTTAACTTGGTAATGATTGTATTTGGTAGACCTACCATTCTGTGGGTGAGAATTGGTAAGGGATTTTGGAGGAAAGAGTGGAGCCAAGTCCACTTAGGATTTTTAACAAACCCTCAGCTATTAACGGATTTGAGGAGCCTTGTAATACCCCGTTTCTGGAATACGTACTTAGTTGCGTATTCGGATTTTCGATCGTATTTTTCGATTTGTTTTCTGTATTTATTCTGTATTATGAATTCCTTATATGATTGTTTTATCTTGGAATTGGATTCGTGGACTCGGACTCAGTCCTAGACTGAACCGAAGACCCGATCATAGTATATTATTCGATTTAGTCTTTCTGATGTGTAGATTTGACCGATTTCAGTTTCAAATATTATTTTCTAATATATTAGATTTTCCATGATTTTCTGGATTTTTCTGGAATTAAAATGAAAATCTTCCAAACCGTGTCGGCCAGTGCCGCTGACCGATTCCTGGATTTTTAATTCTCAAACAGTTAGGAATTTCATGATGGTCCTTTAGACATTATTTCTTAGAATAATATTTCTTACCTACATTCTTTTTCTGAGGATTTTATGATTTTATGAAAATTCCACCAGAGTCGGTATCGGCCAGTATCGCTGGTTGATTCCGGGACGATTGGAATTGAATTTCTGAATTCCGCTTTCACTTTACTTCTTAAAACCATATTTTATTCTTTAATGCATTTTCTGGGATTTTTCGGAATTTATCAAAATCCGGCCGACCCGGTGTAGACCGGTATCGGCGGTTGGCTTCTGGATTTTTATTTGAAAACGGGATTTTATTTCTGAAAACCGATTTCATATTATTCCTCAGGATGACGTTTTCTACCTCTGGGTATTTTTGGGGATTTTTCGGAGACAGTCGATTTTTCAACCTTATTATTATATTATTATTTTTAAATTTTTCTTTCTTTCTTTTCCTTTCTTTTCCTTCCTTTTTCCCACCAACTCCACCCACCCCCTCCCCTCCACGTGGGGAGACACACTCCCTCTCCCTCATTAATTCCTCTCCCATCACTCTCTCTCCTTTCTTTTTCTTTTCTTTTCTTTTTCCTTTCTTTTCCTTCATTCCCTTCTTCTTCTTCTCCTCCTCCAAGAGAGGACCGACCCTCACCAGCCCCAACTCCGGCCAGCCACCTCCGGCACCTCGCCGCCGGCGAGGGAGGCCCCAACTCCGGCGAGCCTCCCCCTCTTCCTCCTCTCTTTCTCTCTTCCTAATTTCCTTCTTCCCCTCTTCACCCTCTCTCTTCCTCACTGTTAGGGTGGCCGACGGCCACCCCTGTCCTGCGCCTGCGCCGAGGGCCGGCGAGCCCCCGGCGATCTCCTCTGCCCTCTGGCCGCACTGATGCGGCCAGAGTTGGGCCCGGCCAGGGCAGCATGCCCTGGCCGTGGTTTGTTGGAGGGAGGGGGCTGCTGCCCCCTCCCTGTCTCTCCCCTCCTGGGGTGGCCCCCGGCCACCCCAGCTCCTGCGCCCCGCGCGGCGCTCCGCCGGCGGTGGCTGCCTCGCCCGGCCAGGGGGCTTCCAGCCCCCTGTGCATGTGAAGGGGGGGCTGCTGCCCCCCTGATTCTCTCTCACCCCTTGAACTCCCTCTCCCCCCTTTTTCTTGTTGGCGCCGCCGGCGGCCAGGACCGCCGCCGGCTAGGCCCCTGGCCGGCAGAGGGCCGGCCAGGTCTTCCAGGGCCCACGGCCCCGTGGGCCCTCCTCGCGTGGAGAGGGGCTGCGTAAGCAGCCCCTGTTTTTCTCTCTCTCCCTTGGACATTCTCTCCCTCTCCAAATTTTCTCTCTCCTTCTCTTTCTCTCTCTACTTTCTCTCTCTAAAAATTCCCACTTTCTCTCTCTAGGGTTTCTCTCTCTACTCTCTCTAGATTCTCTCTAAAATCACTCACTTTCTCTCTCTAGGTTCCTCTCTCTAAAAATCCCCATTTTCTCTCTCTAGGATATCCCTTCTCTCTCTACATTTTCTCTCTCTAGAAATCACTGTTAGTCGACTACCCATTTCATCTAGTCGACTAACTTTTCCTGAGCCAAAACATCAACTCTGTATCACAGATTTAGTCGACTTAACATAACTGTTAGTCGACTTGTCATGTCTGTTAGTCGACTACTCATTCATCCAGTCGACTAACTTTTCCCTGAATCAAAACCCAACTTTCTGTTACTCAGCATTAGTCGACTTAACGTATCTGTTAGTCGACTTGAGATCACTGTTAGTCGACTACTCTTTCTATCCTAGTCGACTAACTCTTCCTGAATCAGAAATCCAACTCTCTGGAACCCAGTTTTAGTCGACTAACCAGACTGTTAGTCGACTTGAGTCCACTATTAGTCGACTACTCATCCATTCTAGTCGACTAACTTTGCCTATCTGTTATAGTTGATTCCTTTCTTGAACATGGACCTTACCCTCTAGACTTACCTCATCTATTGGTATTACTTGACTTGTCACTTGACAAACACCATCTTCACTTCCCTTCTCTCTTTCTCTCTCCTCTTCACTCTACATATTTATATATCATATTTTATGGCGTGCCCCGGATTTCGTGGATTTCGGACCTTTCGGCTTTTCGGTGATGCAGGCGAGTATTCTCACTCGCTACCCTCTTACTTCTTATTTCATTGATTATGCGCATGTTCTAGCTTTAGCTTTCATGTATTTTATTTCATGTGCTATGTCTTTTATTGCTTATACCATGCGTGGCCGACCCTTCGTGGTCATTGGACTTTGGATTACTGTTATGTTTACACTTGCCCTACTACTACTTCAGACTTGTTAGTTGCATGTTTCCTTTTAACACATGTATATCACCTGACATCTAGAGTGTTATCACCTGACCACCTGACATACTACTATTTGGCTAGACCCTCTTGGTATGACCTGACTTACCCAGATTATTATCAATCTCTTGACATAACTTACCACCTGATTATTATCAACCTCTTATATGTTTGGTTGCTTATTCATTATCACCATCCTATCATGCTATCACCTTACACCCAGCATGATAACTTGACTTGTGATTATTACCTTTACGGGAACTTGACCTTATTATCTTGTATCATGATCAGTGACCTTTTTCCTGCTTTACATGCAGTGACCTGACTATATAGTACTTATGTACTCCTAATTTCCTGATCATGCCTAATTCCTGATTATTCCCGTAAAGTGATAATTAAACTATTGAATCTTAAAATGGACCAACTTGTATTGGGTCGGGGGAAACATGCGGATATCGATATGTGTTCGTGTTTACAGTGGCATTAGGTTGTGCACTTTATATCCGGTCTGACCTGTGGTACTCCAGGGGACCGAGGGGAGAGCTGGCTCCCTTATTCCTGATTGATAAGGGCATACATAAGTCCCTCCTGTTTAGCCTTGCGGCTGGCTTCCGTTTCCATGCAACGGAACAATCCTGGGCCGTGGTCCCGGGTATGCACGGGACCCACTGTAACATAGTTCGTTGATACCCCCGCTGTTTCCAATAACAACCTCGACTTGCTTATATATGGATGTATGTGAGTTGGCCGTACACCGAGACACATACCGAGATATATGGGCAAGACGAGTAATAATAAAGTGTCATAATAACCGGCTCTTTAAGTTGTAAGTAGAGGTATGTGGAATGGGACGCATACCAAAGCCTACATCTTAAATAGCTATGAATTTGTGCTGTGCCTTACCGTATTTGCTTTTCCCGGACTTTATATCGGATTTCATGTTTTATGAGTATTATGATATGACTACCTGGTAGCTCGTCCTTGGTTTTATTCTGATTTCCTGTTTTATGATTATCATGCCATATCTATTCTTACCTGCTCTATCCTATCTGCCTCCTGAGTATTCCCACTTGATATATGCATTATTGTGCTCACCCTGCTTCACCACTTGGTTTTGCTTCTACACTCGCCTGGGGAGTATCATTTGACTCTCCTGGATTCTCACGTCCAGGTCTTGGAGCTTGGAGCGAGTGGATTTACCCCTTCGCTGATCAGAGTGGCGCAGCGGTAGCGTGGATCTCCAGCCGACCGTCCTGAGCCACATCCTTCCAGGCCCCCTGTGAGTCTCTCGAGTTTTCCTTTTTAAACTCGTGAGTGTCCTTTTCTATTCATACTTATACTTTTCCTTGTATACATGTATGTGGACACCCTTTTATACTGTTCATATATGTATATCTTTTGTATTCTCGCATTTGCGCATACTAGTGATATGATATTCATGTAATATTGTGATCACTTCTGATGATAACTGTGTGATTGTACTATATGTGTTGGAATGTATAATGCACCATTTGCTTCCGTACTCTGATTCTTGTCTGTACTGATGCTTAGCGTATATACGAGAGGGTAGTTCTGACCTACGTATATACGTTGCAGTGACGTCCCCGTATCCGCGGGATCGGGGCGTTACAGGTTGGTATCAGAGCTTAGGTCAACTTAGGCTCGTCAGAGCTTAGGTCAGCTTAGGCTCTAACCTCCTCAGTACGTCCAGAAGGCAAATCAATGGTAAAGCGATTTGCAACTGGAATACATGAGTCTTGGTTATACATTCCAACTACAAGTGCAGAGTTATCTATTTCTTGACTATCTTTCCTTTGATTTCTAATCCCTCCTTGACTATCGTTCCTTTGATTCCTAATTCCTCCTATCCTTTCCCTGTTTTGGTTTTATGAAGCCTTATACTATTTTAAGATATGACTAGACTAGAGAGGTAGTGGCTGGTTCAGAATGAAGCTATTATGTGATCTCTTCGGCCAATTCTATGAAGCTTGGTATTCTCCAGATCGATCTTGATCTGGCTATCTTTCAGAGGACAGCAGTCGGATTCTTAATTATCGGTCTTCTTTATTATGCTCAGGATTTTCGGGTTTTCTTTATTTCACAGCCACGACATCATCAGTATTATTCAGCATTATTCTAAAGATTTATTACACAGCCACGACATCATCAGCCGGAAATGCAGAGTATGATTATTATTCAGTTGACTTGAGAGCCCTACCTATAGTGCTTCATAT
The DNA here is from genome assembly GCA_038442645.1 of Agave tequilana. Taxonomy (NCBI): domain Eukaryota; kingdom Viridiplantae; phylum Streptophyta; class Magnoliopsida; order Asparagales; family Asparagaceae; genus Agave; species Agave tequilana. The sequence continues at coordinate 56,450 of JAVJIF010001992.1, forward strand.
CTTAATTGGTATAAATTCCACCCTTGTCCCCTTTGTATTCATTTGCCCCTTAACGAAATTGCGAGGACGCAATTTTTTGTAAGGTGGGTGGATTGTAATACCCCGTTCCTGGAATACGTACTTAGTTGCGTATTCGGATTTTCGATCGTATTTTTCGATTTGTTTTCTGTATTTATTCTGTATTATGAATTCCTTATATGATTGTTTTATCTTGGAATTGGATTCGTGGACTCGGACTCAGTCCTAGACTGAACCGAAGACCCGATCATAGTATATTATTCGATTTAGTCTTTCTGATGTGTAGATTTGACCGATTTCAGTTTCAAATATTATTTTCCAATATATTAGATTTTCCATGATTTTCTGGATTTTTCTGGAATTAAAATGAAAATCTTCCAAACCGGTGTCGGCCAGTGCCGCTGACCGATTCCTGGATTTTTAATTCTCAAACAGTTAGGAATTTCATGATGGTCCTTTAGACATTATTTCTTAGAATAATATTTCTTACCTACATTCTTTTTCTGAGGATTTTATGATTTTATGAAAATTCCACCGGAGTCGGTATCGGCCAGTATCGCTGGTTGATTCCGGGACGATTGGAATTGAATTTCTGAATTCCGCTTTCACTTTACTTCTTAAAACCATATTTTATTCTTTAATGCATTTTCTGGGATTTTTCGGAATTTATCAAAATCCGGCCGACCCGGTGTAGACCGGTATCGGCGGTTGGCTTCTGGATTTTTAATTTGAAAACGGGATTTTATTTCTGAAAACCGATTTCATATTATTCCTCAGGATGACGTTTTCTACCTCTGGGTATTTTTGGGGATTTTTCGGAGACAGTCGATTTTTCAACCTTATTATTATATTATTATTTTTAAATTTTTCTTTCTTTCTTTTCCTTTCTTTTCTTTCTTTTTTCCCACCAACTCCACCCACTCCCCTCCACGTGGGGAGACACACTCCCTCTCCCTCATTAATTCCTCTCCCATCACTCTCTCTCCTTTCTTTTTCCTTTTCTTTTCTTTTTCCTTTCTTTTTCCTACATTCCCTTCTTCTTCTTCTCCTCCTCCAAGAGAGGACCGACCCTCACCAGCCCCAACTCCGGCCAGCCACCTCCGGCACCTCGCCGCCGGCGAGGGAGGCCCCAACTCCGGCGAGCCTCCCCCTCTTCCTCCTCTCTTTCTCTCTTCTAATTTTCCTTCTTCCCCTCTTCACCCTCTCTCTTCCTCACTGTTGGGGTGGCCGACGGCCACCCCTGTCCTGCGCCTGCGACCGAGGCCGGCGAGCCCCCGGCGATCTCCTCTGCCCTCTGGCCGCACTGATGCGGTCAGAGTTGGGCCCGGCCAGGGCAGCATGCCCTGGCCGTGGTTTGTTGGAGGGAGGGGGCTGCTGCCCCCTCCCTGTCTCTCCCCTGGGGTGGCCCCCGGCCACCCCAGCTCCTGCGCCCCCGCCGGCGCTCCGCCGGCGGTGGCTGCCTCGCCCGGCCAGGGGGCTTCCAGCCCCCTGTGCATGTGAAGGGGGGCTGCTGCCCCCCTGATTCTCTCTCACCCCTTGAACTCCCTCTCCCCCCTTTTTCTTGTTGGCGCCGCCGGCGGCCAGGACCGCCGCCGGCTAGGCCCCTGGCCGGCAGAGGGCCGGCCAGGTCTTCCAGGGCCCACGGCCCCGTGGGCCCTCCTCGCGTGGAGAGGGGCTGCCTAAGCAGCCCCTGTTTTTCTCTCTCTCTCTCCCTTGGACATTCTCTCCCTCTCCAAATTTTCTCTCTCCTTCTCTTTCTCTCTCTACTTTCTCTCTCTAAAAATTCCCACTTTCTCTCTCTAGGGTTTCTCTCTCTACTCTCTCTAGATTCTCTCTAAAATCACTCACTTTCTCTCTCTAGGTTTCCTCTCTCTAAAAATCCCCATTTTCTCTCTCTAGGATATCCCTTTCTCTCTCTACATTTTCTCTCTCTAGAAATCACTGTTAGTCGACTACCATTTCATCTAGTCGACTAACTTTTCCTGAGCCAAAACATCAACTCTCTGTATCACAGATTTAGTCGACTTAACATAACTGTTAGTCGACTTGTCATGTCTGTTAGTCGACTACTCAATTCATCCAGTCGACTAACTTTTCCCTGAATCAAAACCCAACTTTCTGTTACTCAGCATTAGTCGACTTAACGTATCTGTTAGTCGACTTGAGATCACTGTTAGTCGACTACTCCTTCTATCCTAGTCGACTAACTCTTCCTGAATCAGAAATCCAACTCTCTGGAACCCAGTTTTAGTCGACTAACCAGACTGTTAGTCGACTTGAGTCCACTATTAGTCGACTACTCATCCATTCTAGTCGACTAACTTTGCCTATCTGTTATAGTTGATTCCTTTCTTGAACATGGACCTTACCCTCTAGACTTACCTCATCTATTGGTATTACTTGACTTGTCACTTGACAAACACCATCTTCACTTCCCTTCTCTCTTTCTCTCTCCTCTTCACTCTACATATTTATATATCATATTTTATGGCGTGCCCCGGATTTCGTGGATTTCGGACCTTTCGGCTTTTCGGTGATGCAGGCGAGTGTTCTCACTCGCTACCCTCTTACTTCTTATTTCATTGATTATGCGCATGTTCTAGCTTTAGCTTTCATGTATTTTATTTCATGTGCTATGTCTTTTATTGCTTATACCATGCGTGGCCGACCCTTCGTGGTCGTTGGACTTTGGATTACTGTTATGTTTACACTTGCCCTACTACTACTTCAGACTTGTTAGTTGCATGTTTCCTTTTAACACATGTATATCACCTGACATCTAGAGTGTTATCACCTGACCACCTGACATACTACTATTTGGCTAGACCCTCTTGGTATGACCTGACTTACCCAGACTATTATCAATCTCTTGACATAACTTACCACCTGATTATTATCAACCTCTTATGTTTGGTTGCTTATTCATTATCACCATCCTATCATGCTATCACCTTACACCCAGCATGATAACTTGACTTGTGATTATTACCTTTACGGGAACTTGACCTTATTATCTTGTATCATGATCAGTGACCTGTTTTCTGCTTTACATGCAGTGACCTGACTATATAGTACTTATGTACTCCTAATTTCCTGATCATGCCTAATTCCTGATTATTCCCATAAAGTGATAATTAAACTATTGAATCTTAAAATGGACCAACTTGTATTGGGTCGGGGGAAACATGCGGATATCGATATGTGTTCGTGTTTACAGTGGCATTAGGTTGTGCACTTTATATCCGGTCTGACCTGTGGTACTCCAGGGGACCGAGGGGAGAGCTGGCTCCCTTATTCCTGATTGATAAGGGCATACATAAGTCCCTCCTGTTTAGCCTTGCGGCTGGCTTCCGTTTCCATGCAACGGAACAATCCTGGGCCGTGGTCCCGGGTATGCACGGGACCCACTGTAAACATAGTTCGTTGATACCCCCGCTGTTTCCAATAACAACCTCGACTTGCTTATATATGGATGTATGTGAGTTGGCCGTACACCGAGACACATACCGAGATATATGGGCAAGACGAGTAATAATAAAGTGTCATAATAACCGGCTCTTTAAGTTGTAAGTAGAGGTATGTGGAATGGGACGCATACCAAAGCCTACATCTTAAATAGCTATGAATTTGTGCTGTGCCTTACCGTATTTGCTTTTCCCGGACTTTATATCGGATTTCATGTTTTATGAGTATTATGATATGACTACCTGGTAGCTCGTCCTTGGTTTTATTCTGATTTCCTGTTTTATGATTATCATGCCATATCTATTCTTACCTGCTCTATCCTATCTGCCTCCTGAGTATTCCCACTTGATATATGCATTATTGTGCTCACCCTGCTTCACCACTTGGTTTTGCTTCTACACTCGCCTGGGGAGTATCATTTGACTCCCCTGGATTCTCACGTCCAGGTCTTGGAGCTTGGAGCGAGTGGATTTACCCCTTCGCTGATCAGAGTGGCGCAGCGGTAGCGTGGATCTCCAGCCGACCGTCCTGAGCCACATCCTTCCAGGCCCCCTGTGAGTCTCTCGAGTTTTCCTTTTTAAACTCGTGAGTGTCCTTTTCTATTCATACTTGTACTTTTCCTTGTATACATGTATGTGGACACCCTTTTATACTGTTCATATATGTATATCTTTTGTATTCTCGCATTTGCGCATACTAGTGATATGATATTCATGTAATATTGTGATCACTTCTGATGATAACTGTGTGATTGTACTATATGTGTTGGAATGTATAATGCACCATTTGCTTCCGTACTCTGATTCTTGTCTGTACTGATGCTTAGCGTATATACGAGAGGGTAGTTCTGACCTACGTATATACGTTGCAGTGACGTCCCCGTATCCGCGGGATCGGGGCGTTACAAGCCTTTACCAACTACCGTTTGAGTTGGGCTAGCCATGCTATTCCCTTCAGCATGATGAGTTGTCGAAGACTTATGTTGAGCTTAGAAGCCAAAATTTTTCCTCTATCCTTAGCCGTCGGAGGCGTCGGATGTTTGATCAGAGGTGTACTTTTAACTTGATCAGCGAAAGAATACCATTTAAGGATAGTATTTCTTCAAGAACCTGCCATTGATAGGCATCATGAGTGTATCGCCATTCGAGGTTATGAGGCGATATGATCCATTCGAGTAGATTGACTCTACCACAAACGGTCCTTCCCATTTGGGTTGGAATTTTTCTTTTGTCATGTGCGTCATCACCATGGGTCTTCTGACGGCTAAGACAAGATCGTCTTTCCTGAAAGTCCGCACCTTAACTTTCTTGTTGAAGGCTTTGGTAATTCGAGCTTGGTAAAGCTCGATTTGTTGTTGGGCCTGTAAACGCTTATCGTCTAAGGCCTCCAATTCCTGGAGTCGCTGTCGATGCTTCTCCTCGGTTGTCATCTCCGCTGTCAAGGCGACGCGTAGAGATGGAATTTGGATTTCCAGTGGAAGTACGGCTTCACATCCATATACCAAAGAAAATGGCGTGGCTTTAGTTGGGGTTCGCACAGTTGTGCGATAGGCCCATAAGCATTCACCTAGCTTATTGTCCCAGTCTCGTTGACTTTTCGAGACGAACTTCTTGAGAAGCTTGCCAATAGTCTTGTTGAAAGCTTCTGCGAGGCCGTTAGCGGCAGGATAGTATGCCGTCGAGGACACACTCTGGATTCTGAACTTAGCGCAGAATCTCTGGAACGCCTGGCTGATGGACTGGGGTCCATTGTCATGGACAATTCGCCGAGGTACACCGAAACGGTAAATAACGTGATGTTTCACGAACTTGATCACGTTAGATGATTTTACCTCCTTCAGAGGAATAGCTTCGGCCCATTTAGAGAAATAATCGGTTATTGCCAAAACAAACCAATGTCCCTTTGATGATGGTGGGCTGATAGGACCAACCACATCCATCCCCCACATTTCAAATGGCCAGGTAGAGGTCGTGGAGTGGAGGTACCCTGGTGCTTGATGGATGAAATCGCCATGCACTTGGCAGGCGTGACATCTTTTGGCATAAGTGATGGCATCGGCAATCATCTTGGGCCAGTAGTAACCCAATCTTTGGAGTCGATGTGCCAGTTTTGGGCCAGGTTGATGGGCTCCACACATACCATCGTGGGCTTCTTTCAATACCTCTTGGGCCTCCTTTGGTGAGAGGCACCGGAGCAAGACCCCGTCATGCGATCGACGATACAATGTTCGTGTAATCGCATTGTAGTAAAATTTAGGGGCTTTCCTTTGAATGGCAGCCGCTTCCTTGGCGTCCTCAGGCAGGATGCCATACAAGACAGTATATAGTCGATATAGGGGAATCGCCAGTCTTTAAGCTCTGGCCGGTTGACAATTCCAGCGCTTCTTTGCCTTGATACTCTCACTTTGACTCCTGATAGTCTTCGAGGGCAGTTCTCGGGCAATACAGGTCGTGGCTGTAGACGAATACCTTCTCCATTGCTCCAGCTGGAAGAGCTAAGGAGGCCGCGAGGGACGCCAGTGCATCTGCATGCTCATTTTGCCTGCGCGGTACATGATCGATGTAGAAGTTTGTGAACCTCTCGGCCATGTGGATAGTTGCGTTGTAGTAGGGTACTAGGTCCTCATGTCTGACTTCGTACTCCCCCGCGAACTTGGCTAACAATGAGTTTGGAGTCACCGTATGCCTCGAGATTTTTAACGCCAATCTCATCGGCGAGCTGCATCCCAATCAAAAGAGCGTTGTATTCTGCTACATTGTTGGAGCAAGGCTCAGTTAGCGAGACAGCTCGAGGAATCACATAGTTCTGTGGCGAGAGGAGTACTACTCCTACCCCGCTACGATGTGTCCTTTTGGGCTTGTTCTGGATGCACCGTCAAAGAAGAGTTGCCACACTTGACTTTCGAACGATGTCTGAGTTAGGCAGGCTTCAGCGACCTCATCTGGGAGATCGTCGTAAAGTTTGGTTGCCCTCGGATCTGGATGCTCAGCCAAGAAATCCCCACCGCTTGTCCTTTAATGGCCTTATGTGGTAAAAAGTGCATTTCATATTGAGATAACAATATGGCCCATTTTGCCAGTCGGCCAGTTAGCGATGAAGGTTTTGTCATGAGTAACCTCAAGGGGTTGACTTTTGATATGACATTTATGGTTTGGCCCGCCAGGTAGTGTCGCATTTTCTGAATGGCGAACACCAGTGCCAAACATTCCTTCTCGATCGGGTTGTACCGATGTTCGGCTCCGATCATTGTTCTACTCAGATAGTAGATCGCTTGCTCACATCCATGGTCATCATGCTGAGCTAGTAGAGCTCCCAAATAATGATCCATTGCCGGAAGTATACCAGGAAAGGTTTTCCGGATATCGGAGCTGCAAGGACTGGTGGTTGGGTGAGGTATTGCTTGATTTCCTCAAATGCTTGTTGACAAGCGTCGTCCAAATGAACGAGACACCCTTCTTCATTAGCTTAGTGAAGGGTGGCATCTTCCGGAGAGGTTTGAGATGACCTACGGATGTACACCAATCGTCCTTGCAATCCCCTGAGTTCCTTGAGATTTCTCGGAGGTTGCATCTCCTGGATAGCGCGAACCTTTTCCGGGTCCAGATGAATTCCCGTGGAGGTTACAATAAATCCTAGGAATTTGCCACTAGCCACCCCCAGGAAGGATTTGGTTGGGTTCATCTTCAACTGATGAGCTCGCATGATGTCAAAAACCACCTTCAGGTTAGCTATGTGATCACCCTTAGCGCGACTTTTCACCGCAATATCATCAACATAACATTCCACCATTTTGCGCATTTGCTGCTGGAAAATGGCGTTCATGGCCCTTTGATATGTTGCCCCCGCATTCTTCAGTCCGAAGGGCATGACGGTATAGCAGTAGACCCCCAATGGTGTCCTGAAGGAGGTGTGTTTTTCTTCGTCAGGATACATTTTTTTGATTGTATCCTGAGAATCCATCCATGAAGGACATTCGTTCGAATCCACAAGTATTGTCAATCATGACATCTGTGATTGGCAGTGGGAATTCGTCTTGGGGCAAGCAAGCCTCGTTAGATCACGGAAGTCGATGCAGATCCAGATCTTCCCGTTCTTCTTGGCAACTGGGACAATGTTGGCTACCCAGTCGGGATGTTGTTCTTCCCTGATGAAGCCAGAATCAATAAGTTTTTCTGACTTCTGATTGAATTGCCTCCATTATTTCTGGACGGAACCGTCGCTGCTGTTGTTTGACAGGTTTTGCGTCCGGATTGATGTTGAGGCGGTGCATAGCCACTTGAGGATCAAGTCCAGGCATGTCCTCGTAATTCCAGGCGAAGACGTCTATATACTCTTGTACAAGGGATATTAGATCCTTCTTCTCCGAAGGTGACAGGCCGTCACTTATGAAGATAGGCTTAGGATTGGCCTCATCTCCTAGATTGACTTGAACAACCTTGTCTTCTGTGGGTGGCTCGCGCTGTTCAAAGCGGGTATCCCAAAGAGTATTTAATGTTTGATCCAAGGATCTGTATCAGATTGGATCATTTCTTCATCTCCGTCTTCCAGGTGGCTTGTTGAAACCATGTTCACTGAAAGTTCTCTGAAGATGTTGCCGACACTGACATCCGACTCCCACGATGACGTGCCGAAGAGTAATTATGACCTGATGGCCCTCCAGAATCAGAGGCTGATGGGATCGGAGTCGATACATAGCCCAACCCCCGGCGCGTCCGATGATAATAATCGGGGGCTTTCCCTTTCGGCACAAAGGATCGAAGTAGCGTTCTCCTTCCTTTGCCGAAGTTCAACCCGGGTCTGTTGGTTAGATCGTACCCCATGCACTTCATCATTTTGAGCGCTTTTGGTTCATAATGACCGAACTGAGGGGATTCCTCCTCGCCTTCCGATTCTTCGCGGGCGTTGGTTCAGACGAGATTCGCCCAAAAAGAATTGGTTTTTGGCCTTTCCGTCTGGCTGGAACCATAAATATAGATTCTTGCGCATTACCATTATCTTGGTATGTCCCGAAGGATGATTTTACTGTACATGCAACAGTGTCAAAGCATCCATTGCCGACCAGAGGTCATCATCTACATCAGTGCTAGTATCTGACGGTATTGAATCAGATTCAAACACAGAAAAATACGCTAAATCTAATTCTTCATTAATGTACCAACCGCCTACATCGTCGGTGGTATTATCAACATCAAGCTTATCAATGCTCTTTACAGGTGGATCTAGCTCCCACACACTCATCTTCCTCCAGCTCAGTATCGGCTTCATTGCCAGAGTCTGTTTCTTCCGGTTGCGGGACTTCATCCGTCTCCCCGGGATCTTGGTACAGTAAGGAGTCTGTGAAATAATTCTCGACCCCTTTGAATGGATGCCTTTCGGCAATCAACGTTTGCACCTTTCCATTCTCGTCAATATATTTTCATGACTTTATGGAGAGTAGAGGGAACGATGGAGTTGCGGTGAATCCACGGCCGTCCCAGCAATAGGTTGTAGGAAGTGTCGGCATCAATGATGTAGCATGTCACTTCCGACTTTAAACTTCCAATCTGGCATTTGAGCTTAATCTTCCCATCGGACGGGTCCTGTTGGCATTGAACCCATAGATAGTTGTCTGGGTAGGGCTCAAACGATGAGTAGGAATGCCCAGATGTTGCATGACCCGGTGAGGCATGATGCTCAACGCGGACCCTGGATCTACCTGAATGCGGTTCACTTCAGATGATCCAATATACCCTGTGAAGTACAGGGGTCGATCATGCTTCCCTTTAACCTGCATATCCTCTGCCGTGAAGGTGATGCGGGGGCATTCTGGGAGGTGTGGAGACAATTCTCTACATCTTCCTCCTTTGGCACCTGGGTCATAAAGACCTCAGCGTTTGCCAGAGCCTCTTGTAGAGCTTCTCTGGTTGACTTTAACAGACTAAGAAGCTCATACAAGGTAATCCGTGCCGGGATGTTGACCAATTGAGCCAGGACATCAAAGCGTAAGGCGCCGTAGATCCTTCCGCGATGCCCTTTTGAAGGGCTCGAGAAAATCGAATCTCCTTCTGTTTCTTCACTGGTTGTTTTGTGGAGGGCTTGGTTAGCTCTGCAGCTGGTTGTGGAGGGGTTGCCGCCGTTTCGCCATACTGCTTCAAGTAGGGCTGTCCTGAGCGGGTTTCTACCACTAGCCGACTGGGTTCTACGGCCAGAACTATTGTCTCCTCTTCCGAGTCGGTTAGCGAAGGAATATCTGTATCCGTTTCTCGAGAAGAGGCACACACCACATTGCAGGATGACGCCTTTGCCTTGCCCTTGGACTTCTTATTAGTTACAGTAGTCCATTGCTGGGCGTCAACAAGGTCAGGGTGGACCCACATGATTTCCCCTTGAGGCGTGGGGACAGGAATCAGGCCTTTCTCTTGTTGCTGGTGAGGATCTATGTTGATCACTCTTAGCTCTCCTTTCGGAACAGGGACCACTCCCGAAGGCGTTGGGGGTTGTCTTCCGAACTGGAGAACTGACGTCATGTTAGCCGTCACCCTTCTTCTGCTCTGGTCGGAGTTTTAATACCTCCGCGTCAATCAGGGCCTGAAGGATGTCCTTGAAGACGTAGCAGCTTTTGGTGGGGTGTCCCAACATCCTGTGGTATAAGCAGTAATTGGGATTGTCGGTTTTACCGACTTCTTCAGGGCGCCTGGCTTCAGGGAGCTTCAGTCTATTGCTCTTGTTGAGTAGCTTAAAGAGCGAATTGACATGTTCCTTCTTGAAAGAATACTGCTTGTTGGCGCGTGGCTGGCTTGAAGAGCCACTCGCCTGACCGGTTGAGGTTTGGCGGGAGATTTGGTCTCCGTTGCCAATTATCCTTCCGCTTTGTCTGGAGGGATGTGTCTGGCGCACGCCTGGTTGACCTCTCTGGCCGTGGCTTCCCTTCTTCTGCCCTGACGCGGCGACAATCTCCTCAGCCTGTTCACCTTGTTGGACCAACTGCTTCCAGGTGCGGCTTTCAGCAACTCCTATTTGAGCAAGGAGTGAGTTTGGAGATTGTGGCGGCATGTTTCCACCAGGGTGACCTGGGTCATGCCGCTCGGACATCGGAGTGCCACATTCTGAAATCTTTCCACGAAAGATTTGACGGACTCTCCCTTTCGCTGTTTGGTAGCCAAAAGGGTGGGCATCGTGACTTCCGAGTCGTCTTCGAAGAAGCGCGTTAGGAATAGCTTCTCCAAATCGCCCCAGTTCTTGATGGAGCCCTCCGGGAGTTTCATAAACCATTCGAAGGCGAGCCCTTTCAGGGTGCCAATGAACAGTCGTGCAAGATGGCATCGTTGTCTACTACATTCCCTGTTTGGGATTTAAAGTAGTAGATGTGTTGGTTGGGTGACCCTTTCCCATCGAATGCTTGAAGGGTTGGAGCCTTGAACTTGGACGGGTATGGAACCAAGTCCCATTCAGCAGGATAGGGCCGGACCACTCCAGCTTCTTGGAGGCCTTTACGGTTTGGTAAGGGTCTCGAGGCGTTTGCTCCAATTGACTCATTCTTTTAGCATGAGCCTTTCCCTGGTCTT
>JAVJIF010001993.1:0-78429 GCA_038442645.1 Agave tequilana
TTTTGAGATACAAATCTACTAATTAACATTATTTTTTAGTCTTTATTGGAAAGTTTGACCAAATTCAAACTTTCAGCCCTGATATTGGGCTGAACTAGGCCTATAATAACTAATTTCAAGAGCCTTAAGGAGCCGAGAGTAGTATTACATAGTCTCTATGTACAAGTACTACTAATTAATCTTATTTCAAGTGATATTTGAGAAGTTTGACCAAAGTCAAAACTTCAACCCCAACTGGCCTGCATTATGCCTTAAAAGAGCCGAATTGGGCCCAACAGAGATAACGTGCCAATCAAGAGCTTAGATTAGAATTACAAAGTTTCGATGTACAATTATACAACTAATTAACCTTATTTAATGTCATAATTGAGAAGTTTGACCATAAGTCAAACTTTCAGCCTTGATTAGCCTGAATTACCGGGGAGAAAATAGGGTTTTCAAGAGCCTGGAGTAGAACTACATAGTTTTTATGTATAATTACAACTAATTAACCTTATTTCTATTTTTAGTTGGGAAGTTTGACTAAATTCAAACTTTCAGCCCCGATTGGCTAACTGGGCCTTATATGATCCAAATTGGGCCAAACTGTTAGCAAATATAGTTTTCAAAGTTGAGAGTAGTATTACATAGTTTCTATAAATAAATAATACTAATTTACTTTATTTCTTAGGTTACTTAGGAAGTTGACCAATACACAAACTTTCAGCACCGATTGGCCTGAAGTAGGCCTTATGAATTAAATTAGGCCAAAAAGGGAGAAAACGTGAGTTTCAAGAGCTGGGAATAGTATTACATAGTTTCTTTATACAATTACTACTAATTAATCTTATTTATAGTTTTAATTTGAAAGTTGACCGAAGCCTAACTTTAGCCCGGTTGGCCAAAACTAGGCCTTATAAGAGCCGAATAGGGCCAAACGGTGAGAAAACGTGGTTTTCAAGGGTCAGGAGTAGTATTATATAGTTTATATGTAAATATTACTAATTAACTTTATTTTTGTGTCAATTAGAATGTTTGACTAATAATCAAGCTTTCAGCCCCGATTGGGCTGAACAAGAACTAAGTAGAGCCGAATAGGGGAAAATCGAGGAGAAAACGTGGTTTTCAAGAGTCGGGAGCAGAGTACTATATGGTTTATATATACAATTACTACAAATTAACCTTATTTCTAATCTTAATTAGGAAGTTTGAACAAAAAACTTAAACTTTCAAGCCTGATTAGCCTGAATTTAGGCCTTATGCGAGACGAATAGGGCCCAAATAGTGAGAAAACATAGTTTTTAAGAGATAGGAGTAGTATTACATAGTTTCTCTAGGATCTAAAAATATGACAACACAAACACTAGAGGGGGGTGAATAATGTTTTTAAAAATCTAGATAAGAACTGGTCTTATTAGAGCCGAGTTGGTCTCTAATAGTGAGAAAACGTGCTTTTCAAAAGCCGTAATCGGAAATACATAGTTTCTAAGAACAATTATAACTAAATTAACCTTATTTCAGTCTAATTAAAAAGTTTGAATAAAAGTCAAACTTTCAACCCCGAATGGCCTCATCTTGATTTATAAGAGCCGAATAGGGTCAAAACGAGAAGAAAACAGGTTTGTCAAAAGCCGGGGAGTGGAATTCATAGTTTCTATGTACAATTCAAACTAATGAATCTTATTTCAAGTCTTAATTGGGAAATTTGATGAAAGTCGAACCTTCAGCCTCGATTGGGCTGAACTAGGACTTATTACAGCCGAATAGGGTGAAAACGGGTTTTCAAGATCCAGGAGTAAAATTACATAGCTTCTATGTACAATTATAGCAAATTTCTTTATTTCTTGTTTTAATTGGAAAACTTACCAAAAATCCAACTTTCAGCCTCGATTGGCTTGAACTAGGCTTTATAAGAGCCGAATTTCGTCCAAACTGTTAGAAACGTTGTTTTCAAGGGCCGGGCGTAGTATTACATAGATTCTGTAAACAAATAATTAATAAACCTTATTTTTTTGGTTAATTAGGAAGTTTGACCAGTATCAAACTTTCAGCCCCTACTGGGCCATAAACTAGCCTTATTTGAACCGGAATTGAGCCCAAAAAGTGAGAATACATAGGGTTCAAGAGTCGGGAGTAGTATTACATAGTTTCTATGTATAATTATAACTAATTTAACCGTATTTCAAGTCTTAATTGGAAATTTGTCTAAAAGTCAAACTTTTAGCCCCAATTTGGCCTGAACTAGGACTTACAAGAGCCAAGTAGGGCTATTAGCAAGGAGAAAACATGGTTTTCAAGAGTCTGGAGTAGTATTACATAGTTTCTATGTACAACTACTACTTATTAACCTTATTTCTTGCCATATTTAGGAAGTTTCACTAAAAGTCAAAATTTTAGCCTGATTGACCCGAAATGGCCTTATGAGAGTCGAATAGGTCCAAACTATGAGAAGACGTGGTTTTCAAGTACCAGGAGTAGAATTACATAGTTTTTTGTACACATGCTACTATTTAATCTTAATTCTTATGTTAATTGGGAAGTTGACTAACATTAAACTTTCAGCCCTTTGGTCTGATTTAGCCTTAAAGGAGTCGACTTGGGCCCAAAGAGGGAGAAAACGTTAGTTTCAAAATCTGAGAGTTGTATTACATAGTTTTTATTTACAAATATTACTAATTAACCTTACTAAAAAATCTTAATTGGAAGTTTTACAGGAAGTCTTACTTTCAGCCTGATTAGCCTGATCTAGGCCTTATAAGAGCTAAGTAGGGCCTAAACAGTGAGAATACGTGTTTTTCAAGAGTCAAGAATAGAATTTCATAGTTCTATGCACAATTTCAACTAATTAGCATAATTTCAAGTCTTAATGGGGGTTTTGGTCAAAAGTCAATTTTAAGCCCCGAGTGGCTTGAATTAGGCCTTATAAGAGCCGAATAGGGCCAAACAGTGAGAAAACGAGCTTTTTTAAGAGTCAAGAGTAGAACTACATAGTTTCTATGAAAATAATACTAATAAACCTTATTTCTTAGGTTTAATTAGGAAGTTTTACTAATAGTCAAATTTTCAGCCCCGTTTGGCCTGAATTAGGCCTTAAAAGAGCCGAATTTGGGCCTAAATGGTGAGAAAATATGATTTTCAAGAACTCGGCGTAGTATTACATTGATTATATAAACAAATAATACCAATAAATCTTATTTCTTATGTTATTGGGAAGTTTGACAAATAGTCAAACTTTTTACCCGACTGCCCTGGACTAGGGCTTATAAGACCGATTAGGCCCAAAAAGGGAGGAAACGTGAGTTTCAAGAGTCGGGAGTAATATTGCATAGTTTTTATATACAATTACTACTAAATAACCTTATTTGAAGTCTTAATTGAGAAGTTTAACCAAAAGTCTAACTTTCAGCCCCGATTTGGCTAAACTAGGCTTTATAAGAGCCGAGTAGGGCCCAAACGGTGAGAAAACTTTTTGTTTTCAGAGCCGAGAGTAGTATTACATAGTTTCTATGTATAAGTACTGCCAATTAACCTTATTTCTAGTTATATTAGAGAAGTTTCAGCAAAATCAAACTTTCAGGCACGATTAGCCTGATGTAGGCCTTAAAGAGCCGACTAGGGCCTCAAACGATAAGAAAACGTGATTTTCAAGTGCCAGGAGTAGAATTACATTATTTTTATATATAAATACTACTAATTAACCTTAATTCTTGTGTTAAATCAAATTTCATCCCTTTTTGCCCTGAATTAGGCCTTAAAAGAGCCAAATTGGGCCCAAACAGGGAGAAAACATGAGTTTCAAGATCCTGGAGTAGTGTTCATAGTTTTTTATGTACAAATATGACAAATTAACCTTAATTTTAATCTCATTCAGAAGTTTCACTAGATGTCAAATTTTCAGCTGTGATTGGCTTGAACTAGGCCTTATAAGAGCCGAATAGGACCCAAACAGTAAGAAAATGTGCTTTCAGGAGCAGAGAGTCGAATTACATAGTTTTTTATGATAATCACTACTAATTACCTTATTTATAGTCTTAATTGGGAAGTTTGAAAAAAAAATCTAACTTTCAGTCCTGATTGGCCTAAACTAGGCCTTATAAGAGCTTAATAAGGCCCAAAACGGTTAGAAAATGTTATTTTCAAGAGCTGAGAATAGTATTACATAGTTTCTAGTTATATTTTGGGAAGTTTAAGTAAAAATCAAACTTTTAGCCCTAATTGGCCTGATCTAGACCTTACAAGAGCGGAATATAGCCCAAACGGTGAAAAAAAGTGGTTTTCAAGTACCGGGAGTAGAATTACAAGTCTTTCTGTACAAATACCACTAATTAACCTTAATTCTTGTGTTAATTGGAAAGTTTAACAATAGTCAATAATTCAGCCCGTTTGGCCTGATTTAGGTCTTAAAAGTGCCGAATTAGACCCAAATAGGGAGAAAAATGAGAGTTTCAAGTGTCGGGAGTAGTATTACATAGTTTTTATGTACAATACTACTAATTAACATTATTTCTATTCTTAATGGAGAAATTTGACTAGAAGTCAAACTTTCAGCCCCGATTGGCCTGAACTAGGCCTTTTAAGAGTCGAATTGGACTAGAAGACAGAGAAAACGTGCTTTTCAAGAGCCCAGAGTAGAATTATGTAGTTCGTATGTATAATTACAACTATTAACATTATTTAAAGTCTTCATTGAATAGTTTGACCAAATGTCAAAATTTCAACCCTGTTTTCTGACTAGGCCCTAAAAAAAGCCGAATTGGGCCCAAACAGAAAGGAAATATGAGTTTCAAGAGTCATGAGTTGTATTACATAGTTTTATATACAAATACTATTAATTAATCTTATTTCTATTCTTAATTAAGAAGTTTGACCAGAAGTCAAACTTTCAGCCCAGATTGGCCTGAACAGGCCTAAGGGCCTAATTAGGCCCAAACAGTGAGAAAAGCATGCCTTTCAAGAGCTGGTAATAGGATTACACATTTTAATGTACAAATACAATTAATTAACATTATTCAAGTCTTAATTGAGAAGTTTGATCATAAGTCAAACTTTTAGACCCGATTGACTTCAATTATAAGAGCCTAATGAAGTTAAAAACGGGGAAAGTTTATGGGGTTTTTCAAAAGCCGGGACTAGAACTATATAGTTTCTATGTACAATTACAACTAATTAGCCTTATTTCTAGTATTAATTGAGAAGTTTGATCAGAAGTCAAACTTTCAAGTCCGATTAGCCTGAGCGAGGCCTTATGAGAGCCGAATAGGGTCCAAATGGTTAGAAAACGTGGTTATTAAGGGCCGGGAGTAGTATTACATAGGGCCTGTTTGTTTCTTTTTAAAACGTCGCAAGTCGTAAGTCGTAAAATGAGAATGGAAAAAGTGAACTGTAGCAGAGAAAATATATTGTGTGTTACGGTGTTTGGTTGATAAAGTGAAGTGTAAATGGAAAAATATATTGTGTTTTACGGTGTTTGGTTGATAAAGTGAAAGTGTAAATGGTAAAGTATATTGTGTTTTACGGTGTTTGGTTGGTAATGTAAAAGTGTAAGTGGAAAAGTTGACCACCAAATTAACTGTAGCAGTGATTTAAATATTACAAATACTATTAAATTAAATCTACTATTGCAAATTAAATTGTATTAATAAATTTGAGATAAAAAATTAATAATCTCAATATTTTATTTATAACAATAATATTAATAAAATATTAGTATAAATAGTAAAATATTACTAAAATATTAACTAAATAAATAATATAAAATTTTAAGAAAATCTAAAGAACGTTAATAAAATTTTAAGAATACTAATAAAATATAAATATTAAAAAATCTTACAAAAATAATAAAATATAGTTATAATATTATGATATTAAAAATTCTTGAAATTATTATAATATAAATTTTATTAAATATTGTTGTAATATTATAGAAATATAAAATTAACAAAGTAAAATATAATTATAATTTAATAATAAATTATCATTATAGTATTATTATACTGAATTATTATTACAATATTAGCATAATAAAATATTAATATAATAATAAATATATTATGTTATTAATAAAGTAATTTTTTATATTATAAAATAAATAATTAAATATATAGTAATTTTATATTAAAGTATAATATTGTTATATTAATAAAATATTAACTCTAAATAAAATAATAAAAAATTGAATAAGTATTAATAAAATAATAAAGTATTAATAAAAATATTAAATAAAAATATTAGATTAAAATAGTAAAATATTAAATATTAAAACAATATTAAAAACAATAAAAAATTAAAGATTAAAAATATTAAATAATTAAATTAGAAATTAAACACTATTTAAAATATTAAATATTTAATAATATTAAATTATATATTGATTATCAAGTAACTGTTTTGAACTGTAAGTGTACTATAAGTGAGAGTTACATGACCACAAAATTAACTGTAGCAACTGCAAGTGGGAAAATATGAGTGTAAAAGTGAGATTTACATGACCACAAATTTAACTGTAGCAACTGCAAGTGGGAAAAGAAGAGTTGCATTTTGCAACTTGTTTTTCAGCGAAACAAACAACGGAAAATGGAAAAGAAGTTTTACGACTTGCGTTTTGCGGCGTTTTGCGGCGAAACAAACACGCCCATAGTTTCTATATACAAATACTACTAATTAATCTTATTTCTTTTGTTAATTGGGAAGTCTGAGCAATAATCAACTTTCAGGCCCGATTGGCTTGAATAAGGACTTACAAAACCGAATAGGGCCAAAACGAAGAGAAAACAAGGTTTTTAAGAGCCGCGAGTAGTATTACATAGTTTTTATATATAATTAGTACATTTTAACCTTATTTCTAGTCTTAATTGGGAAGTTTAATTAAAACTCAAACTTTCAGGCCCGATTGGGCGTAACTGGGCCTTATGAGAGACAAATAAGGCCCAAACAGTGAGAAAACTTAGTTTTCAAGAGCCTGGAGTAGTGCTACATAGTTTATATATATAAATACTACTATTTATCCTTAGTTCTTGTGTTAATTGAATGTTATGACCAATAGTCAAGTATTGCATAGTTTCAGTCCCAATTGGCCTTCTAGGCCTTATATGAGCCAAATAAGGCAAAAACAAGGAGAAAACATAGTTTTCAATAGCAAAGAGTAATATTACATAGTATCTATATACAATTATTACTCATTAACTTTACATGAGTCTTAATTGTGAAGTTTGATCAAAAGTCAAACTTTCAGCCCCGATTAGTGTGAATTATGCTTTATAAGAGCAAAATATAATCCAAACAGAGAGAAAATGTGATTTTCAAGAGCCATGAGTAAAATTACATAGTTTCTATGTACAATTATAACAAATTAACCTTATTCAAATGTAAATTAGGAAGTTTGACCAAAGTCAAATTTTTAGCCCCGATTAGCCAGAGTTAGGTCTTATAACAGCCGAGTAGGGCCATAAAGCGGTGAAAACATAGTTTTTCATAGCTAGGAGTCGTATTGCATAGTTTCTATAGACAAATACTATTTATTAACCTTATTTCTAGTCTTAATTGGAAAATTTGACCAAAAGTCAAACTTTCAGCCCGATTGGCCGGAACTAGGCCTCATAAGAGCTAAATTTGGCTAAATAGGGAGAAAACCTGAGTCTCAAGAGCCAGGAGTAGATTTACATAGTTTGTATAAACAACAACTACTAATTAATCTTATTTATTTTGTTAATTAGGAAGTTTGACCAATAGTCAATCTATCCGCCCCTATTGGCATTAACTAGGCCTCACAGAGCCGAATTGGGCCCAAACAGGGAGAAAACATGAGTTTCGAGAGACGATAGTAGTATTACATAGTTTCTATGTAAAATTACTACTAATTAACCTTATTTCTAATCTTAACTGAGAAATTTGACCAAAACCCAAACTTTCAGGCCCGATTGGTTGCCAGGCCTTATTGAGAGCCCAATAGGGCCTAAACGGTTAGAAAATATGGTTTTCATGTGTCGGGAGTAGTATTACATAGTTTCTATGTACAAATACTACTAACTAACCTTATTTCTTGTGCTAAGTGGGAAGTTTGACTAAAAATCAAAATTTCAGCCCCGATGAGCCTGAATAAGGACTTATGAGAGCCGAATAGGACAAAACGAGGAGAAAACGTGGTTTTCAAGAGCCGGGAGCAGTGTTACATAGTTTCCATGTACAATTACTACGAATTAACCTTATTTCAAGTTTTAATTGGGAAGTTTACAAAAAGTAAAACTTTCAACAGCGATTGGCCTCAACTTGGACTTATGAAAGCCGAATTAGGGTCAAAACAGGGAGAAAACATGTTTTTCAAGAGTCAGAGTAGAATTACATAGTTTCTATGTACAATTAAACTAATTAACCATATTTTAAGTTTTAATAAGGAATTTTGACCAATAGTCAAACTTTCAGCCCCAATTAGCTTGAACTTGGTTTTATATAAGAGCCGAATTGGCCAAACGGGGAGAAAACATGGTTTTCAAGAACTGGGCATAGTATTACATAGATTCTATGAACAAATAATACTAATTAACCATATTTCTTTGATTAACTAAGAAGTTTGACCAAAATTCAAACTTTCAGCCCCGATTCGTCTGAATTGAATTAGGCCTTATAAGAGTCAAATAGGGCCCAAACAGTAAGAAAATGAGGTTTTCAAGGGCCGGGAGTAGTGTTATATAGTTTTTGTGTATGAATATTACTAATTAACTTTATTACTTCCGTTAATTGTGAAGTTGAATAATAGTCAAACTATCAGCCCCGATTGCCTTGAACTAGGCCTTATAAGGCCATATTGGACCCAAATAGGGAGAAAACTTGAGCTTCAAGATCCGAGAGTAGTATTACATTGTTTTTATGTACAATTATACTAATTAACCTTATTTATAATCTTAATTTAGAAGTTTCACTAAAAGTTAAACTTTCAGCCCCAGCTGGCCTGAACTAGGTCTTATAAGGCTGAATTGGGCCCAAAGGGCGAGAAAACGTGATTTTCAAGAGACAATAGTAGAATAACATAGTTTCTATGTATAGTTATAAATTATTAATCATATTTAAAGTTTTAGTTAGGAAGTATAACCAAGATTCAAACGTCCAACCCTGATTGGCTTGAATTAGGCCTATTACTTGCCGAATTGTGCCCAAACAGGGTGAAAATACGAGTTTCAAGAGCCGAGAGTAGTATTACATAATTTCTATGTACAAGTACAACTAATTAACCTTATTTCTAGTAATGTTTAAGTTTAACCAAAATTCAAAGTTTAAACTCCGATTGGCTTGAACTAGGCCTATTAAGAGCCGCATTAGGCCTAAACAGTGAGAAACATGATTTTCAAGAGACGAGAGTATTAATTACATAGTTTATATGGATAAGTAATACTAATTAACCTTATTTCTTAGGTAAATTGGGAAGTTTGACCAATACACAAACTTTCAGCCCTGATTGGCCTAAATTAGGCCTAATAAGAGCCGAATTGGGCCCAGACAAGGTGAAAATGTGAGTTTCAAGAGCCGAGAGTAGTATTACATAATTTCCATGTACAATTCTACTAATTAACTATATTTCTAGATTTAATTGGGAAGTTTAACTAAAAGTCAAACTTTCACCGCCGACTGACGTAAACTAGTCTTATATATAAGAGCCAAATAGGGTCAAAATGGGGTGAAAATGGAATTTTCAAGATCCGGGAGTAGAATTACATAGTTTTCAGATACAAATACTACAAATTAGCATTATTTTTTAGTCTTTATTAGAAAGTTTGACCAAAATCAAACTTTCAACCCCGATATTGGGCTGAACTAGGCCTTATAAGAACTGAATTGGGCCCATACAGGGAGAAAACGTGAGTTTTAAGTGTCGGGAGCAGTATTACATAGTTCCTATGCACAATTAATACTAATTAATCTTATTTTTAGTCTTAATTAAGAAGTTTGACCAAAAGTCAAACTTTCAACCCCGATTGGCCTGGACCACGACTTATAAGAGCAGAATAGGGTAAAAATGGGGTGAAAACGTGATTTTCAAGAGCCGGAAGTAGATTTATATAGTTTCTATATACAATTACAACTAATTAACATTATTTCTAATCTTAGTTGGTAACTTTTATCAAAAGTCAAACTTTCCACTCTGATTGGCTTGAATTATGTCTTATAACAGCCGAATTAGGCCCAAACGGTGAGAAAACATGGTTTTCAAAAGCCGACAGTAGTATTACATAGTTTCTATGAATAAATAATACTAGTTAACTATATTTTTTGTGTTAATTGGAAATTTTGACCATAAATCAATCTTTCAGCCTCGATTTGGCCTGAACTAGGCTTTATAAGAGCTGAATAGGGCCCAAACGGTGGGAAAATATGGTTTTCAAGAGCCGAGAGTAGTATTACATAGTTTTTATGTATAAATATTACTAATTAACCTAATTTCTTGTGTCAATTGGGAAAGTTTAGCAATAGTCAAACTTTCAGCCATGGTCGCCCTAAACTAGGCCTTATAAGGTCCGAATTAGGCCCAAACAGGGTGAAAACGTGAGTTTCAAGAGCGGGGAGTAGTATTACATAGTTTATATATACATTTGTACTAATTAATCTTATTTGCAGACTAGGTGGGAACTTTGATAAAAAGTCAAACTTTCAGCCCCGATTGGCTTAAATTAAGCCTTATAAGAGCCGAATTGGGCCGAAACGGTGAGAAAACATGATTTTCAAGAGTCAGGAGTAGTATCACATAAGCAAATAGTACTAATAAACCTTATTTCTTATGTTAATTACGAATTTTGAGCAATAGTCAAACTTTCAACCCCGATTGTACTGAAGTAGGCCTTATAAAAGTCAAATTGGGCCCAAACAGGGAGAAAACGTGAGTTTCAATAGCCGAGAGTAGTATTATATAGTTTCTATATACAATTAAAAATAATTAATCTTATTTGAAGACTTAATTGGGAAGTTTAACGAAAAGTCAAATTTTCAGCTCCAATTGGTCTGAACTAGGACTTATAAGAGCCGAATATGGCAACAACGAGGAGAAAACGTGATTTTCAAGAGCCTTCAAGAGTCGAGAGTAGTATTACATAGTTTCTATGTACAAGTACTACTAATTAATCTTATTTCTAGTGATATTTGAGAAGTTTGACCAAAAGTCAAACTTTCAACCCCAACTGGCCTGCATTATGCCTTAAAAGAGCCGAATTGGGCCCAAACAGAGAGAACGTGCCATTCAAGAGCTGGGATTAGAATTACAAAGTTTTGATGCACAATTATACAACTAATTAACCTTATTTAAAGTCATAATTGAGAAGTTTGACCAGTAATTTGGTTAATTAGGAAATTTGACCAATAATCAAACTTTCAGCCCATACTGCCCTGATCTAGGCCTTATTTGAACCGAATTTGGCCCAAAAAGTGAGAATACGTAGGTTTCAAGAGTCGGGAGTAGTATTACATAGTTTCTATGTATAATTATAACTAAATAACCGTATTTCAAGTCTTAATTGGAAATTTGTCTAAAAGTCAAACTTTTAGCCCCAATTGGCCTGAATTAGGACTTATAAGAGCCAAGTATGGCCATAGCAAGGAGAAAACATGGTTTTCAAGAGCCGGGAGTAGTATTACATATTTTCTATGTACATTACTACTTAATTAACCTTATTTCTTGACATATTTAGGAAGTTTGACCAAAAGTCAAAATTTTAGCCCTCATTGATCTGAAATGGGCCTTATGAGAGTCGAATAGGGCAAACTATGAGAAGACGTGGTTTTCAAGTACCGGGAGTAGAATTACATAGTTTTTTGTACACATGCTACTATTTAATCTTAATTCTTGTGTTAATTGGGAAATATGACTAATAGTTAAACTTTCAGCCCCTTCGGCCTGATTTAGCCTTAAAGGAGTCGATTGGGCCCAAAGAGGGAGAAAACGTGAGTTTCAAAATCTGAGAGTTGTATTACATAGTTTTTATTTACAAATATTACTAATTAACCTTACTTTTAATCTTAATTGGGAAGTTTTACAGGAAGTCATACTTCAGCCCTGATTAGCCAGATATAAGCCTTTTAAGAGCTGAGTAGGGCCTAAACAGTGAGAAAACGTGTTTTTCAAGAGCCAAGAATAGAATTACATAGTTCTATGCACACTTTCAAATAATTAGCATAAATTCAAGTCTTAATGGGGGATTGACCAAAGTCAAACTTTAAGCCCCGAGTGGCTTGAATTAGGCCTTATAAGAGCCGAATAGGGCCCAAACAGTGAGAAAACGAGCTTTTCAAGAGTCAAGGGTAGAATTACATAGTTTCTATGAAAAATAATATTATTAAACCTTATTTCTTAGCTTAATTGGGAAGTTTGACTAATAGTCAAATTTTCAGCCCCGTTTGGCCTGAACTAAGGCCTTATATGGGCCGAATTGGGCCCAAACGGTGAGAAAATATGGTTTTTAAGAACACGGCGTAGTATTACATAGATTTTATGAACAAATAATACTAAAAAATCTTATTTCTTATGTTATTTGGGAAGTTTGACAAATAGTCAAATTTTTACCCAGACTGCCCTGAACTAGGGCTTATAAGAGCCGAATTAGGCCCAAAAAGGGAGAAAACGTGAGTTTCAAGAGTCGGAAGTAGTATTACAAAATTTCTATGTACAATTAAAACTAATTAACCTTATTTCAAGTCTTAATCAGAAAGTTTGACCAAAAGTCAAACTTCAGCCTCAGTTAGCCTGAATTAGGAGTTATAAAAGCAGAATACATAAAGAGGAGAAAACGTGATTTTCAAGAATCGAGAGTAGTATTACATTATTTTTATGTACAAATGCTAATAATTAATCTTATTTCTTGTCATATTTGAGAAGTTTGACTGAAAGCCAAACTTTCAGCGCCAATTGGCCTGAATTAAGCCTTATGAGAGTCGATTAGGGCCAAACGGCGAGAAAACGTGGTTTTCAAGTACCGGGAGTAGAATTACGTAGTCTTGTACACAAATACTACTAATTAACCTTAATCATGTGTTAATTGGAGGTTTGACCAAAAGTCAAACTTTCAGCCCCGCTTGGCCAGAATAATGCCTTAAAAGAACCGAATTGAGCCCTAAACAACATGAAAACATGAGTTTCAAGATCCGAGAGTAGTATTACAAGTTTTTATGTACAAATACTATTAATTAACCTTATTCTAATCTTAATTGGGAAGTTTGACCAGAAGATAAACTTTCAGCTCCGATTGGCCTGAACAAGGCCTTATACGAGCAAATAAGGCCCAAATAGGGAGAAAATGTGCTTTTCAAGAGCTCTTAAAGTAGATACAAAGTTTCTTTGCACAATTGCTTCCAAAAAATATTTTTCAAGAGCCGGGAGTAGAATTACATAGTTTCTATGCACAATTAAAACTAATTAACCTAATTTCAAGTCTTAATTAGGAAGCTTAATCAAAACTCAAACTTTAAGCCCCGAGTGGCTTGAATTAGGCCTTATATGATCCGAATTAGGCCCAAACTTTGAGAAATATGCTTTTTAAGAGTCGAGATCTTTACATTATTTATATGAACAAATAATATTATTAAACCATATTTCCTATATTAATTGAGAAGTTTGACACATAGTCAAACTTTTAGCCCCGTTTGGCCTTAGTTGGAACTTATAAGAGCCGAATTGGGCCCAATCGGTTAGAAAATATGCTTTTCAAGAGCCAGGAGTAGAATTACATTGTTTTTATATACAATTACAACTAATTAACCAAATTTCAAGACTTAATTGGGATGTTTGACCAAAAGTCTAATTTTTACCCCTGATTAGCTTAAATTATTGGCCCCGTCAGTGAGAAAATGTTATTTTCAAGTGCCGAGAGTAGTATTACATAGATTCTATGAACAAATAATACTAATAAACCATATTTTTTTAGCTTAGTTGGGAAGTTTGATCAATAGTCAAACTTTCATCCTCGTTTGGCCTGAATTAGGAGCCGGGAATATTATTACATAGTTTCTATATACAATTACTGCTAAATAACCTTATTAAAGTCTTAATTGGGAAGTTTAACCAAAAGTCTAACTTTCAGCCCCGATTGGGCAAAACTAGGCTTTATAAGAGCCGAGCAGGGCCCAAACGGCGAGAAAAACTTTTTATTTTCAAGAGCCAAGAGTAGTATTACATAGTTTCTATGTATAAGTACTGCCAATTAACCTTATTTCTAGTTATATTTGGGAAGTTTCAGCAAAAGTCAAACTTTCAGCCACGATTAGCTTGATGTAGGCCTTAAGAGAGCCGACTAGGGACTAAAATGATGAGAAAACGTGGTTTTCAAGTGCCAGGAGTAGAATTACAATGTTTTTATGTATAAATTATACTAATTAACCTTAATTCTTGTGTTAAATCAAAATTTCATCCCTATTTGGCCTGAATTAGGCCTTAAAAGAGCCGAATTGGGCCCAAACAGGGAGAAAACATGAGTTTCAAGAGCCTGGAGTAGTGTTACATAGTTTTTTATGTACAAATATGACTAATTAACCTTAATTTTTGTCTTATTGAGAAGTTTCATCAGATGTAAAACTTTCAGCTCCGATTGGCCTGAATTAGGCCTTATAAGAGCCGAATAGGGCCCAAACAGTAAGAAAATGTGCTTTTTAGGAGCAGAGAGTCGAATTACATAGTTTTTATGTGTAATCACTACTAATTAACCTATTTATAGTCTTAATTGGGAAGTTTAAAAAAAGGCTAACTTTCAGTCTTGATTGGCCTAAACTAGCCCTTATAAGAGCTTAATAAGGCCCAAACGGTTAGAAAATGTTATTTTCAAGAGCTGAGAGTAGTATTACATAGTTTCTAGTTATATTTGGGAAGTTTAAGCAAAAATCAAACTTTTAGCCCTAATTGGCCTGATTTAGACCTTATAAGAGCGGATATAGCCCAAACGGTGAGAAAAAGTGGTTTTCAAGCACTGGGAGTAGAATTACAAGTGTTTCTGTACAAATACCACTAATTAATCTTAATTCTTGTGTTAATTGGAAAGTTTAACAATATTAAAAAATTTAGCCCCGTTTGGCCTGATTTAGGTCTTAAAAGAGCCAAATTAGACCCAAACAGGGAGAAAACGAGAGTTTCAAGTGCCGGGAGTAGTATTACATAGTTTTTATGTACAAATACTCCTAATTAACATTATTTCTATTTTTAATTGAGAAATTTGACTAGAAGTCAAACTTTCAGCCCCGATTTGCCTGAATTAGGCCTTTTAAGAGTCGAATCGGACTAGAAGAGGGAGAAAACGTGCTTTTCAAGAGCCCGGAGTAGAATTACATAGTTTGTATGTACAATTACAACTATTAACCTTATTTAAAGTTTACATTGAATAGTTTTAACCAAATGTCAAAATTTCAATCCCGTTTTCTGAATTAGGCCCTAAAAAAGCCGAATTGGGCCCAAACAAAGAGGAAATATGAGTTTCAAGAGTCATGAGTTGTATTATATAGTTTTATATACAAATACTATTAATTAATCTTATTTCTATTCTTAATTAAGAAGTTTGACCAGAAGTCAAACTTTCAGCCCAGATTGGCCTGAACGGGCCTTATAAGGGCCTAAATGGGCCCAAACAATGAGAAAAACATGTCTTTTAAGAGCTGGTAATAGGATTACATAGTTTTAATGTACAAATTTAGTTAATTAACATTATTCAAGTCTTAATTGAGAAGTTTGATCAAAAGTCAAACTTTTACACCCGATTGACCTCAATTATAAGAGCCTAATAAAGTCAAAACGGGGAGAGTTTACGGGTTTTTCGAAAGCCGGGACTAGAATTACATAGTTTCTATGTACAATTATAACTAATTAACCTTATTTCAAGTCTTAATTGGGAATTTGACGAAAAGTTAAAGTTTCAGCCTTAATTAGCCTGAAATAGGACTTATAAGAGTCGAACCGGGTCAAAACGGGGAGAAAATAGGGTTTTCTAGAGCCGGGAGTAGAATTACATAATTTCTATGTACAATTATAACAAATTTACCTTATTCAAGGTCTTAATTGGAAAGTTTGACCAAAAGTCAAACTTTCAACCCTAATTGGCTCAACTAGGCTTTATAAGAGCCCAATTGGGCCCAACCGGAAAAAAATATGATTTTCAAGAGTCGGGCATAGTATTACATAGATTCCATGAATAAATAATACTAATAAATCTTATTTCTTAGGTTAATTGTGAAGTTTATCCAATAGTTAAATTTTCAGCCCCGACTACCCTAAACTAGGGTCTTATAAGAGCCAAATTTTGCCCAAAAAGGGAGAAAACGTGACTTTCAAGAGTCGAGAGTAATATTATATAGTTTATGTGTATAATTATAACTAATTAATCTTATTTCAAGTCTTAATTAGGATATTTGACCAAAAGTCAAATTTGCAGCCTCGATTGGCCTCTGCTCTGAACAACTCCTTATAAGAGTCGAATTGGGCCCAAATAAGAAGAAAACGTGGTTTCCAAGAGCCAAAAGTAGTATTGCATAGTTTTTATGTACAATTAACATTATTTCTTGTGTTAATTAGGAAGGCTGACCAATAGACAAAGTTTCTGCCCTCGATAGCCCTGAACTGGGCTTTATAAGAGTCGAAATTGGGCCCAAACGAGGAGATAACATGGTTTTCTAAATCCTAGAGTAGTATTACATAGTTTTTATGTACAAATACAACTAATTAACCTTATTTCTTGAATTACTTGGAAAGTTTGACCAATAATCAAATTGTCAGCCTCATTGGCATGAACTAGGCCTCATAAGAGCCGAGTTGGACAAAAAAAGGACGAAAACGTGAGTTTCAAGAGACGAGAGTAGTATTACATAGTTTCTATATACAATTACTACTAATTAGCCTTATTTCTAGTATTAATTGAGAAGGTTAACCAGAAATCAAACTTTCATGCCCGATTGGCCTGAGCGAGGCCTTATGAGAGCCGAATATGGTCCAAATGGTTAAAAAACGTGGTTTTCAAGAGCCGGGTGTAGTATTACATAGTTTCTATATACAAATACTACTAATTAATCTTATTTCTTTTGTTAATTGGGAAGTTGACCAATAATCAACTTTCAGGCCCGATTGGCTTGAATAAGGACTAATAAAAACCGAATAGGGCCAAAACGAAGAGAAAATAAGGTTTTAAAGAGCCGCGAGTAGTATTACATAGTTTCTTTGTACAATTACTACAATTTAACCTTATTTCTAGTCTTAATTGGGAAGTTTAACTAAAACTCAAACTTTCAGGCCCGATTGGCCTAAACTGGGCCTTATGAGAGACAAATTAGGGCCCAAACGGTAAGAAAACGTGGTTTTCAAGAGCCGGGAGTAGTGTTACATAGTTTCTACGTATAAATACTACTATTTACCCTTAGTTCTTGTGTTAATTGAATGTTATAACTATAGTCATACTTTCAGCCCCGATTGGCCTGCTAGGCCTTATATGAGCCGAATAAGGCAAAAACAAGGAGAAAACATGATTTTCAATAGCAAAGAGTAATATTACATAGTTTCTATATACAATTATTACTCATTAACTTTACTTCGAGTCTTAATTGTGAAGTTTGACCAAAAGTCAAACTTACAGCCCCGATTAGTGTGCATTATGCATTATAAGAGATAAATATAGCCCAAACAGAGAGAAAATGTGATTTTCAAGAGCCACGAGTAAAATTACATAGTATCTATGTACAATTATAACAAATTAACCTTATTTCAAATCTTAATTAGAAAGTTTGACCAAAAGTCAAATTTTTAGCTACGATTAGCGTGAATTAGGACTTACAACAGCCGAATAGGGCCATAAAGGGGTGAAAACATAGTTTTTCATGGCTGGGTTATTGCATAGTTTTTATAGACGAATACTATTTATTAACCTTATTTTTAGTCTTAATTGGAAAGTTTGACTAAAAGTCAAACTTTTAGCCCGATTGGCCGGAACTAGGCCTCATAAGAGCTAAATTGTGCTAAATAGGGAGAAAACCTGAGTCTCAAGAGCCAGGAGTAGTATTACATAGTTTGTATAAACGATTACTACTAATTAACCTTATTTATTTTGTTAATTAGGAAGTTTAACCAATAGTCAAACTATCAGCCCTTATTGGCATTAACTAGGCCTCACAGAGCTGAATTGGGCCCAAACAGGGAGAAAACATGAGTTTTGAGAGACGGGAGTAGTATTACATAGTTTCTATATAAAATTCTGCTAATTAACCTTATTTCTAGTCTTAACTGAGAAATTTGACCAAAACCCAAACTTTCAGGCCTGATTGGCAGCCAGGCCTTATGATGGCCCAATAGGGCCTAAACGGTTAGAAAATATGATTTTCATGAGTCGAGAGTAGTATTATATAGTTTCAATGTACAAATACTACTAACTAACCTTATTTCTTGTGCTAAGTGGGAAGTTTGACTAAAAATCAAACTTTCAGCCCGATGAGCCTGAACAAGGACTTATGAGAGCCGAATAGGACAAAACAAGGAGAAAACGTGGTTTTTAAGAGCCGGGAGCAGTGTTACATAGTTTCCATGTACAATTACTACAAATTAACCTTATTTCAAGTTTTAATTAGGAAGTTTAACAAAAAGTAAAACTTTCAACCGCGATTGGCCTCAACTAGGACTTATAAAAGCCGAATTAGGGTCAAAACAGGGAGAAAACATGTTTTTCAAGAGTCAGAGTAGAATTACATAGTTTCTATGTACAATTAAACTAATTAACCATATTTTAAGTTTTAATTAGGAATTTTAACCAATAGTCAAACTTTCAGCCCCGATTAGCTTGAACTTGGTTTTATGTAAGAGCTGAATTTGCCAAACGGGGAGAAAACATGATTTTCAAGAACTGGGCATAGTATTACATAGATTCTATGAACAAATAATACTAATTAACCATATTTCTTTGATTTATTAAGAAGTTTGACCAAAATTTAAACTTTCAGCCCCGATTCGTCTGAATTAGGCCTTGTAAGAGCCAAATAGGGCCCAAACAGTAAGAAAACGAGGTTTTCAAGAGCCTGGAGTAGTTCACATAGTTTTTGTGTATGAATATTACTAATTAACTTTATTTCTTCTGTTAATTGGGAAGTTGAATCATAGTCAAACTATCATCCCGATTGCCTTGAACTAGGCCTTATAAGAGCCAAATTGGGCCCAAATAGGGAGAAAACTTGAGCTTCAAGAGCCGAGAGTAGTATTACATAGTTTTTATATACAATTAAACTAATTAACCTTATTTATAATCTTAATTGAGAAGTTTAACTAAAAGTCCTGATTGGCCTAAATTAGGCCTAATAAGAGCCAATTGGGCCCAGACAGGGTGAAAATGTGAGTTTCAAGAGCCGAGAGTAGTATTACATAGTTTCTAAATGTAGTTACTACTAATTAATCTTATTTATAGTCTTAATTAGGAAATTTGATGAAAAGTCCAACTTCAGCCCCGATTAGTCTAAACTAGGCCTTGCAAGAGCGAATAGGGCCCAAACGGTGAGAAAATGTGTTTTTCAAGAACTGGGAGCAGTATTTTATAGTTTCTATGTACAAATACCACTATTTAACCTTATTTCTTGTGTTAATTGTGAAGTTTGACTAATAGTTTTGAGATACAAATCTACTAATTAACATTATTTTTTAGTCTTTATTGGAAAGTTTGACCAAAATCAAACTTTCAGCCCTGATATTGGGCTGAATTGGGCCCTATAAGAACTGAATTGGGCCCATACAGGGAGAAAACGTGAGTTTTAAGTGTCGAGAGCAGTATTACATAGTTCCTATGCACAATTACTACTAATTAATATTATTTCTAGTCTTAATTAAGAAGTTTGACCAAAAGTCAAACTTTCAGCCCCGATTGGCCTGAACCACGACTTATAAGAGCTGAATAAGGTCAAAATTGGGTGAAAACGGGATTTCCAAGAGCCAGGAGTAGAATTATATAGTTTCTAAATACAATTACAACTAATTAACATTATTTCTAGTCTTAGTTGGTAAGTTTTATCAAATGTCAAACTTTCCACTCCGATTGGCTTGAATTATGCCTTATAACAACCGAATTAGGCCCAAACAGTGAGAAAACATAGTTTTCAAGAACTGACAGTAGTATTACATAGTTTCTATGAACAAATAATACAAGTTAACCTTATTTTTTGTGTTAATTGGAAAGTTTGACCATAAATCAAACTTTCAGCCTCGATTAACTAGGCTTTATAAGAGCCGACTAGGGCCCAAACGGTGGGAAAATATGGTTTTCAAGAGCCGAGAGTAGTATTACGTAGTTTTTATGTATTAATATTACTAGTTAACCTAATTTCTTGTGTCAATTGGGAGAGTTTAGTAATAGTCAAACTTTCAGCCACGGTCGCCCTGAACTAGGCCTTATAAGATCCGAATTAGGCCCAAACAGGGTGAAAACGTAAGTTTCAAGAGTAGGGAGTAGTATTACATAGTTTATATGTACAATTGTACTAATTAATCTTATTTGCAGACTAGGTGGGAAGTTTGATAAAATGTCAAACTTTCAGCCCCGATTGGCTTGAATTACGCCTTATAAGAGCCGAATTGGGCCGAAACGGTGAGAAAATATGATTTTGAAGAGTCGGGAGTAGTATCACATAGTTTCTATAAGCAAATAATACTAATAAACCTTATTTCTTAGGTTAATTGTGAAGTTTGATCAATAGTCAAACTTTCAACCTCGATTGTACTGAAGTAAGCCTTATAAAAGTCGAATTGGGTGCAAACAGGGAGAAAACGTGAGTTTCAAGAGTCGAGAGTAGTATTATATAGTTTCTATGTACAATTATAAATAATTAATCTTATTTTAAGACTTAATTAGGAAGTTTAACGAAAAGTCAAACTTTCAGCCCAATTGGTCTGAACTAGGACTTATAAGAGCCGAATATGGCCACAACGAGGAGAAAACGTGATTTTCAAGAGCCTTCAAGAGTCGAGAGTAGTATTACATAGTTTCCATATACAAGTACTACTAATTAATCTTATTTCTAGTGATATTTGAGAAGTTTGACCAAAAGTCAAACTTTCAACCCCAACTGGCCTGCATTATGCCTTAAAAGAGCCGAATTAGGCCCAAACAGAGAGAACGTGCCATTCAAGAGCTGGGATTAGAATTACAAAGTTTCAATGTACAATTATACGACTAATTAACCTTATTTAAAGTCATAATTGAGAAGTTCGACCATAAGTCAAACTTTCAGCCCTGATTGGCCTGAATTAGGGCTCATAAGTGTCGAATTGGCTCAAACCAGGGGGAATATATGGTTTTCAAGAGCCTGGAGTAGAACTACATAGTTTTTATGTATAATTACAACTAATTAATCTAATTTCTATTTTTAGTTGTGATGTTTGACCAAATTCAAACTTTCAGCCCAGATTAGCTTGAACTGGGCCTTATAAGAGCCTGGATTGCTTTCTTTAAGTTTTCTTTCTTTTTCTTGTGAATACCACATCCACTTCTTGATTTCTTTTCCAACGATTTCCACCATGAACATAGCCATCCTTTCTTTTAGTTTCTTTTACATTTGATTCACTAAGTTTATAAGCAAGAGAAGAATTATCGTTTAACAACTTCACTACCACACGTTAAAGCTTCCATCGCGAGCTCTCCCTGAGATTCGACTCGGTATAGTCCTATGCTATAGCGGAGACAAGAAAGGGTACATCAAATACATTTCTATACACATAATAAACACACCTTTCTAGTCTAATCAAAATGGCGCCGTTGCCGGGGAGAGCGACGTTCTTTTTGGTTTAAAGTGAAGTACTAAACGATTCTTCTTCTCTGTTTGCAGGTTACAGGTAAAGAAACAGGAAAATATTCATTGCAGTCACATATAAGTGGACCTGAGCCTCTGCTCTTGAAAGCAGAGACCAGGATCCCTCCAAAGTGCCGCGTTCCCACGGCAAAAGCCGCGCGGCCGCGGCACAGAGGAGTTCACTTCTGACAAATTTTCTGCAGGGGCTTCAAATCTGCAAAATACATCTGCTGCTATACTTGAAATCCTGTATTTTTCACCATATACCTGCTTAATTAAAAAACAGTAAAAAGTTGGTTGAATTGTTAAAAATTGTTTAGACACTTGCATTTTAGGCACGTGTCTCTTCAATTCTTTACTTTTACTGTTGAAGAGTGCTGGAGGCAAGGTACGTGTTTGCATTGCATTTAGACTAGGACAAACTCCTTGCTTGATTTTCATGCTTTGAGTGTATCCTAGCTATATTTCTTGTACACTTGCACAATTCAATTCTAAGGGCATACCCGTAAATAAGATAAGGTGGGGAGTTCATTACCCTTTCCTTAGCCCGAAAATCATTTTCCCAAGCACTCACTAACCCAAGCCTAATTTAATTAAAAAAATAGACGTTGGCCCTAGGGACATCTCGGACTCACTTAGGAGATTATCCTAAGGGGGAAAAGTGTTGGAATTTAACTCTTGCAAAATCGGTGTCTAGGAAAGGGGTTGAGGGCCGAAAGCCCGAAGGTTGCTGGTTACTTAATTAAGGAACGTCTTCGGACGGAAAACCTCCCACCAACCTTACCCTTCCCTGGCTGATTAGCTTGTGGTTAGAGTCTACACTAAACCTCCCGTGGACAGTCTATTTGTTAGGAGTCGTCTAGGTCTAAGTCTACCCTAACTTAGGTTAGAAATTTTTTCTTTTTTGTTTGTGATTGTGTGATATGGCTTATAATTACAATTCTTTCCATCCATATGTCACACACACTCCATATTCGGATAATTCCAACCCGGTGTTTTACAATATGCACCAACCACATACACCGGGTTGGCCTTATCCGAATCAATATGACCCATACCCCCCATCTAACAATTATAATGTCCAAAATAATTTCAACTCTTCATCGAGTCATTGGGGATTCCAGTCCCCCGAGTTTAATTATCAACCTCCTTGTTCACCATTTCCACCAAGTCCACAATATTCACAAAATTCATTTTCCGAGTCCACTTCATATACTCCTTTTTCTGAACCACTATTTGAAGAAAAATCTGAGTTACAAAGGAGTATAGAAGCAAATTTACAACAGGCCACGCAACACTTTCAGAAAACATTGGCCTCTCCAATTCCACCGTATTTTCAAGAGTCTTACTCAGTTCCACCGCTTCCTAATGAACAACATTTGTCATGGAAACGAGTAAAGATCTCTTGTGTGAGTCCACTTTTCCATCATCACACATTTTTGACTCACACTATTCACAAAATTTCCGAAATCAAGATTCATATACTCCCATTCTAGGGCAACCATTTGAAAGTCAAGATGAGAGTATAGAGAGCTTTAAAGAGTCTATGTTACAAATGCAAAAAGATCTTACTGAGTCTTTCAATAGTGTGAGAGAACAATTGGATAACCTTCTTAGGAATGAGGAAACTCTATCCTATCAACCTTTGACTAATCCAGTTATACCACACTCTATTGATATGACCCAAGACTCTTGTCATTTTGGAAATCCTGATTCAATTTCAGCACATTCACCTGAACTTGTCCAAACTTCAAATCCAATTGACGTTTTGGCAAGTTTTCCTTTTTCTGAAATTGAACTGGAACATGAATTTGATCCTGAACTTTCATTTGATGATTCCAATCTACTTCCTGATTCAATCATGACTTCCATAACCTTACCTGATTTCAATCCATTTCCCAAGTCAGAATTGGATCCATTTCCTATCCATTGTGAAATTGAATCACCAATCTTTTTTGATGATCACATTGAACTTGACCAATTCTACACTTCTGAAAATTCCATTGATAAATTGGCAAGTTCTCCACATTTTATTGAACTACATGAGGAATGTGATCTTGAACCCAAACTCAGTGATTCAATTCTTTTTCCTTATTCCATAATGACTCCGGTATCTTTACCTCACATCAATCTTTTCCCGGAGTCAATCTTGGATCCTTTCACAATTCACAATGAAGTTGAATCATCCATCTTTGAGGATCATATTGAACTTGCCCAATTCTACACTTTTGAAGATTCTATTGACATTTTGGCAAGTTCTCCATCTTGTGGAATTGAACTCAATGAGAAATGTGACCTTGATTTTCTCGATCTCTTTACTTCTGAAACTGATTGTACAATTATTAAGGAAGATGTTGACTTAAGTTTTGAAGAATTGTACGGTGATGAGCTTGAATTTCTTAAAATTGGAAGAAAAGAGATATCACCCATAGTAGGTCACATTCCATTGTTGGACAACACATGTGGACTTGAGTGTCCATTTCTTGACTTGGACACAATTTCTGACCTCACTTCGACTCCTGAACCATCACTTGATTTAAATCATAATCCTGAGTCGGTATTCCTTCCAGAGTCCAAGTCAACTGTTCTATCATTTCATGCACCATTCTGGGACAAGGTAGTTGATAAATTTGACTCAAAAATTATTTTGCAAATCTTGAAATTAGATGGGGTCATGTACATAATAAAGAGCCTTCATGCACACATCATTCTTGTGGGTCATATTTTTGCTATTTTTGGTGGGTTCCTGAAAACCCAAAGCAAAGATGATTGGGCCATGTTCCGTGGACCAATCAGACCACCACCGGAACCACCACCTTAAGGTAATTTTTTTCCTTCCCTCTTCATTTTTGTTTCATGCATACATATATCATGATGCATTGAGGACAATGCATGAAATAAGTGTGGGGGAGGGTTTACTAACATAGAGTTTTTAGATCTTCTTTCTTTTACACTTCTTTTAAAAAAAATATAAAATAAAAAAAATAAAAAAATAAAAACTTTTTGAAAAAGAGACAAAGTTTTGATCTATTTTTAAGAAAATTAAGATGTATCTTAGAGATTAAGAAAGCCTTAATTATGATATCTTAAACATAGTTGAAGTAATAGATCTTGTTGGAGATTATAGGCTAAGTAAGTAAAATTGGTGAGATATTTTTATCTTGAGTTTTTTGCCTTAGATAATATGCACTTCACACTTACACATTTCTTGGGATGGAAACAAAGACCAAAATGCCATGAAAATAAAAAAAAAAAAGAAAAAAATATATATAAATAAAACATCACCTATTAAGCTGGAGAATTGTGCCTCAAGAAGCATGATTATTCACGCCTAACGGTGGTAAAGGAAATAAATAATCCCCTTTAGTTTCGTGGCCTTTTCTACTCGAGACCTTAAACCCGAGGGATGTTTTCTCATCTGGTGCCCTAAGACCGTCTGGTTTGGGAGTCATCGGTTAAAGGCTCGTTACAAGGGTAGACTAGAAAGCCTAGACTAAGGGAAGATTAAAAAAAAAAAAAAAAAAAGAGAAAGATATATATGTATAAATAAAGAAATGGCTTTATGGTTGGAGTTGAAATCCCAGAAATCTTCACTTACACGGTGTGCATATTATCTAGGTTTTATGAAGGATAAAATATTCAATCCAATTTTGAATTCTTACCTTAATTAAAAACAAAATCTTGCATAGAGACTAAGTTTAAGGAAGAATGATTATAGGTGGACTTATGACCTAGGATCACTTATATTTTTGCAAAAAATAGTTCGTAAACATGTCTCTTATTCAAAATGCGTTTTCAAAACACTAACATTTGTCTTCTTTCTTTATGGATTTTGTGGGTGTAATCCGCTGAAAACCCTCAGGAGACAACACTCCTCCTCTAGGGTAACCTAGAGGTTTAACGGCTTGTTGCACATACTCAGTGCAATCGCGTCACCTGCGAAAGTGGTGTAAATAAATTGTTAGTCTAGATTTTCTTTTTCTTTGTTTTTGCTCGGGACGAGCAAAAGAATAAGTGTTGGGGTGTGATTGGTATCCAATATTGCATATTTTACATCATAACTCCCATGCATATTACAAATAAATATGTGATTTTTACTCCTCTTCTCTACATATTTGCAGGTACACACTTAAAGGAGAGATAGCCAATTAATTACTTAATTAGCAATAATTAAGTGATTAATTAAAGATTAGAGATAAAGCCAAATTCAAATCCAGATCCAGAGAGATCCGCGCAACAAACGAAGATTCCAGATAGTCCACGTGGCTAACTAACTAACAAGAAGATCTCACCTGAAAATCTGGGCTCAACGGCCCAGATCTTGCCGCGATCCGCGGCAAGGGCGCGGCAATCCTAGGGCCGTTGAGCCCCGGATTTTGTGGCAACTACCATGGCTCTCGAAGGTTCTCTCCCATGCTATAAATACTGGACCTTGACCTGCGTACAAAAACGGAATGGAGAAGAGAGGAGAATAGTTAGTATGTTGTAATTTTGTTTAGTTTTTCTCTAGGTTTTGTTCTTTAGATCCCTCTTCTTCTTCCCTAGAATTCAATGTAAAAGAGAGTGATTGTGAGGGAGAGAGCTTGTGTAATCAAGAGTGACACTTGAAGCAACAAGGATTGATCCATCCTCCTTCCTCTACTTGAAGCTTGGTTCTAGTTTTCTTGCATTCTTTAATTGCTTTCTTATGTGCTTTCTTTAATTCTTGCAATTTAATTCAAGCTTTGTTTTACTTCATGCTTTCTTGTATTTCTCTTATGGCTTGTTGTAGCTAATTCTTCTCCATGTACTAGTTTACCACTAGCTTAGCTTTCTTCACTAACTCATGGGTGATTGCTTTTGTTCATCTTGCAAGTTGTATGATCTTCTCTTCTCCGATGGTTAAACCACCATCTTGCAAGTGAGAAAGTAATTAGGTCAACACGCGAGACGAATCCTACGCTAATGGAGTGACAACATTAGGCAAGCATTCGCTATCAAGGAGTCTAGTAAGTCTTGGCAAGCTAGCAAGGTAAGCTAGTCATGGATTGCTTTCTTTAAGTTTTCTTTCTTTTTCTTGTGAATACCACATCCACTTCTTGATTTCTTTTCCAACGATTTCCACCATGAACATAGCCATCCTTTCTTTTAGTTTCTTTTACATTTGATTCACTAAGTTTATAAGCAAGAGAAGAATTATCGTTTAACAACTTCACTACCACACGTTAAAGCTTCCATCGCGAGCTCTCCCTGAGATTCGACTCGGTATAGTCCTATGCTATAGCGGAGACAAGAAAGGGTACATCAAATACATTTCTATACACATAATAAACACACCTTTCTAGTCTAATCAGTATTGGTAATGTAAAACTTGGCACCTCTCCTTTAATTGAAAATGTAGTTTTAGTTGATGGCCTCAAGCATAATCTCTTGAGTGTTAGTCAACTTTGTGATAAAGGTTTTGATATTGTTTTTGATAATGTTGCTTGTAAAGTAATTGATAGAACTTCTAATGTTTGTGTATTTTCCGGTTTTCGTGAAAGTAATGTTTATATGATTGATATGTTAAATATGTCTTGTAATATTACTTGTTTGAAAGCCCTCGATGATGACTCTTGGTTGTGGCATAGGAGATTAGGGCATATTTCTTTTGATCACATTTCTAGGTTAAACACAAAGGAAATGGTGAAAGGTATTCCTTACTTGAATTTTGAAAAGGACCGAGTTTGTGACGCATGTCAATTTGGGAAACAAACTAAGTCTTCTTTCAAGTCAATTAAGGATATCATGACATCACGTCCTTTGGAGTTAATCCATATGGATCTTTTTGGCCCTACACAAACCAAAAGTCTAAGTGGGAATAGATTTGCTTATGTTTTGGTTGATGACTTTTCAAGATTTACTTGGGTTTTCTTTCTTGAACATAAAAGCCAAGCATTCTCTTATTTTCAAACTTTTAAGAAAAGAGTTGAAAAGGAAAAAGATGTTTCGATTTTGAGAATAAGAAGTGATAGAGGAGGTGAATTCATTAACCAACCCTTTACCACTTTTTGTGATGAACATGGAATAAAGCATGAACTTTCTTGTCCTAGAACTCCACAATAAAATGGAGTAGTTGAACGGAAAAATAGAACTTTACAAGAGATGGCTAGGACAATGCTAAGTGAATATGGTCTACCACATTATTTGTGGGCCGAGGCCGTTAATACATCTTGCTATATATCAAATCGTGTTTTCTTGTGTAAAAATACTACTAAAACTTCTTTTGAAATGTATTTTTTAGAAAACCTAATGTTTCCTATTTTAAAGTTTTTGGTTGCAAATGCTTTGTTTTAAACACAAAAGATAATTTAGGAAAGTTTGATGCTAGATCTTATGAGGCTATTTTTGTAGGTTACTCAAACACTAGTAAGGCTTATAGAGTTTTCATTAGATCATCATTGACTATTGAAGAGTCTATTCATGTTAAGTTTGAGGAATCTAACAAGTTTGTTAAGAATGTTGTAGAAATAGATGCATTGGATGAAGGTTTGGAGAAAGTGACCTTGGAGGATGCTTCTACTATGGGAGACAAACCAAAGGATGATGAAGGAAGCGAAGCTAAAGTGGAAGAGGCACAAGGAAATGAAAATCAAACACATGAGGTGGAGCCTACTCAACCACTACCAAAGGATTGGAGATACAATCCACATCATCCCAAGGACCTCGTCATAGGTGAAGTATCAAAAGGGGTAACTACTCGCTCTAGACTTCATGACTATTGTGGTAACTATGCATTCATTTCTCATATTGAACCCAAAAATGTCCTCGAAGCCGAGGCCGATTCATATTGGTTGCTAGCCATGCAAGAGGAGCTCAATCAATTTGAGCGCAACCAAGTTTGGCACCTTGTTCCTAGGCCCCACGATAGACCAACGATTGGTACTAAGTGGATCTTTAAGAACAAGTTGGATGAATCGGGTAATGTAGTTAGAAACAAGGCTAGGTTAGTTGCCCAAGGTTACACTCAAATCGAAGGGATCGATTTTGAAGAAACCTTTGCACCCGTAGCACGGCTTGAAGCCATACGGATGACACTAGCATTTGCCTCATATAAAGATTTCAAATTATTTCAAATGGATGTTAAAAGTGCTTTTCTAAACGGTTTTATTGAAGAGGAGGTGTATGTTGAACAACCCCCCGGGTTTGTTGATCCTACACATCCGGATTTTGTTTTTAAATTAGATAAAGCTCTTTATGGTTTAAAACAAGCCCCTAGGGCTTGGTATGAAAGACTTTTTTCATTTTTGATTTCAAATGGTTTTAAGAAAGGTAAAATTGACACAACTTTGTTTTGTGTAGAAAAGGATATTCTTATTGTGCAAATTTATGTGGATGATATTATTTTTGGTTCTACTAATGAATCTCTTTGCCAAGCTTTTGAGTCATGCATGAAGGATGAATTCGAAATGTCTATAATGGGGGAACTCAACTAATTCCTTGGACTCCAAATCAAGCAAAAGAAGGATTGGATCTTCATCAATCAAGCCAAGTACACAAAGGAACTAATCAAAAGGTTTGGGCTTGAAGGATCGAAAGTAAGCAAAACTCCCATGGCAACAACTACAAAGCTTGACAAGGATGAACAAGGTAAAAGTGTAGACATTAAATTATATCGTAGCATGATTGGTAGCTTGCTTTATTTGACGGCTAGTAGGCCGGATATTATGTTTTCCATTTGTCTTTGTGCACGTTTTCAATCTTGTCCTAAAGAATCTCACATAATTGCGGTTAAACGCATAATTAGATACCTTAAGGGCACTATTGAAATGGGTTTGTGGTATCCTAAAACCGGATTATTTGAAATGAAGAGTTTTTCGGATGCCGACTATGCGGGTTGTAGGGTAGATAGGAAGAGCACAAGTGGAACATGTCAATTCTTAGGTAATTGTCTTGTATCTTGGTCTTCCAAAAAGCAAAATTCGGTAGCCCTATCAACCGCCGAGGCGGAGTATGTTGCAGCCGGAGCTTGTTGTGCACAAGTTCTTTGGATGAAACATACTCTCCTTGACTATGATTTACACTTTGATCATGTTAAAATATTTTGTGATAATACTAGTACTATTCACATGACAAAGAATGCAAATCAACATAGTAAAACCAAACACATTGACATTAGGTATCACTTTCTTAGAGATCATTATGAGAAAGGTGATATTGTTATTGAATATGTTTCTACCGATTTTCAACTTGCCGATATTTTTACTAAACCATTAGACTATGCTAGATTTTTATTTATTTGTGGTGAGTTGAATGTTTGCATTATGGATTCTTAAAAATAAAATTTTTTTTTCAATTGGTATTTTAACCCTTTTTGATGTATGACAAAAAGGGGGAAAATAAGTTTAGTTTAGTTTGATATTTAGTTTTGATATTATTTGAGTTTTATTTTATGAAGAAAAAGAAAGTTTGTTTATTTAAGTTTTTGACAAAACTTTTGTACATTGAATGCTTTATGTATTGTGCTTTCAATAGTCCAATTTTTTATACATAGCATTATTTGAGGGGGAGTTTTTCAAACTCCTCTTCCATGTTTATTTAAATAACCTATATGTTTTGTCATCATCAAAAAGGGGGAGATTGTTGGCCCAAGGTTACAATCACCCATGATTAGTGTATTTTGATGATTACAAAATATATTAGTTATTTGTACTAATAACATTTATTGTTTAAGTGTGTTTCAGATTTCTATTCATTCTAGAAGTCTTCTCTCACAAATACAAGGATTTGGACTCAAGTCAACTCCAATTGGGCTCAAGGAACAAGTGTTGAAGATTATATGAAGAAGCCTATTGAAGATCTTGAAGTCCTTAGAAACTTTGTAAGAAATAGAATGTTAAAGTTTGAGTATATGAAATTTGGCTCTAGGATTTGCACACACACTTGTTTCATATATTTCCTATGTTTTGAAAATGGTTATTTCTAAGTTTTATGCCTTAGTTTATATATACATGTACCAAAAGCTTTATATCTTGAAAATCTTGTATAAAACATGTGTATAAACTATTTTCTGCATAATACTTAGCTATATGTATTTTTAAAATATTTCTCAAAATTTTTCTAACTCAAAAAAAAACAGCCCAGTTTTTCTGTTTCAGGCAACTCCGGCCGACCGGCCCGGTCGACCGGTGATGTGTCTGGACATGCACTGTTTGTGCATGTCTGTCGGTCGACCGGCCCGGTCGACCGACGGAGAGCAAATTGCTCACAGTTTGTTTCGGTCGACCGGACCGGTCGACCAGAAGAAGGAAACTGTGTTTCCTCTTTTGGGACGGTCGACCGGACCGGTCGACCGAGAGCCAACGGCTCTTTGCAAGCTGGCCTTGCGGTCGACCGGACCGGTCGACCGCCAAGCCTGCTATAGCCTAACGGCTCTTTCCTCTTTGGGCTATTCTGAAAAACTGTTTTTGTTTTCAGCTTTAACAGATTTTTGGAGAGTTGTTGGGGAGCTTTTTCAGAGAAAATAAGACCAAAAGAAATTGTTTTTAACCTATTTTTAACCCTATAAATAGAGGAGAAGTCTCTCTTTCATAAAACTAAGAAAAATCCTCAAGTTTGTGTTGTTTTCAAAAGAGAAAAGAAAAGAGTTTAAAGCTTTCATTCCAATTCTTTTTGAGCTTGTTTTTCAGTTGTGTTTGATTACTAATATCACTCTACAACTGAAGTTTTTCTCACCACACTTCATAGAGCCAAAAATCCTATACTCATTCTATAGTGAAGTTGTAATTGAAGTGAGAGTGTTTGTAAAAGAGTTTGAGAAATAGTGTAGTGATCTTGTTGTGATCACTTTGTTCTTGTAATCCTTTCTTTGTGGAGCAACCTCTTCGGTAGAGGTCCTTTGTACTCGGTGGAGCTCGGTGCTCGGTCTTCGGTAGACCAAATTGTAAAGGCGTCCTCGGTGGATA
This sequence comes from Agave tequilana, assembly GCA_038442645.1. Classification (NCBI taxonomy): domain Eukaryota; kingdom Viridiplantae; phylum Streptophyta; class Magnoliopsida; order Asparagales; family Asparagaceae; genus Agave; species Agave tequilana. The sequence continues at coordinate 31,662 of JAVJIF010001993.1, forward strand.
GTGGAAACCCTTCACGGAGGTGAAGGCGGGGAGTAGAGCGGTGGCTCGAACCTTGAAACAAATCACTTTGTTTGCGATTGCCTTTGCGTCTTATTCTTTCTTTACTTTTCAATAGCTCCTTATTGCTTTCTATTGCATACTTGTGATATTGTTTAATTTTCTTGTGCTACTATTTGCTTGCTTGTAATTCTTGCCATATATCAGTGTGTTTGCATCATTCTTTATATCATCCATTTCATACTTGTGTGTGCCAATCCCGTACTCATCCAACAAGAGCTTCACATAGCGCCTCAACCCATATCAAGGGGAATCAAGAGGAGTTTAGTCCAGAGCCTCGCAAGAGGAATTCGGCTACACTTGTTGAATTGTACTAAGTTGAGCCTCACTTGTTTTAGGTTCCGCATTTAGAGAGTTAAATTTTTTAAGATTAGCAATCACACATATTCACCCCCCCTCTAGGTGTTTTTCAAGTTTAACTAAAAGTCTAACTTTCAGCCCCGATTGGGCTAAACCAGGCTTTATAAGAGCCGAATAGGGCCCAAACGGCGAGAAAAACTTTTTGTTTTCAAGAGCCGAGAGTAGTATTACATAGTTTCTATGTTTAGTACTAATTAACCTTATTTCTAGCTATATTTGGAAAGTTTCAGCAAAAGTCAAAGTTTCAGTCATGATTAGCCTGATGTAGGCCTTAAGAGAGCCGACGGCCTCAAACGATAAGAAAACATGGTTTTCAAGTGTCGGGAGTAGAATTATATTGTTTTTATGTATAAATATCACTAATTAACCTTAATTCTTGTGTTAATTGGAAAGTCAAAATTTTATCCCTGTTTGGCCTGAATTAGGAATTAAAAGAGCCGAATTGGGCCCAAATAGGGAGAAAACATGAGTTTCAAGAGCCTGGAGAAGTGTTACGTAGTTTTTTATGTACAAATATGATTAACTAACCTTAATTCTAGTCTTATCGAGAAGTTTCACCAGATGTCAAACTTTCAGCTACGATTAGCCTAAACTAGGCCTTATAAGAGCCGATTAGGGCCCAAACAGTAAGAAAATTGCTTTTCAGGAGCAGAGAGTTGAATTACATAGTTTTTATGTATAATCACTACTAATTAACCTTATTTATAGTCTTAATTGGAAAGTTTGAAAAAAAGTCTAACTTTCAGTCCTGATTGGCCTAAACTAGGCCTTATAAGAGCTTAATAAGGACCAAACAGTTAGAAAATATTATTTTCAAGAGCTGAGAGTAGTATTACATAGTTTCTAATTATATTTGAGAAGTTTAAGCAAAAATCAAACTTTTAGCCCAAACTGGCATGATCTAGACCTTATAAGAGCGAAATATAGCCCAAACGGTAAGAAAAAGTGGTTTTCAAGCACCGAGAGTAGAATTACAAGTTTTTCTGTACAAATATCACTAATTAACCTTAATTCTTGTGTTAATTGGAAAGTTTAACAATAGTCAAAAATTCAGCCCCATTTGGCCTGATTTAGGTCTTAAAAGAGCCGAATTAGACCCAAACAAGGAGAAAACGAGAGTTTCAAATGCCGGGAGTAGTATTACATAGTTTTTATATACAAATACTACTAATTAATAATATTTCTATTCTTAATTGAGAAATTTGACTAGAAGTCAACTTTCAGCCCCGATTGGCCTGAACTAGGCCTTTTAAGAGTCGAATTGAACCAGAAGAGGGAGAAAACATGCTTTTCAAGAGCCCGGAACATAGTTTGTATGTACAATTTTAACTATTAACCTTATTTAAAGTCTTCATTGAATAATTTGACCAAATGTCAAAATTTTAACCCCATTTTCTGAGCTAGGCCCTAAAAAATCCGAATTGGGCCTAAACTGAGAGGAAATATGAGTTTCAAGAGTCATGAGTTGTATTACATAGTTTTATATACAAATACTATTAATTAATCTTATTTCTATTCTTAATTAAGAAGTTTGACCAGAAGTCAAACTTTCAGCCCAGATTGGCCTGAACAGGCCTTATAAGGGCCTAATTGGTCCCAAACAGTGAGAAAAACATGCCTTTCAAGAGCTGGTAATAGGATTACATAGTTTTAATTTACAAATACAATTAATTAATATTATTTAAGTCTTAATTGAGAAGTTTGATCAAAAGTCAAACTTTTAGTCCCGATTGACCTCAATTATAAGAGCCTAATAAAGTCAAAAGGGGTAGAGTTTACTGGTTTTTCAAAAGACGGGACTAGAATTACATAGTTTCTATGTAAAATTACAACTAATTAACCTTATTTCAAGTCTTAATAAGGAAGTTGATGAAAAGTTAAAGCTTCAGCCTTGATTGGCCTGAAGTAGGACTTATAAGAGTCGAACCGGGTCAAAACAGGGAGAAAACAGGGTATTCAATAGCCGGGAGTAGAATTACATAATTTCCATGTACAATGACAACAAATTTACATTATTTCAGGTCATAATTGAAAGTTTGACCAAAAGTCAAACTTTCATCCCCAATTGGCTGAACTAGGCTTTATAAGAGCCTAACTGGCCCAACTGGAAAAATAAACATGGTTTTCAAGAGTCGGGCATAGTATTACATAGATTTCATGAACAAAGAATACTTATAAATCTTATTTCTTAGGTTAATTGTGAAGTTTAACCAATAGTCAAATTTTCTGCCCCGACTACCCTAAACTAGGTCTTATAAGAGCCAAATTTTGCCCAAAAAGGGAGAAAACGTGAGTTTCAAGAGCTGAGAGTAATATTACATAGTTTATGTGTACAATTATTACTAATTAACCTTATTTCAAGTCTTAATTAGGATATTTGACCAAAAGTCAAATTTGCAGCCTCAATTGGCCTCTGCCCTGAACAAGTCCTTATAAGAGTCGAATTGGGCCCAAATAAGAAGAAGACGTGGTTTCCAAGAGCCGGGAGCAGTATTGCATAGTTTTTATGTACAATTAACATTATTTCTTGTGTTAATTAGGAAGGCTGACCAATAGTCAAAGTTTCAGCCCTCGATAGCCCTGAACTGGGCCTTATAAGAGCCGAAATTGGGCCCAAACGAGGAGATAACATGGTTTTCAAGATCCTAGAGTAGTATTACATAGTTTTTATGTACAAATACAACTAATTAACCTTATTTCTTGTGTTAATTGGAAAGTTTGACCAATAATCAAATTGTCAGCCTCATTGGCATGAACTAGGCCTCATAAGAGCCGAGTTGGACAAAAAAAGGACGAAAACGTGAGTTCCAAGAGACGAGAGTAGTATTACATAGTTTCTATATATAATTACTACTAATTAGCCTTATTTCTAGTATTAATTGAGAAGTTTGACCAGAGTCAAACTTTCAAGGCCGATTGGCCTGAGCGAGGCCTTATGAGATCCGAATAGGGTCGAAATAGTTAGAAAACGTGGTTTTCAAGGGCCGGGAGTTGTATTACATAGTTTCTATATACAAATACTACTAATTAATCTTATTTCTTTTGTTAATTGGAAAGTCTGACCAATAATCAACTTTCAGGCCCGATTGGCTTGAATAAGACTTATAAAAACTGAATAGGGCCAAAAAGAAGAGAAAACAAGGTTTTTAAGAGCCGCGAGTAGTAATACATAGTTTCTAAGTATAATTACTACAATTTAACCTTATTTCTAGTCTTAATTGGGAAGTTTAACTAAAACTCAAATTTTCAGGCCTGATTGGCCTAAACTGGGCCTTAGAGAGACAAATAGGGCCCAAACGGTGAGAAAATGTGATTTTCAAGAACCGAGAGTAGTGTTACATAGTTTCTATGTATAAATACTACTATTTACTGTTAGTTGTTGTATTAATTGAATGTTATGACCAATAGTCATACTTTCAGCCCCGATTGGCCTTCTAGGCCTTATATGAGTCGAATAAGGTAAAAATAAGGAGAAAACATGGTTTTCAATAGTAAAGAGTAGCATTTTATAGTTTCTATGTACAAATAATACTAGTTAACCTTATTTCTTGTGTTAATTATGAAGTTTGACTAATAGTCATAGCTTCAGTCATGATTGGTCCGAACTAGGCCTTATATAAAACATGATTTTTAAAAGCTGAGAGTAGTATTACATAGTTTTTATGTACCTTTATTACAAATTAACCTAATTTCTTATGTTATGTGGGAAGTTCGACAATAGACAAATTAGGGAAGTTCGACAGTATAGCCGAATAGGCCCAAACGATGGGAACACGTGATTTTCAAAAGCTGAGAATAGTATTATATAGTTTTTATGTACAAATATTACCAATTAACCTAATTTATTATGTTATTAGGAAAGTTCGATAATAGACAAACTTTCAGCCCTGGTTTTGCCCTGAAGTAAGCCTTATAAGAGTCGAATTGGGCTCAAACAGGGTGAAAACTTGAGTTTCAAGAGCCGGCAGTAGTATATCATAGTTTCCATGTAAAATTCTACTAATTAACTGTATTTCTAAATTTAATTGGAAGTTTAACTAAATGTCAAACTTTCATCCCCGACTGGCGTAAACTGGTCTTATAAGAGCCAAATAAGGTCAAAATGGGGTGAAAACGGGATTTTCAAGATCCGGGAGTAGAATTACATAGTTTTGAGATACAAACACTACTAATTAGCATTATTTTTTAGTCTTTATTATAAAGTTTGACCAAAATCAAACTTTCAGCCCCGATTGGCTGAACTAGGCTTTATAAGAACTGAATTAGGCCCATAAAGGTAGAAAACATGAGTTTTAAGTGTCGGGAGCAGTATTACATAGTTCCTATACACAATTACTACTAATTAATCTTATTTCTAATCTTAATTAAGAAGTTTAACCAAAAGTCAAACTTTCAGCCCCGATTGGCCTGAACCACTACTTATAAGAGCTGAATAGAGTCAAAATGGGGTGAAACGGGATTTTCAAGAGCTGGGAGTAGAATTATATAGTTTCTATATACAATTACAACTAATTAACATTATTTCTAATCTTAGTTGGTAAGTTTTATCAAAAGTCAAACTTTCCACTCCGATTGGCTTGAATTATGCCTTATAACAGCCGAATTAGGCCCAAACGGTGAGAAAACATAGTTTTCAAGAGCCGACAGTAGTATTACATAGTTTCTATAAACAAATAATACTAGTTAACCTTATTTTTTGTGTTAATTGGAAAGTCTGACCATAAATCAAACTTTCAGCCTCGATTGGCCTGAACTAGGCTTTATAAGAGCCGAATAGGGCCCAAACGGTGGGAAAATATGGTTTTCAAGAGCCGAGAGCAGTATTACATAGTTTTTATGTATAAATATTACTAATTAACCTAATTTTTTGTGTTAATTGGGAGAGTTTAGCAGTAGTCAAACTTTTAGCCACGGTCGCCCTGAACTAGGCCTTATAAGATCTGAATTAGACCCAAACAGGGTGAAAACGTGAGTTTCAATAGCTGAGAGTAGTATTACATAGTTTCTATATACAATTGTACTAATTAATCTTATTTGCAGACTAGGTGGGAAGTTATATAAAAAGTCAAACTTTCAGCCTAGATTGGCTTGAATTAGGCCTTATAAGAGCCGAATTGGGCTGAAACGGTAAGAAAACAAGGTTTTCAAGAGTCGGGAGTAGTATCACATAGTTTCTATAAGCAAATAGTACTAATAAACCTTATTTCTTAGGTTAATTGCGAAGTTTGACGAATAGTCAAACTTTCAACCCCGATTGTACTGAAGTAGGCCTTATAAAAGTCAAATTGGGCCCAAACAGGGAGAAAACGTGAGTTTCAAGAGACGAGAGTAGTAATATAGTTTCTATGTATAATTATAAATAATTAATCTTATTTTAAGACTTAATTGGGAAGTTTAACGAAAAGTTAAACTTTCAGCCCAATTGGTCTGAACTAGGACTTATAAGAGCCGAATATGGCCACAATGAGGAGAAAACGTGATTTTCAAGAGCCGTGAGTAGTATTACATAGTTTCTATGTATAAGTACTACTAATTAATCTTATTTCTAGTGATATTTGAGAAGTTTGACCAAAAGTCAAACTTTCAACCTCAACTGGCCTGCATTATGCTTAAAAGAGCCGAATTGGGCCCAAAACAGAGAGAACATGCAATTCAAGAGATGGGATTAGAATTATAAAGTTTCGATGCACAATTATACAACTAATTAACCTTATTTAAAGTCATAATTGAAAAGTTTGACCATAAGTCAAACTTTCAGCCCTGATTGGCCTGAATTAGGGCTCGTAAGTGACGAATTGGCTCAAACCGGGGAGAAAATAGGGTTTTTCAAGAGCCTGGAGTAGAACTACATAGTTTTTATGTATAATTACAAATAATTAACCTTATTTATATTTTTAGTTGGGAAGTTTGTCCAAATTCAAACTTTCAGCCCCGATTGGCTTGAATTGGGCCTTATAAGAGCCAAATTGGGCGAAACTGTTAGCAAATATGGTTTTCAAGAGTTGGAGTAGTATTACATAGTTTCTATAAATAAATAATACTAATTTACTTTATTTATTAGGTTAGGAAGTTTGACCAATACACAAGTTTTCAGCACCGATTGGCCTGAAGTAGGCCTTATAAGAATTGAATTGGGCCCAAACAGGGAGAAAATGTGAGTTTCAAGAGCTGGGAGTAGTATTACATAGTTTCTATGTACAATTACTACTAATTAATCTTATTTATAGTTTTAATTTGAAAGTTTGATCGAAGCCAAACTTTAGCCCCGGTTGGCGAAAACTAGGCCTTATAAGAGCCGAATAGGGCCAAACGGTGAGAAAACGTGATTTTCAAGGGCCGGGAGTAGTATTATATAGTTTATAGTATTATATAGTTTTTATGTACAAATATTACCAATTAACCTAATTTATTATGTTATTAGGAAAGTTCGATAATAGACAAACTTTCAGCCCTGGTTTTGCCCTGAAGTAGGCCTTATAAGAGTCGAATTGGGCTCAAACAGGGTGAAAACTTGAGTTTCAAGAGCCGGCAGTAGTATATCATAGTTTTCATGTAAAATTCTACTAATTAACTGTATTTCTAAATTTAATTGGAAGTTTAACTAAATGTCAAACTTTCATCCCCGACTGGCGTAAACTGGTCTTATAAGAGCCAAATAGGGTCAAAATGGGGTGAAAACGGGATTTTCAAGATCCGGGAGTAGAATTACATAGTTTTGAGATACAAACACTGCTAATTAGCATTATTTTTTAGTCTTTATTATAAAGTTTGACCAAAATCAAACTTTCGGCCCCGATTGGCTGAACTAGGCTTTATAAGAACTAAATTGGGCCCATACAGGTAGAAAACATGAGTTTTAAGTGTCGGGAGTAGTATTACATAGTTCCTATACACAATTACTACTAATTAATCTTATTTCTAATCTTAATTAAGAAGTTTGACCAAAAGTCAAACTTTCAGCCCCGATTGGCCTGAACCACTACTTATAAGAGCTGAATAGAGTCAAAATGGGGTGAAACGGGATTTTCAAGAGCTGGGAGTAGAATTATATAGTTTCTATATACAATTACAACTAATTAACATTATTTCTAATCTTAGTTGGTAAGTTTTATCAAAAGTCAAACTTTCCACTCCGATTGGCTTGAATTATGCCTTAATAACAGCCGAATTAGGCCCAAACGGTAAGAAAACACAGTTTTCAAGAGCCGACAGTAGTATTACATAGTTTCTATGAACAAATAATACTAGTTAACCTTATTTTTGTGTTAATTGGAAAGTCTGACCATAAATCAAACTTTCAGCCTCGATTGGCCTGAACTAGGCTTTATAAGAGCCGAATAGGGCCCAAACGGTGGGAAAATATGGTTTTCAAGAGCCGAGAGCAGTATTACATAGTTTTTATGTATAAATATTACTAATTAACCTAATTTTTTGTGTTAATTGGGAGAGTTTAGCAATAGTCAAACTTTTAGCCACGGTCGCCCTGAACTAGGCCTTATAAAATCTGAATTAGACCCAAACAGGGTGAAAACGTGAGTTTCAAGAGCTGAGAGTAGTATTACATAGTTTCTATATACAATTGTACTAATTAATCTTATTTGCAGACTAGGTGGGAAGTTATATAAAAAGTCAAACTTTCAGCCTAGATTGGCTTGAATTAGGCCTTATAAGAGCCGAATTGGGCTGAAACGGTAAGAAAACAAGGTTTTCAAGAGTCGGGAGTAGTATCACATAGTTTCTATAAGCAAATAGTACTAATAAACCTTATTTCTTAGGTTAATTGCGAAGTTTGACGAATAGTCAAACTTTCAACCCCGATTGTACTGAAGTAGGCCTTATAAAAGTCAAATTGGGCCCAAACAGGGAGAAACGTGAGTTTCAAGAAACGAGAGTAGTAATATAGTTTCTATGTACAATTATAAATAATTAATCTTATTTTAAGACTTAATTGGGAAGTTTAACGAAAAGTTAAACTTTCAGCCCAATTGGTCTGAACTAGGACTTATAAGAGCCGAATATGGCCACAATGAGGAGAAAACGTGATTTTCAAGAGCCGAGAGTAGTATTACATAGTTTCTATGTACAAGTACTACTACTTAATCTTATTTCTATTGATATTTGAGAAGTTTGACCAAAAGTCAAACTTTCAACCTCAACTGGCCTGCATTATGCCTTAAAAGAGCCAAATTGGGCCCAAAACAGAGAGAACATGCAATTCAAGAGATGGGATTAGAATTATAAAGTTTCGATGCACAATTATGCAACTAATTAACCTTATTTAAAGTCATAATTGAAAAGTTTGACCATAAGTCAAACTTTCAGCCCTGATTGGCCTGAATTAGGGCTCGTAAGTGACGAATTGGCTCAAATCGGGGAGAAAATAGGGTTTTTCAAGAGCCTGGAGTAGAACTACATAGTTTTTATGTATAATTACAAATAATTAACCTTATTTATATTTTTAGTTGGGAAGTTTGTCCAAATTCAAACTTTCAGCCCCGATTGGCTTGAATTGGGCCTTATAAGAGCCAAATTGGGCGAAACTGTTAGCAAATATGGTTTTCAAGAGTTGGAGTAGTATTACATAGTTTCTATAAATAAATAATACTAATTTACTTTATTTATTAGGTTAGAAAGTTTGACCAATACACAAGCTTTCAGCACCGATTGGCCTGAAGTAGGCCTTATAAGAATTGAATTGGGCCCAAACATGGAGAAAATGTGAGTTTCAAGAGTTGGGAGTAGTATTACATAGTTTCTATGTACAATTACTACTAATTAATCTTATTTATAGTTTTAATTTGAAAGTTTGATCGAAGCCAAACTTTAGCCCCGGTTGGCGAAAACTAGGCCTTATAAGAGCCGAATAGGGCCCAAACGGTGAGAAAACGTGGTTTTCAAGGGCCGGGAGTAGTATTATATAGTTTATATGTAAAATATTACTAATTAATCATATTTTTTGTGTCAATTAGAATGTTTAACTAATAATCAAGCTTTCAGCCCCGATTGGGCTGAACAAGAACTAAGTAGAGCCGAATATGGAAAAATCGAGGAGAAAACGTGGTTTTCAAGAGTCGGGAGCAGTATTATATGGTTTATATATACAATTACTACAAATTAAACTTATTTCTATTCTTAATTAGGAAGTTTGAACTTAAACTTTCAAGCCTGATTGGCCTGAATTAGGCCTTATGCAAGACGAATCGGGCCCAAACGGAGAGAAAATATAGTTTTTAAGAGATAGGAGTATTATTACATAGTTTCTGTAGGATCTAAAAATATGACAACACAAACACTAGAGGGGGGTGAATAATGTTTTTAAAAATCTAGACAAGAACTAGGTCTTATTAGAGCCGAGTTGGTCTCTAACAGTGAGAAAACGTGCTTTTCAAGAGCCGATAGTAGGAATACATAGTTTCTAAGTACAATTACAACTAATTAACCTTATTTCAAGTCTTAATTAAGAAGTTTGATCAAAAGTCAAACTTTCAACCCCGAATGGCCTCAACTTGGACTCATAAGAGCCGAATAGGGTCAAAACGAGGAGAAAACAGGTTTTTCAAAAGCCGGGAGTAGAATTACATAGTTTCTATATACACTTAAAACTAATTAATCTTATTTCAAGTGATAATTGGGAAATTTGATGAAAAGTCGAACCTTCAGCCATTGGGCTGAACTAGGACTTATTAGAGCCGAATAGGGTTAAAACGGGGTTTTCAAGATCCAAGAGTAAAATTACATAACTTCTATGTACAATTACAGCAAATTTTCTTATTTCTTGTCTTAATTGGGAAACTTACCAAGAATCTAACTTTCAGCCTCGATTGGCTTGAACTAGACTTTATAAGAGCCGAATTAGGTCCAAACTGTTAGAAAACGTTGTTTTCAAGGGCCGGGTGTAGTATTACATAAATTTTATGAACAAATAATACTAATAAATCTTATTTTTTTGGTTAATTAGGAAGTTTGACCAGTAAACAAACTTTCAGCCCCTACTACCCTGAACTAGGCCTTATTTGAACGGAATTGGGCCCAAAAAGTGAGAGAATACATAGGTTTTAAGAGTCGGGAGTAGTATTACATAGTTTCTATGTATAATTACAACTAATTAACCTTATTTTAAGTTTTAACTGGAAATTTGTCTAAAAGTCAAACTTTTAACCCCAATTGGCTTGAACTAAGACTTATAAGAGCCAAGTAGGGCCATAGCAAGGAGAAAACATGGTTTTCAAGAGCCGGGAGTAGTATTACATAGTTTTTATGTACAACTACTACTTAATTAACCTTATTTCTTGCCATATTTTGAAAGTTTGACCAAAAGTCAAAATTTTAGCCCTGATTGACCTGAAATGGGCCTTATGAGAGTCGAATAGGGCCCAAACTATGAGAAGACGTGGTTTTCAAGTATGGGGAGTAGAATTACATTGTTTTTTGTACACATGCTACTATTTAATCTTAATTCTTGTGTTAATTGGGAAGTTTGACTAATAGTTAAACTTTCAGCCCCTTTGGCCTGATATAACCTTAAAGGAGTCGACTTAGGCCCAAAGAGGGAGAAAACGTGAGTTTCAAAATCTGAGAGTTGTATTATATAGTTTTATTTACAAATATTACTAATTAATCTTATTTTTATTCTTAATTAGGAAGTTTTACAGGAAGTCATACTTTCAGCCCTGATTAGCCAGATCTAGGCCTTATAAGAGTTGAGTAGGGCCTAAACAGTGAGAAAATGTGTTTTTCAAGAGCCAAGAATAGAATTATATAGTTCTATGCGCAATTTCAGCTAATTAGCATAATTTCAAGTCTTAATGGGGGTTTGACCAAAAGTCAAACTTTAAGCCCCGAGTGGCTTGAATTAGGCCTTATAAGAGCCGAATAGGGCCCAAATAGTGAGAAAACGAGCTTTTTAAGAGTCAAGAGTAGAATTACATAGTTTCTATGAAAAATAATACTAATAAACCTTATTTCTTAGGTTAACTGGAAATTTTGAGAAATAATCAAATTTTCAGCCCTGTTTGGCCTGAACTAGGCCTTGTAAGAGCCGAATTGGGCCCAAACGGTGAGAAAATATGGTTTTATATACAAATACTAATAATTAACCTTATTTCTAGTCATATTTGAGAAGTTTGACTGAAAGCCAAACTTTCATCCCCGATTGGCCTGAACTAAGCCTTATGAGAGTCAAATAGGGCCGAACGGCGAGAAAACGTGGTTTTCAAGTACCGGGAGTAGAATTAAATAGTTTTTATATACATATACTACTAATTAACCTTAATCATGTGTTAATTGGGAGATTTAACCAAAAGTCAAACTTTCCGCCCCGCTTGGCCAGAATAATGCCTTAAAAGAACCGAATTGAGCCCAAACAACATGAATACATGAGTTTCAAGATCCGAGAGTAGTATTACAAGTTTTTATGTATAAATACTACTAATTAACCTTATTCTAGCCTTAATTGGGAAGTTTGACCAGAACATAAACTTTCAGCCCCGATTGGCCTGAACAAGGCCTTATACGAGCGAATAAGGCCCAAACAGGGAGAAAATGTGCTTTTTAAGAGCTGAAAGTAGATACAGAGTTTCTATGCACAATTACTTCTAGAAAATATTTTTCAAGAGCTGGGAGTAGAATTACATAGTTTCTATGCACAATTAAAACTAATTAATCTTATTTCAAGTCTTAATTAGAAAGCTTGATCAAAAGTCAAACTTTAAGCCCTGAGTGACTTGAATTAGGCCTTATAAGATCCGAATTAGGCCCAAACTTTGAGAAATATGCTTTTTAAGAGCCGAGAGCTTTACATTATTTATATGAACAAATAATATTAATAAACCTTATTTCTTATATTAATTGAGAAGTTTGACATATAGTCAAACTTTTAGCCCCGTTTGGCCTGAGATAGACCTTATAAGAGCCGAATTGGGCCCAATTGGTTAGAAAATATGCTTTCAAGAGACAGGAGTAAATTACATTATTTTTATATACAATTACAACTAATTAATCAAATTTCAAGACTTAATTAGGAAGTTTGACCAAAAGTCTAATTTTTAGCCTTGATTAGCTTGAATTAGGTCTTATAAGAGCCGAATTGGGCCCCATAAGTAAGAAAATGTTATTTTCAAGTGCCGAGAGTAGTATTACATAGATTCTATGAACAAATAATACTAATAAACCATATTTTTTAACTTAGTTGGGAGGTTTGATCAATAGTCAAACTTTCATCCTCGTTTGGCCTGAATTAGGCCTTATAAGAGCCTAATTGGTCCCAAAAAGGCAGAAAACGTCAGTTTCAGGAGAAGGGAGTAGTATTTACATAGTTTCTATATACAATTACTACTAAATAACCTTATTTGAAGTCTTAATTGGAAAGTTTAATCAAAAGTCTAACTTTCAGCCCCGATTGGGCTAAACTAGGCTTTATAAGAGCCGAGTAGGGCCCAAACGGCGAGAAAAACTTTTTATTTTCAAGAGCCGAGAGCAGTATTACATAGTTTCTATATTTTGTACTGCCAATTAACCTTATTTCTAGTATATTTGGAAAGTTTCAGTAAAAGTCAAACTTTCAGCCACGATTAGCCTGATGTAGGTCTTAAGAGAGCCGACTAGGGCCTCAATTTCAAGTGCCGGGAGTAGAATTACATTATTTTTATATATAAATCTACTAATTAACCTTAATTCTTGTGTTAATTGGAAAGTCAAAATTTCATCTCTGTTTGGCCTGAATTAGGCCTTAAAAGAGTCGAATTGGGCCCAAACATGGAGAAAACATGAGTTTCACGAGCCTGGAGAAGTGTTACGTAGTTTTTTATGTACAAATATGACTAATTAATCTTAATTCTAGTCTTATTGAGAAGTTTCACCAGATGTCAAACTTTCACTACGATTGGCCTAAATTAGGCCTTATAAGAGCCGAATAGGGCCCAAAGAGTAAGAAAATGGGCTTTTCAGGAGCAGAGAGTCGAATTATATAATTTTTATGTATAATCACTACTAATTAACCTTATTTATAGTCTTAATTGGGAAGTTTGAAAAAAAATTTAACTTTCAGTCCTGATTGGCCTAAACTAGGCCTTATAAGAGCTTAATAAGGCCCAAACGATTAGAAAATGTTATATTCAAGAGCTGAGAGTAGTATTACATAGTTTCTAGTTATATTTGAGAAGTTTAAGTAAAAATTAAACTTTCAGCCCTAATTGGCCTGATCTAGACCTTATAAGAGCGGAATATAGCCCAAACGGTGAGAAAAAGTGGTTTTCAAGTACTGGAAGTAGAATTACAAGTTTTTCTGTACAAATACCAATAATTAACCTTAATTCTTGTGTTAATTGAAAAGTTTAACAATAGTCAAAAATTCAGCCCCGTTTGGCCTGATTTAGGTCTTAAAAGAGCCGAATTAGACCCAAACAGGGAGAAAACGAGAGTTTCAAGTGCCAGGAGTAGTATTAAATAGTTTTTATGTACAAATACTATTAATTAACATTACTTCTATTCTTAATTGAGAAATTTGACTAGAAGTCAAACTTTCAGCCCCGATTGGCCTGAACTAGGCCTTTTAAGAGTCGAATTGGACCAGAAGAGGGAGAAAACGTGCTCTTCAAGAGCCCGGAACATAGTTTGTATGTACAATTATAACTATTAACCTTATTTAAAGTCTTCATTGAATAGTTTGACCAAATATCAAAATTTTAACCCCGTTTTCTGAACTAGGCCCTAAGAAAGCCGAATTGGGCCTAACAGATAGGAAATATGAGTTTCAAGAGTCATGAATTGTATTACATAGTTTTATATACAAATACTATTAATTAATCTTATTTCAATTATTAATTAAGAAGTTTGACCAGAAGTCAAACTTTCAGCCCAGATTGGCCTGAACAGGCCTTATAAGGGCCTAATTGGGCCCAAATAGTGACAAAAACATGCCTTTCAAGAGCTGGCAATAGGATTACATAGTTTTAATTTACAAGTACAAATAATTAACATTATTCAAGTCTTAATTGAGAAGTTTGATCAAAATTCAAACTTTTAGTCCCGATTGACCTCAATTATAAGAGCCTAATAAAGTCAAAACGGGGAGAGTTTATGGGTTTTTCGAAAGCCGGGATTAGAATTACATAGTTTCTATGTACAATTACAACTAATTAACCTTATTTCAAGTCTTAATTGGGAAGTTGACGAAAAGTTAAAGCTTCAGCCTTGATTGACCTGAACTAGGACTTATAAGAGTCGAACCAGGTCAAAACGGGGAGAAAACAGGGTTTTTAAGAGCCGGGAGTAGAATTACATAATTTCTATGTACAATCACAATAAATTTACATTATTTCAGGTCTTAATTGGAAAGTTTGACCAAAAGTCAAACTTTCATCCCCAATTGGCTGAACTAGGCTTTATAAGAGCCTAATTGGGCCCAACCGGAAAAAAAACATGGTTTTCAAGAGTCGGGCATAGTATTACATAGATTCCATGAACAAAGAATACTAATAAATCTTATTTCTTAGGTTAATTGTGAAGTTTAACCAATAGTCAAATTTTCAGCCCCGACTACCCTAAACTAGGTCTTATAAGAGCCAAATTTTACCCAAAAAGGGAGAAAACGTGAGTTTCAAGAGCCGAGAGTAATATTACATAGTTTATGTGTACAATTATAACTAATTAACCTTATTTCAAGTCTTAATTAGGATATTTGACCAAAAGTCAAATTTGCAGCCTCGATTGGCCTATGCCCTAAACAAGTCCTTATAAGAGTCGAATTGGGCCCAAATAAGAAGAAAACGTGGTTTCCAAGAGCCGGGAGTAGTATTGCATAGTTTTTATGTACAATTAACATTATTTCTTGTGTTAATTAGGAAGGCTGACCAATAGTCAAAGTTTCAACCCTCGATAGCCCTGAACTGGGTCTTATAAGAGCCGAAATTGGGCCCAAACGAGGAGATAACATGGTTTTCAAGATCCTAGAGTAGTATTACATAGTTTTTATATACAAATACAACTAATTAACCTTATTTCTTGTGTTAATTGGGAAGTTTGACCAATAATCAAATTGTCGCCTCATTAGCATGAACTAGGCCTCATAAGAGCCGAGTTGGACAAAAAAAGGACGAAAATGTGAGTTCCAAGAGACGAGAATAGTATTACATAGTTTTTATATATAATTACTACAAATTAGCCTTATTTCTAGTATTAATTGAGAAGTTTGACTAGAAGTCAAACTTTCAAGCCCGATTGGCCTGAGCGAGGCCATATGAGAGCCAAATAGGGTCCAAATGGTTAGAAAACGTGGTTTTCAAGGGCCGGGAGTACTATTACATAGTTTCTATATACAAATACTACTAATTAATCTTATTTCTTTTTGTTAATTGGGAAGTCTGACCAATAATCAACTTTCAGGCATGATTGGCTTGAATAAGGACTTTTAAAAACCGAATAGGGCCAAAACGAAGAGAAAACAAGGTTTTTAAGAGCCGCGAGTAGTATTACATAGTTTCTATGTACAATTACTACAATTTAACCTTATTTCTAGTCTTAATTGGGAAGTTTAACTAAAACTCAAACTTTCAGGCCCGATTGGCCTAAACTAGGCCTTATGAGAGACAAATAGGGCCCAAATAGTGAGAAAACGTGGTTTTCAAGAGCCGGGAGTAGTGTTACATAGTTTCTATGTATAAATACTACTATTTACCCTTAGTTCTTGTGTTAATTGAATGTTATGACTAATAGTCATACTTTCAGCCCCAATTGGCCTTCTAGGCCTTATATGAACCGAATAGGGCAAAAACGAGGAGAAAACATGGTTTTCAATAGCAAAGAGTAGTATTACATAGTTTCTATGCACAATTATTACTCATTAACTTTACTTCGATTCTTAATTGTGAAGTTTGACCTAAAGTCAAACTTTCAGACTCGATTAGTGTGAATTATGCTTTATAAAAGCAAATATAGCCCAAACAGAGAGAAAATGTGATTTTCAAGAGCCACGAGTAAAATTACATAGTTTCTATGTATAATTACAAAAAATTAACCTTATTTCAAATCTTAATTAGGAAGTTTGACCAAAAGTCAAATTTTTAGCCCCGATTAGCCTGAATTAAGACTTACAACAGCCGATAGGGCCATAGAGGGGTGAAAACATAGTTTTTCATAGCTGGGAGTCGTATTGCATAGTTTCTATAGACAAATACTATTTATTAACCTTATTTCTAGTCTTAATAGGAAAGTTTGACCAAAAGTCAAACTTTCAGCCCGATTGGCTGGAACTAGGCCTCATAAGAGCTAAATTGAGCTAAATAGGGAGAAAACCTGAGTCTCAAGAGTCAGGAGTAGTATTACATAGTTTTTATAAATAATTACTACTAATTAACCTTATTTATTTTGTTAATTAGGAAGTTTGACCAATAGTCAAACTATCAGCCCCTATTGGCATTAACTAGGCCTCACAGAGCTGAATTGGGCCCAAAACAGGGAGAAAACATGAGTTTCGAGAGACGGGAGTAGTATTATATAGTTTCTATGTAAAATTACTACTAATTAACCTTATTTCTAGTCTTAACTGAGAAATTTGATCAAAACCCTAACTTTCAGGCCCGATTGGCCGCCAGGCCTTATGAGAGCCCAATAGGGCCTAAACGGTTAGAAAACATGTTTTTCATGAGTCGGGAGTAGTATTATATAGTTTCTATGTACAAATACTACAAACTAACCTTATTTCTTGTGCTAAGTGGGAAGTTTGACTAATAATCAAACTTTCAGCCCCGATGAGCCTGAACAAGGACTTATGAGAGCCGAATAGGACGACGAGGAGAAAATGAGGTTTTCAAGAGTCGAGAGCAGTGTTACATAGTTTCCATGTACAATTACTACAAATTAACCTTATTTCAAGTTTTAATTGGGAAGTTTAACAAAAAGTAAAACTTTCAACCGCGATTGGCCTCAACTAGGACTTATAAAAGCCGAATTAGGGTCAAACAGGGAGAAAACATGTTTTTCAAGAGTCAGAGTAGAATTACATAGTTTCTATGTACAATTAAACTAAATAACCATATTTTAAGTTTTAATTAGGAATTTTGACCAATAGTCAAACTTTCAGCCCCGATTAGCTTGAACTTGGTTTTATATAAGAGCCGAATTGGCCAAACGGAGAGAAAACATGATTTTCAAGAACTGGGCATAGTATTACATAGATTCTATGAACAAATAATACTAATTAACCATATTTATTTGATTAATTAAGAAGTTTGACCAAAATTCAAACTTTCAGCCCTGATTCGTCTGAATTAGGCCATATAAGAGTCACATAGGGCCCAAACAGTAAGAAAATGAGGTTTTCAAGAGCCGGGAGTAGTATTACATAGTTTTTGTGTATGAATATTACTAATTAACTTTATTTCTTATTTTAATTGGGAAGTTAAAAAATAGTCAAACTATCAGCCCCGATTGCCTTAAACTAGGCCTTATAAGAGCCAAATTGGGCCCAAATATGGAGAAAACTTGAGCTTCAAGAGCCGAGAGTAGTATTACATAGTTTTTATGTACAATTATACTAATTAACCTTATTTATAATCTTAATTGAGAAGTTTAACTAAAAGTCAAACTTTCAGCCCCAGCTGGCCTGAACCCGGTCTTATAAGGCTAAATTCGGCCCAAAGGGCGAGAAAACGTGATTTTTAAGAGCCAGTAGTAGAATAACATAGTTTCTATGTATAATTATAAATAATTAATCATATTTAAAGTTTTATTTAGGAAGTATAACCAAGATTCAAACGTCCAGCCCTGATTGGCTTGAACTAGGCCTATTACTTGCCGAGTTGTGCCCAAAAGGGTGAAAATACGAGTTTCAAGAGCCGGGAGTAGTATTAAATAGTTTTTATGTACAAGTACTACTAATTAACCTTATTTCAAGCAATATTTGGGAAGTTTAACCAAAAGTCAAAGTTTCAACTTCGATTGGCTTGAACCAGGCCTACTAAAAGCCGCATTAGGCCTAAACAGTGAGAAACATGATTTTCAAGAGACGAGAGTATTAATTACATAGTTTTTATGAATAAGTAATACTAATTAACCTTATTTCTTAGGTTAATTGGGAAGTTTGACCAATACACAAACTTTCAGCCCAGTGGCCTAAATTAGGCCTAATAAGAGCCGAATTGGGCCCAGACAGGGTGAAAATGTGAGTTTCAAGAGCCGAGAGAGTATTACATAGTTTCTAAATGCAGTTACTACTAATTAATCTTATTTATAGTCTTAATTAGAAAATTTGACGAAAAGTCCAACTTCAGCCCCGATTGGCCTAAACTAGGCCTTATAAGAACGAATAGGGCCCAAATGGTGAGAAAATGTGATTTTCAAGAGCTGGGAGCAGCATTTTATAGTTTCATGAACAAATACCACTAGTTAACCTTATTTCTTGTGTTAATTGTGAAGTTTGACTAATAGTCATAGCTTCAGTCATGATTGGTCCGAACTAGGCCTTATATAGAACATGATTTTCAAAAGCCGAGAGTAGTATTACATAGTTTTTATGTGCCACTATTACTAATTAACCTAATTTCTTGTATTATTTGGGAAGTTCGATAATAGACAAATTAGGGAAGTTCGACAGTAGAGCCGAATAGGCCCAAACGATGGGAAAACGTGATTTTCAAAAGTTGAGATCAATATTATATAGTTTTTATGTACAAATGTTACCAATTAACCTAATTTATTAAGTTAATAGGAAAGTTCGATAATAGACAAACTTTCAGCCCCAATTTTGCCCTGAAGTAGGCCTTATAAGAGTCGAATTGGGCTCAAACAGGGTGAAAACTTGAGTTTCAAGAGCCAGCAGTAGTACGTCATAGTTTCCATGTACAATTCTACTAATTAACTGTATTTCTAGATTTAATTGGAAAGTTTAACTAAAAGTCAAACTTTCACTCCTGATTGGCGTAAACTGGTCTTATAAGAGCCAAAATAGGGTCAAAATGGGGTGAAAACTGGATTTTCAAGAACCAGGAGTAGAATTACATAGTTTTGGGATACAAATGAAAAGCTCCTAGAGGGGGGGGTGAATAGGTGCAAGTGCTAATCTAGTGAACTAAATGCTCTAAATGCGGAAGCTTAAAACAAATCTTGCAACACACTTAATACAACACACAAGTGTAGCCGAATTCCCCGTGAAGGGCTCTGGACTAACTCCTCTTGATTCCCCTAGATATGGGTTGAGGTGCTATGTGAAGCTCTTGTGGTTAAGTATAAGTGAGGCACACACACAAGCAAGCCGCTTCATATAAGAATGAGCAATATGTAATAATGCAAGGCACAACACAAGTATGAATGATATGGCAATATGAATGATGCTATGCACAAATAAGAGAGAGAGAGTTGAGAGACAATGGATCAAACGCAAAGGCCAAGATATGTTTCGAGGTTCGAGCCCCTAGCTCTACATCCCCGCCTACACCACCGTGTAGGATTTTCAATCCACTATCTCCCACCGAGGGAACCTCTACCGAAGAGGATTTGTTACAACTCTAGGAGTACCAAACTCCTTTCTCAAACAACCACCTCACAACCGAGGGGTAGGCCCGTAGCCAATACAACAACCAACACCTCTACCGAAGAGGGTTACAAACACAAACTCCACCTCTCACTAGAGGGAGCAAACCACAAGCCTCAACCTCTACCAAAGAGGAGCAAACCAATCACCCGATCAACCTCTACCAAAGAGGGATACAACTAAAGCAAGGGTGTACAACTTGGAGGTTTCCACAACCTCAAACAATCTCTCTTTCTTTTTCCACAAAACAAGATCCTAATAGAATAGGATAGTATGATAGCTCAAGTGTGGAATCAAGGTGTTTTTGGAAACAAGCAACAAAGAAAAACTACTTGGGAAATCTCTTGTAGATGATAGAAATAAAAGACCAAATCAATATCCCAAAAACCTAGTTTTCTTTGATTTTCCAAAAACCCAAAACAATACAAAGATAAATCTTTTTGGCACAAAACTCTTTTAAAACTCTTTTTAAAACAGTAGAGAAAGTCTGAAAATTTTGTCTCTAAAAACCTTGGCCAAAATCCTAAAGAATTGGGGTTTATATAGGCCCATCAGAAAACTAGCCGTTAGGCTGATGTGGCAGCCTGACAGGCTACCGGTCGGCCGGCCCGGCCGACCGCCAACGGTCAGAAATGTGACCGTTGGGGCAACCCGGTCGACCGGCACGGTCGACCCAAACAAACAGAGAACAGAGCTCTCAGACCCGGTCGACCCGTACGGTCGACCGAGTTTGTGTCTGCCAGACGTGCACAAGTCTGTGCACGTCGGTCGACCCCATGGGTCGACCGGCCCTTGGTGCGGTCGACCCATACGGTCGACCGACCTGGCCTGTCAGCACAAACCTGGGTCAGAATCTGGGTTAAAACATATTTTGAAAAATCTTTTTATCTTTTCTAAAAATCACCAAAAATAGTTTTAACACTTTGTATTGAAACACAAACTTGTGATAACAATTTCAAGACATATATCAACATATTTAAATTATTTTTGTGTCTTGTAAATTTTATCAAAAACCAACACTTGTATTTTTATCAAACTTGATTTTTTCAAAACATGAATAGGATAGTCAAAATAAGTTTGTCTAGCAACTTTAAAGCATGTATGTATATCTAGAACATATCTAATATACATAAGAATAAAGTAAACTTGTTTTGATCTAATATTCATGAAAACCAAAATCCAAATCATGAAACGTGTGTGTATTGTGCACTTGAGCATATCAACTATACTAAGCTTTACAAATGGATCTAAAACACACTAAACTAAACTAGGATACCTAAGTCTTCTTGATGATCTTCATCTTCAAGTAGACTTGCTCCCAAACGTGATCCACCGAGTGCAAAGTTATGATCTTTAAGCTTTGGCACCGGAATCACCATGAAAAGCTTCTAAACTCCTTGTTGAAGCTAATCACCAACTAATATCTTGGTTAATGATCTAAAACTTAAACAACACAAGATTATTAGTAAACATAACTACATGAGTTAATCATCATCAAAACTAGGGTGGAAGGCCTTTGGGCCAACAATCTCCCCCTTTTTGATGATGACAAAACTCATGGAGTTATATATGCATGGATTAAAGTTAAGCTTCAAAGAAGCTCCCCCTTAACTCATGCATAAACAAATAAATATAATATGCAATGAATATTAAACATGAATGCATATAAATGCATAAACAATAAAAAGGTTCTAGATACCAATGCAATGTTCAAAAACAAAACATGCTCTACATACCAATTAACATTAAACTATATTAACTTAATATATGCAAAAACATAAATATGCATATATAAACTCAAAATCTTTCTCCCCCTTTTTGTCAATCATCAACAAAGGGGTAAACAATCAAAACAATAAATAAAATGAGGGGTAAAAATCTTTCTCCCCCTTTTTGTCAATCAAAACGATAAAAACAATGTTCTCCCCCTTTTTGTCTAAAAACAAAAACAAGGTCAATAAGGGGTGACAATCAATTAGAATATCAATTGAAAATATGTCAATGAAGCATCTTGATACCAATTGAAAATAAACAAAGATCAATAAATGTTATATGCTATATACATTCATGAAGAGGAAGACGCTAAGTTAGCTTCCCTACACATATGCATTACATGAAAGAGGGATGTTAAGCCCTAATTCACATAACACACATTATGTAATGCATAAGAGGAGATGTGAAGCTCCCCCTACACACGTGTACCACATAAAGAAGAGATGTTAAGCTCTTCAATACAAGATACACTCATCATGAATCTATATGTAGAAGAGATGTTAAGCTCTCCTTGCATATAGACAATATAAATCAAAACTTTTGTATTTTTCTTTAAACAAAATTTTTAGATACCAATTTAAAACCCAATACATCTTGATGTCAAAAGATAGTATTTTTCTTTTTAAGCCAAATAAACAATTGAAATGACTATTTTCTATCATAAAGTAAGGGAGTGGAAATACAAGTACCAATTGAAATATGAAAAACAGATTTTCTCCCCCTTTATGAAATACCAACAAAAACTATGCGTAGGCTTGAAATAAGATACCAATTGAAAACTAAATCAATTGAAATAAAGTTGAAGCTCAAGCTCTAGCATAAACAAAATTTGTGCTCAAGATATAGAAATATAGTAGCACAAATAAAACAAGTATATGTGTATGAAATAGAATGAGTACCAATCACCAATAGATGATACCAATTGAAAGTATACATACACAATAAACATATGAGTATACAAAAAGATCAAATTGATACCATTGAAAGAGTTCAATGATACCAATTGACATAACAATAAAAGCATGGTATAACTCATATCACAATAAAGAAAACGAACTAGTTAAAATGAAAAATTTTGTTAACTAGTACGAAATCCTTCAAGCAAGGAATAACACAAAATAGTTTTTCATAAAACATGAAATTCATATGATAATCAACACTCTAATTCAATTAGGCATAAATATGACTCATGAAAACAAAACATGAGCAAGCAATAAATGTGAGTGTACAAATAAAGTGTGAATATCATAATCATGAAAAATTTTCATTAAGCTCAATTATTCCTTAAACATGAAAACATGAAAACATAAAAATTATCTAAACTATTTAATCTTCAAGGCATATGTATGTCTAATACAAACTGAAGTATACATACATATCCAAAACATAAAGAGTCCACAAATTATATATGCATGAAGGCACGTGGCTCAAAAAAGATAAACATGTATATCTAATAGTTTGGACAAGATAGACATATACATGAAATTAAACAATTAAATACAAAATCAAGAAAAACAAAATCTTTACCAAAACAAATTTCATTTCAAGGTATATGTATGAATTGTCAACACATTAAGTATACATACATATCCCTAAACACAATTGAGTCCATATATAGATTTGCATGAAAGGCAAATGACTCAAGGGGTATACATGTATATCTTAAAGTTTGGCAATACAAACATATACATGAAGTGAAAACTCATAAAACAAATCCAAAAATGGAATACAAGTTTGAAATGTATGAATCATCAAAACTAGACTATACTAGCACATTTAATGGGAACAAATAAGCAATCAAGCCCAACATATATAGGTTTATTTGTGGCCCACTATATGCACAAGTATAAATCCTAGTCGTAATGAAAACTAACATCTAAACAAGTAATCTTAACATGAAGCATCAAAAACAAAAAAATTAACATGATAAACCTAAACATGATTATTATGAATATCCACATGTTATTAGATTTATGATGTACATGATGGCTAATCAAATATGAGAACACAAAATAATAATCCATATTAAACATGGGTGTCTCAAATACTATACATGTGTATCAAGAATCTAATTAACATGGCATTTTCATACTAATCACTAAACATCAAAACATGCTATAAATTTTAATTATGAAAGCATGTAAATAATAAATGGGAGTTAGGAATCGTTACCAAAACCTAGAAGGCAACTCTCCTTGTCTCCAAAATATGGTGGTCCTCTCCACCAAACATCCCTTGAAAGTGATGCATCCAATTGATTTCCATGAAGCTTGGAACGCATCCACTCCAAGGTGCCGCTACTCTCACGTCATGTGAGAGCCCACACCTACATCAAAAATAGGAGGGGTGGTCTTTGGTGCCCATATCTTATTGGGTCCATGGGGGTTAGTACCTTCTCTAACCCAAACAAAATTCTTTGCTAAATTTGAGACATGTAATCTATCAAAATAAAATTTAGCAAGGTGGCCCTTACGTCCACAATGTGTACAAGTGTACACATGAGCATACATGTGATGGGTGTGTCCGTGAGGAGCATGTGTATGCCGTGGAGGGTGTGCATGCATAAAGGATGGAACTTGTTTCTTTCGAACCAAGGATTCCAAGCGTGTGTGGTTCATGGCACATTGGCTCATAGTGGAGCCCAAACAATCTACTCTCTTCTTTAACATACAAATATCATCATTAATCTTAGAAGAAGAGGTACATGCATTAGGTAGACTAGATGAAGAAGCTACACTAGCATGACAAACATGTGCATCCATCTTATTTTGTAAAACTTCATTCTTCTTTAAACAAACATTTAAATCATTAGAAATAGAAATTATTATTTTTTTCAAAGCAACATTCTCTTTTAAAACAAAATCAATTTTTGAAGATAAAAACTCATTTTTCTTCAACACATCATCACAATCATTTTTAGATTTTAAAAATTTATTTTCTTTTAAGGCAAGGTCTAGTTGAGATTTCAATGAATCCCTTTCATTAGAAATCTCCTCCTTCTCTTGCAAAATCATATTAAGCTTAGAAGACAAATTCTCTTTTTCTTTATTTAAAGCACAAGTCTTCTTTTTCAAAAGGTTGTATTTTTCTATTAATTTTTCACACACAATAGAGAGTTCTTCATTTAAAGCATGGGGATCAACATAATCATTACATGAAGAACTAGCACTATCATCACAATCTAAGTGGGGTTCCGAATGTACCTCAAGGGAGTCATTCCCTTGGATCATTAAGCATTGAGAATCGGATTCTCCACTAGACTCCTCCGGTTGAATTCGTTCTTGAAGCTTGGAGGTGGTGGTGGTTGTCAAATTGTTCCACACTACAAAAGCGGAATCAATATTAGAAACATGTATAAGATATTCTTTTGAAAGTGTGCTTCTAATGGCCTCAAGGGCTTGTGCATTGGCCCCTATATGATTGCGATCTCCAAGATAGCATTTCTTGGTGGCCGCAAGAAAGACATGCAAACCTAGGGTCTTTAGGTACATGGACATCCTATACTTCCAAACAACAATGTTGGAAGGGTCAAAGCTAGGTGGGGTCATGAAGTCCATGGTAAACTATATGAGTGTGCAAACAAGCAAATGTAAACAATAGATTAGCAACCAAATAGATCTCACTCCTAGGATGTTAAGCCTAATATCAGGAGCACTAGCTCTGATACCAATTGAAAAGCACCTAGAGGGGGGTGAATAGGTGCAAGTGCTAATCTAGTGAACTAAATGCTCTAAATGCGGAAGCTTAAAACAAATCTTGCAACACACTTAATACAACACACAAGTGTAGCTGAATTCCTCGTGAAGGGCTCTGGACTAACTCCTCTTGATTCCCCTAGATATGGGTTGAGGTGCTCTGTGAAGCTCTTGTGGTTAAGTATAAGTGAGGCACACACACAAGCAAGCCAAGCATATAAGAATGAGCAATATGTAATAATGCAAGGCACAACACAAGTATGAATGATATGGCAATATGAATGATGCTATGCACAAATAAGAGAGAGAGAGAGTTGAGAGACAATGGATCAAACGCAAAGGCCAAGATATGTTTCGAGGTTCGAGCCCCTAGCTCTACATCCCCGCCTACACCACCGTGTAGGATTTCCAATCCACTATCCCCCACCAAGGGAACCTCTACCGAAGAGGATTTGTTACAACTATAGGAGTACCAAACTCCTCTCTCAAACAACCACCTCACAACCGAGGGGTAGGCCCGTAGCCAATACAACAACCAACACCTCTACCGAAGAGGGTTACAAACACAAACTCCACCTCTCACTAGAGGGAGCAAACCACAAGCCTCAACCTCTACCAAAGAGGGAGCAAACCAATCACCCGATCAACCTCTACCAAAGAGGGATAAAACTAAAGCAAGGGTGTACAACTTGGAGGTTTCCACAACCTCAAACAATCTCTCTTTTTTTTTCCACAAAACAAGATCCTAATAGAATAGGATAGTATGATAGCTCAAGTGTGGAATCAAGGTGTTTTTGGAAACAAGCAACAAAGAAAAACTACCTGGGAAATCTCTTGTAGATGATAGAAATAAAAGACCAAATCAATATCCCAAAAACCTAATTTTCTTTGATTTTCCAAAACCCAAAACAATACAAAGATAAATCTTTTTGGCACAAAACTCTTTTAAAACTCTTTTTAAAACAGTAGAGAAAGTCTGAAAATTTTGTCTCTAAAAACCTTGGCCAAAATCCCAAAGAATTGGGGTTTATATAGGCCCATCAGAAAACTAGCCGTTAGGCTGATGTGGCAGCCTGACAGGCTACCGGTCGGCCGGCCCGGCCGACCGCCAATGGTCAGAAATGTGACCGTTGGGGCAACCCGGTCGACCGGCACGGTCGACCCAAACAAACAGAGAGCAGAGCTCTCAGACCCGGTCGACCCGTACGGTCGACCGAGTTTGTGTCTGCCAGACGTGCACAAGTCTGTGCACGCGGTCGACCCCATGGGTCGACCGGCCCTTGGTGCGGTCGACCCATACGGTCGACCGACCTGGCCTGTCAGCACAAACCTGGGTGAGAATCTGGGTTAAAACATATTTTGAAAAATCTTTTTATCTTTTCTAAAAATCACCAAAAATAGTTTTAAACACTTTGTATTGAAACACAAACTTGTGATAACAATTTCAAGACATATATCAACATATTTAAATTATTTTTGTGTCTTGTAAATTTTATCAAAAACCAACACTTGTATTTTTATCAAACTTGATTTTTTCAAAACATGAATAGGATAGTCAAAATAAGTTTGTCTAGCAACTTTAAAGCATGTATGTATATCTAGAACATATCTAATATACATAAGAATAAAGTAAACTTGTTTTGATCTAATATTCATGAAAACCAAAATCCAAATCATGAAACGTGTGTGTATTGTGCACTTGAGCATATCAACTATACTAAGCTTTACAAATGGATCTAAAACACACTAAACTAAACTAGGATACCTAAGTCTTCTTGATGATCTTCATCTTCAAGTAGACTTGCTCCCAAACGTGATCCACCGAGTGCAAAGGTATGATCTTTAAGCTTTGGCACCGGAATCACCATGAAAAGCTTCTAAACTCCTTGTTGAAGCTAATCACCAACTAATATCTTAGTTAATGATCTGAAACTTAAACAACACAAGATTATTAGTAAACATAACTATATGAGTTAATCATCATCAAAACTAGGGTGGAAGGCCTTTGGGCCAACAACAAATACTACTAATTAGCATTATTTTTTAACCTTTATTGGAAACTTCGACCAAAATTAAACTTTCAGCCCCGATTGGCTGAACTAGGCCTTATAAGAACTGAATTGGGCTCATACAGGGAGAAAACGTGAGTTTTAAGTGTCGGGAGCAGTATTACATAGTTCCTATGTACAACTACTAGTTAATCTTATTTCTAGTCTTAATTAAGAAGTTTGAGCAGAAGTCAAAATTTCAGCCCCGATTGGCCTGAACCACAACTTATAAGAGCTGAATAGGGTCAAAATGGGGGTGAAAACGGGATTTTCAAGAGCCGGAAGTAGAATTATATAGTTTCTATATACAATTACAACTAATTAACATTATTTCTAATCTTAGTAAGTTTTATCAAAAGTCAAACTTTCCACTCCGATTGGCTTGAATTATGCCTTATAACAGCCGAATTAGGCCCAAACGGTGAGAAAACATGATTTTCAAGAGCCGACAGCAGTATTACATACTTTATATGAACAAATAATTAGTTAACCATATTTTTTGTGTTAATTGGAAATTTTGACCATAAATCAAACTTTCAATCTCGATTGGCCTGAACTAGGCCTTATAAGAACCGAAAAGGGCCCAAACGATAGGAAAAATATAATTTTCAAGAGCCGAGAGTAATATTACATAGTTTTTATGTATAAATATTACTAATTAACCTAATTTCTTGTGTTAATTGAGGGAGTTTAGCAATAGTCAAATTTTCAGCCACGGTCGCCCAGAACTAATCCGGGTGAAAATGTAAGCTTAAAGAGCTGGAGTAGTATTACATAGTTTTTATGTACAATTGTACTAATTAATCTTATTTGCAGACTAGTTGGAAAGTTTGATAAAAAGTCAAACTTTCAGCCCCGATTGGCTTGAATTAGGCCTTATAAGAGCCGATTGGGCCAAAACGGTGAGAAAACATGGTTTCAAGAGTCGGGAGTAGTATCACATAGTTTCTATAAGCAAATGTACTAATAAACCTTATTTCGTAGGTTAATTGTGAAGTTTGACCAATAGTCAAACTTTCAACCCCGATTGTACTGAAGCAGACCTTATAAAAGTCAAATTGGGCCCAAACACGGAGAAAACGTGAGTTTCAAAAGAGCCGAGAGTAGTATTATATAGTTTCTATGTACAATTATAAATAATTATTCTTATTTTACGACTTAATTGGGAAGTTTAACGAAAAGTCAAACTTTTAGCCCCAATTGGTCTGAACTAGGACTTATAAGAACCTAATATGGCCACAACGAGAAGAAAACGTGATTTTCAAGAGCCTTCAAGAGCTGAGAGTAGTATTACGTAGTTTTCATGTACAAGTACTACTAATTAATCTTATTTATAGTGATAATTGAGAAGTTTGACCAAAAGTCAAACTTCCAACCCCAACTGGCCTGCATTATGCCTTAAAAGAGCCAAATTGGACCCAAACAGAGAGAACGTGCCATTCAAGAGCTGGGATTAGAATTACAAAGTTTCGATGTACAATTATACAACTAATTAACCTTATTTAAAGTTATAATTGAGAAGTTCGACCATAAGTCAAACTTTTAGCCCTGATTGGTCTGAATTAGGGCTCATAAGTGTCGAATTGGCTCAAACTGGGGAGAAAATAGGGTTTTCAAGATCCTGGAGTAGAACTACATAGTTTATATGTATAATTACAACTAATTTACCTTATTTCTATTTTTAGTTGGAAGTTTGACCAAATTCAAACATTAAGCCCCGATTGACTTGAACTGGGCCTTATAAGAGCCAAATTGGGCCAAACTGTTAGCAAATATGGTTTTCAAGAGTTGGGAGTAGTATTACATAGTTTCTATAATAAACAAACAAATTTACTTTATTTCCAAGGTTAATTAGGAAATTTGATCAATACACAAACTTTCAGCACCGATTGGCCTGGAGTAGGCCTAATAAGAATTGAATTGGGCCCAAACAGGGAGTAAACGTGAGTTTCAAGAGTTGGGAGTAGTATTACATAGTTTCTATGTACAATTAATATTAATTAATCTTATTTATAGTTTTAATTTGAAAGTTTGACCGAAGCCTAACTTTAGCACCGGTTGGCCAAAACTAGGCCTTATAAGAGCCGAATAGGGCCAAACAGTGAGAAAACGTTGTTTTTAAGGGCCGGGAGTAGTATTATATAGTTTATATGTAAAATATTATTAATTAACCTTATTTTTTGTGTCATTTAGAATGTTTGACTAATAATCAAGCTTTTAGCCTCGATTAGGCTGAACAAGAGCTAAGTAGAGCCGAATAGGGAAAAATCGAGGAGAAAACGTGGTTTTCAAGAGTAGGAAGCAGTATTATATGGTTTATATATACAATTACTACAAATTAACCTTATTTCTAGTCTTAATTAGGAAGTTTGAACAAAACTTAAACTTTCAAGCCTGATTAGCCCAAATTAGGCCTTATGTGAGACGAATAGGGCCCAAACGGTGAGAAAACATAGTTTTTAAGAGATAGGAGTAGTATACATAGTTTCTGTAGGATCTAAAAATATGACAACACAAACACTTGAGAGGGTTGAATAAAGTTTATAAAAATCTAGACAAGAACTAGGTCTTATTAGAGCCGAATTGGTCTCTAACGGTGAGAAAACGTGCTTTTCAAGAACCGGTAGTAGGAATACATAGTTTCTAAGTACAATTACAACTAATTAACCTTATTTCAAGTCTTAATTACGAAGTTTGATCAAAAGTCAAACTTTCAACCCCGAATGGCCTCAACTTGGACTTATAAGAGCCGAATAAGGTCAAAACGAGGAGAAAATAGGTTTTTTAAAAGTCGGGATTAGAATTACATAGTTTCTAGGTACAATTAAAACTAGTTAATCTTATTTCAAGTCTTAATTGGTAAATTTGATGAAAAGTCGAACCTTCAGCCTCGAGTAGGCTGAACTAGGACTTATTAGAGCCGAATAGGGTCAAAACGGGGTTTTCAAGATCCAGAAATAAAATTACATAACTTCTACGTACAATTACGGCAAATTTCCTTATTTCTTGTCTTAATTGGGAAACTTACCAAAAATCTAACTTTCAGGCTCGATTGGCTTGAACTAGGCTTTATAAGCGCCGAATTAGGTCCAAACTGTTAGAAAACATTGTTTTCAAGGGCCGGGCGTAGTATTATATGGATTCTATCAACAAATAATACTAATAAACCTTATTTTTTGGGTTAATTAGGAAGTTTGACCAGTAATCAAACTTTCAGCCCCTACTGCCCTGAACTAGGCCTTATTTGAACCGAATTGGGCCCAAAAGTGAGAATACATAGGTTTCAAGAGTCGGGAGTAGTATTACATAGTTTCTATTACAACTAATTAACCTTATTTCAAGTCTTAATTGAAAATTTATCTAAACGTCAAACATTCAGCCCCAATTGGCCTGAACTAGGCTTATAAGAGCCAAGTAGGGCCATAGCAAGGAGAAAATATGATTTTTAAGAGCCGGGAGTAGTATTACATAGTTTATATGTACAACTACTACTTAATTAACCTTATTTCTTACCATATTTCGGAAGTTTGACCAAAAGTCAAAATTTTAGCCCTGATTGACCTGAAATGGGCCTTATGAGAGTCGAATAGGGCCCAAACTATGAGATGACGTGGTTTTCAAGTACCGGGAGTAGAATTACATAGTTTTTTGTACACATGCTACTATTTAATATTAATTCTTGTGTTAATTGGGAAGTTTGACTAATAGTTAAACTTTCTGCCCCTGTGGCCTGATTTAGCCTTAAAGGAGTCGACTTGGGCCCAAAGAGGGAGAAAACGTGAGTTTCAAAATCTGAGTGTTGTATTACATAGTTTTATTTACAATATTACTATTTAACCTTATTTTTAATCTTAATTGGGAAGTTTTACAGGAAGTCATACTTTCAGCCCTGATTAGCCAGATCTAGGCCTTATAAGAGCTGAGTAGGGCCTAAACAGTGAGAAAACGTGTTTTTCAAGAGCCAAGAATAGAATTACATATTTCTATGCATAATTTCAACTAATTAGCATAATTTAAGTCTTAATGGGGGTTTGACCAAAAATCAAACTTTAAGCCCCGAGTGGCTTGAATTAGGCCTTATAAAAGCCGAATAGGGCCCAAACAGTGAGAAAATGAGCTTTTTAAGAGTCAAGAGTAGAATTACATAATTTCTATGAAAAATAATACTAATAAACCTTATTTCTTAGGTTAATTGGAAAGTTTGAGTAATAGTCAAATATTCACCCCGTTTGGCCTAAACTAGGCCTTATATATAAGAGCCGAATTGGGCCCAAACGGTGAGAAAATATGATTTTCAAGACCTCGGCGTAGTATTACATAGATTATATGAACAAATAATACTAATAAATCTTATTTCTTATGTTATTTGGGAAGTTTGACAAATAGTCAAACTTTTAGCCTAGACTGCCCTGAAGTAGGGCTTATAAGAGCCGAATTAGGCCCAAAAAGGGAGAAAACGTAAGTTTCAAGAGTCGAAAGTAGTATTATATAATTTCTATGTACAATTAAAACTAATTAACCTTATTTCAAGTCTTAATTGAAAAGTTTGACCAAAAGTCAAACTTCAGCCTCAATTGGCCTGAATTAGGAGTTATAAAAGCAGAATACATAACGAGGAGAAAACGTGATTTTCAAGAATCGAGAGTAGTATTACATTATTTTTATGTACAAATACTAAAAATTAACCTTATTTCTAGTCATATTTGGGAAGTTTGACTGAAAGTTAAACTTTCAGCCCCGATTGGCCTGAACTAAGCCTTATGAGAGTCGAATAGGGCCAAACGGCGAAAAAACATGGTTTTTAAGTACCGGGAGTAGAATTATGTTGTTTTTATATACAAATACTATTAATTAACCTTAATCATGTGTTATTTGGGAGGTTTGACCAAAAGTCAAACTTTCACCCCGCTTGGCCAGAATAATGCCTTAAAAGAACCGAATAAGCCCAAACAACATGAAAAACATGAGTTTCAAGATCCGAGAGTAGTATTACAAGTTTTTATGTACAAATCTACTAATTAACCTTATTCTAGCAATAATTGGGAAGTTTGACCAGAAGATAAACTTTCACTTTCAGCCCCGATTGGCCTGAACAAGCCTTATACGAGCGAATAAGGGCCAAACAGGGAGAAAATGTGCTTTTCAAGAGCTGAAAGTAAATACAAAATTTCTATGCACAATTGCTTCTAGAAAATATTTTCAAGAGCCGGGAGTAGAATTACACAGTTTCTGTTGGCCCAAAGGCCCATCACTCTAGTTTTGATGATGATTAACTCATGTAATTATATTTACTAATGATCTTGTGTTTATTAGTGATAGATTCATTATCAAGATCTTAGTAGGTGTGGAGCTTTTACAAAGGATTTAAAGACAAGTTGGAAGCTAGCACCGGTTGATTCACGAGCCTATGCATCAAGAACACATCTAGAGATGAGCTCGGTGGATTGCTTTTGGACCAAGTCAAGAAGATGAGAAGCCTTCAAGTGAAGACTTCAAGAAGATGAAGACTTGGGTCTAGGTATAAGATTTAGTTTTTTGTTTTAGTTAAAAATGTAAAGGATAGATAGTTGGTGGATTGCTCAAGTCTATATCACACACACACTCTTGATAGAATTGCTTTCATAAAAGATTTTTATGTTTAGAAAAGAATTTTTATTTTTTAGTAAAAGATTTTGAGGACTTCTTGAGCCAGTTTTTCTAAGTCATTTCAGAAGTTTTCTCCACAAAATAGAGAGCAAATACTTCCCATCTAAAAGGGAGTTTTTATTAAGAGAGTGTAAAAAGTGATTCTTTGAGTTTTTCACCATAGTTCTTTCCTTGCTTTTCTCACACCACACTTGAGCTATCCATTGCTATATATTCCTATAGGTGTGTTTTAGTGAGAGTATCTTTAGGTGATCAAGTGTTGTGATCACCAAAGATCTTTTCTTTGTTCTTTGAGGAGACGGGCAAGTGTGCTCGTTGGTGGTTAGAGTTCAGTTGTGAACTCTTAGTGGTTTAAGGTGCGGCCTCGGCGAGCTTGTGGAGCTTGCGTGTGTATGGGACTTGGGAGTCCGAGGGATTGTAGGTGTTGCGGCACCGAGGAGAGATCCATTGGGATCTTGCATAGTGGAAAACCTTCGTGTGTCGAAGGCGGGGATGTAGAGCAAGTGTGCTCGAACCTCGAAAAAATCCTTTGTGTTTGCGATTGCTTACTCTATCTCTCTTTCTCTCTTTGTCTCTTATATCTTGCATTACTTTATAGTCTTTATCTCTTATATGCATGATATACCCTTGTGCTCATAATTGCTATACTTGCTTGGGATTGTTGTTAACACTAGTATTCAACCAAGAGAGCCAACGCGGCACCTCAACCCATTAAAGGGGAATCTAGAGGAGCCTGTCCAGAGCCCTGCAAAGGGAATTCGGCAACACTATTGTGTTATACATAAGTGTTTAAAATAAAAGAAGTTTTATTTTGGTCATCTTACTTTAATTCCGCATCATTTGGCATTAAGTGACCATTAGATTAGCCAACACCTATTCACCCCCCCTCTAGGTGTTATTTCAGTTTCTACGCACAATTAAAACTAATTAACCTTATTTCAAGTCTTAATTAGGAAGCTTGATCAAAAGTCAAAGTTTAAGCCCCGAGTGGCTTGAATTAAGCCTTATAAGATCCGAATTGGGCCCAAACTTTGAGAAAAATGCTTTTTAAGAGCCGAGAGCTTCACATTATTTATATGAACAAATAATATTAGTAAACCTTATTTCTTATATTAATTGAGAAGTTTGACACATAGTCAAACTTTTAGTCCCGTTTGGCCTGAGCTAGACCTTATAAGAGCCGAATTGGGCCCAATCAGTTAGAAAATATGCTTTTCAAGAGCCAGGAGTAGAATTACATTATTTTTATATATAATTACAACTAATTAATCAAATTTCAAGACTTAATTGGGAAGTTTGACAAAAAGTCTAATTTTTAGCCCTGATTAGCTTGAATTAGGTCTTATAAGAGCCGAATTGGGCCCCATCAGTAAGAAAATGTTATTTTCAAGTGCCGAGAGTAGTATTACATAGATTCTATGAACAAATAATATTAATAATCATATTTTTTTAGCTTAGTTGGGAAGTTTGATCAGTAGTAAAACTTTCATCCTCGTTTGGCCTGAATTAGGCCTTATAAGAGCCTAATTGGTCCCAAAAAAAGACAGAAAACGTGAGTTTCAGGAGCCGGGAGTAGTATTTGTTGGTCCCGAGATGATGCCAATTGTGGATCTAATATGCAAAGTCAACACTCATACAAGAATATTAGTATAAAGAAATAAACGTACTTACAAATAAGGAAAAACAAATCACAGAGAAGATAAAAATCACAAACACAAGTGATTTTATCCTGGTTCGGTCCTCGTGACCTACATCCAGTCCCCAAGCCACCCGCTTGAGATTTTCCTTATCCTTGACTTTGTACACCCAAAATCAACACCTTGCACACACTTGACAAATCCCCTTTGCCAATGTGTACAACTCTTCTTACAACAAGAAGACCACAACACCTTGTACAAACTCTCTTCAACCCGAAGACGCTCTTGTACAATGCTTCCCTTGAGTGATTACAAACTTTCCTATAAGCCTTGATTCAGTATGTGATCGTGGACAAGGGCTATTATAGGTTGACTTTCAGAAATCTTCACTTTGGAGTAGGAATTTGGTGAAGAAACAGAAAGTGGGAACAGTTTTCAGAAAACCAGAATTTTGGCAAGATTTTTTGGTCAGAAAACTATATATTCGAATTGGTATTTTAACCTAAGATAACAACCCTATTTATAGCTGAACTCTATGGTTAGTTAGGGTAGTTATTAGGACAAATTTGAATGTTTTAACATTGGATAACGTTGAAAAAACAAGAAAACAGAAACTGTCCAACAGTCAGAAACTGCCATTAGTCGACTTGAGATATGGGGTTAGTCGACTAGGGTAGGCAAATTTTCTCAAGGTTAGTCGACTATAGAAAAGACCAAGTCGACTAGGTCAAGTTTGAATCAATAGATAAGTTTCTGGAAACTGAACCAAGTCGGCCAGAACTATATTATAAGTCGACTAGGCCATCTATTAGTCGACTAGAAAGACTGTTAAGTCGACTAATAATATACTTTCAGGACAAAAGATAGTCGACTAGGGAAATATGTAAGTCGACTATACCAAGTATAAGTCGACTACCAAAGGCTATAAGTCGACTAATAGGTTATGATGTGTGTGTGTGTGTGTGTGTGTGTCAAGGCTTTTAACATGCTATCAACATTACAATACACATCATTATCAACTCTCTTTGGGAAGTCTTGATCATGTAGAACTCTTGAATAGGCTTGTGATAGAGCTCCAATGATATGGCTTCACAAATGTCTCATCAAAAGTAAGTTTCCAACATTCTCCCCCTTTTTGATGATGACACTTTGTGTGCACGAATACTCCTCCTGCAGAAAATAAGTTATATGTTCTCCCCCTGCAGAAAATGGGTTATAACAAATATAGAAACACTTGTGTTCCCCCTGCAACAAATGGGTTATAACAGATATAGAAACACTTGTGTTCTCCCCCTGCAACAGATATATCATAACATGTATAATATATGATAAATATTTGAAGTATTGTTCTTATCAAACTTCTTATATGGTACCTGAAAGAAAAACAATAGATGGTACCAATCATAAGAGTAAAGCATTAACCTTTAGGAGACCAAACCCAATTTTAATTGGTTTCCATCTGTTAGTATACACATAATTGCATGAATTACATATATCATGTATGTATGATGCAATATAAGTATTTTTGTCAAAAATGCTTAGGTTTTTAGGAATCCATATAAACTTATTCTTAATTCTTTTTGAAATATTATCAGACTTTCTTTTCACAAAAGAATTATATGGATTACTAACATATGAAGATTTTTTAAAAAATCCAAGACCATAATGATTATGTGACATCTTTTGATATGATAACAAATCATTCAACTTTTCTTTTCCTTGATTAAACTTAGTCACATTTTTCAAAATCTCTTCATATTTCATTTTGAAAACAGATATGTCTTTATCTAAAACTGAAATCCTTTCATTTAAAGACAAAGTTTCCTTTTAAACAAAATATTTTCTTTTATAAAATTCTCATTATCCTTTTTCAATGATGATATCACTTTTTCAAAATCATCTTTTTGAGAATTTATAGAAGAAACTTGAGAGACATAACATGAATTTTCTTTAAAAAGTTTTTCATTTTCCTTTAATAAAACTTTATTCTTCATTTTTTTATTCTTTAGATCATTGAATAATTCATGGAATGTATCTAAAAGTTCAGTATATTGTACCTCATCTTCTTCTAGCGCCATGTAACAGATGTTGGCATGTTCAGTGGTTTCTTCTTAGTCAGAGGAAGAGGAATCACTGTTTTCCCATGATGCTTGGTAGTCTTTCTTCTTTCTGAACTTTTTGCTCTTGTATTTACCTTTATTTTTGAGCAATGGGCAATCCTTCTTCATATGACTTGTTTTATTGCAATTAAACATTTAAACTTACCTTGCTTTAAAATCTTCTGAATTTTCTTGATAGCATTGCCATCTCCTCTCATCGTCATCTAAATTGTCTGCGTCTGAGGATGCATGGAGGCAAGTTCTTTCTTCTCTGAGAGAGATTGTTGTTCATCCTTCTTTCTGTCTTCGAGTTGCACTTCATATGCCATTAGATTACCAATAAGGTTTTCTAACGACATTGTTGAGAGATCATTCGCTTCTTCGATTGTAGTTGTCTTCTTCTCCCAATCTGGTGTGAGTACTCAAAAGATCTTGCAAACTTTTTCGACTTGGGTGTATTCCTTTCCAAGGGATGCTAAGGAATTGGTTATGTCGGTGAATCTTGTAACCATTTATGAGATAGTTTCATTCTCCTTCATTTTGAATAATTCAAACCTGTGGACAAGAATAGAAATCTTAGATTCTTTAACCTTATTTGTACCTTCGTGTGTTACCTGAAGAGTGTGCCATATTTGATTTGCAGAAGTGGCTGTTGACACACGGTTTGAATTCTTCTTTGGTTAAGGCACAGAACAAAGCATTCATCGCTTGGCGTCAAGATTCGCATTCTTCTTTTGATCATCACTCCAAGCGTTGTAGTTGGTTGTCGGTTTGGTGTTCGGTACTTCTACAATGTTCCAAAGTTCGTAGTTGAGCGATTGCAAGTAGATCTTCATTCTACACTTCCAATAGTTGTAGTTGGATCCGTCAAATAGCGGTAGACGTTGTGTAGAATGTCCTTCTTTGAATTGTGACGAAGGGAACTCCATTGCCATCCTTGTAGATTGTTGACTAGGTATGCAGGGCTCTGATACCAATTGTTTGTCCTGAGATGATGCCAATTGTGGATCTATATACAAAGTCAACACTCACACAAGAATATTAGTATAAAGAAATAAACGTACTTACAAATAAGGAAAAACAAATCACAGAAAAGATAACAATCGCAAACACAAGTGATTTATCCTGATTCGGTCCTCGTGACCTACATCCAGTCCCCAAGCCACCCGCTTGAGATTTTTCTTTATCCTTGACTTTGTACACCCAAATCAACACCTTGCACACCACTTGACAAATTCCCTTTCCAAATGTTACAACTCTTCTTACAACCAAGAAGACCACACACCTTGTACAAACTCTCTTCAACCCGAAGACGCTCTTGTACAATGCTTCCTTTGAGTGATTATAAACTTTCCTATAAGCCTTGATTCAGTATGTGATCGTGGACAAGGGCTATTATAGGTTGACTTTCAGAAATCTTCACTTTGAGTAGGAATTTGGTGAAGAAACAGAAAGTGGGAACAGTTTTCAGAGAACCAGAATTTTGGCAAGATTTTTTGGTCAGAAAACTATTATTTGAATTGGTATTTTAACCTAAGATAACAACCCTATTTATAGCTGACTCTATGGTGAGTTAGGGTAGTTATTAGGACAAATTTGAATGTTTAAACGTTGGATACGTTGAAGAAACACCAGAAAATAGAAACTGTCCAACAGTCAGAAACTGCCATTAGTCGACTTGAGATATGAAGTTAGTCGACTAGGGTAGGCAAATTTCTCAAGGTTAGTCGACTATAGAAAAGACCAAGTCGACTAGGTCAAAATTGAATCAATAGACAAGTTTCTGGAAACTGAACCAAGTCGGCCAGAACTATATTATAAGTCGACTAGGCCATCTATTAGTCGACTAGAAAGACTGTTAAGTCGACTAATAATGCAAACAGAGAGTTGGTATACTTTCAGGACAAAAGATAGTCGACTAGGAAATGTGTAAGTCGACTATACCAAGTATAAGTCGACTACCAATGGCTATAAGTCGACTAATAGGTTATGATGTGTGTGTGTGGTGTCAAGGCTTTTAACATGCTATCAACAATTACAATACACATCATAATAACTCTCTTTGGGAAGTCTTGATCATGAAGAACTCTTGAATATGCTTGTGATATAGCTCCAAATGATATGGCTTCTCAAATGTCTCATCAAAAGCAAGTTTCCAACGTATTTACTAGTTTCTCTATACAATTACTACTAAATAACCTTATTTGGAGTCTTAATTGGGAAGTTTAAACAAAAGTCTAACTTTCAGCTCCGAATTGGCTAAACTAGGCTTCATAAGAGCGAGTAGGGCCCAAACGGTGAGAAAAACTTTTTGTTTTCAAGAGCCGAGAGTAGTATTACATAGTTTCTACTCCCGGCTTTTGAAAAACCTATTTTCTCCACGTTTTGAACCTATTCGGCTCTAATAAGTCCTAGTTTAGGCCAATCGAGGCTTAAGGTTTGACTTTTCATCAAACTTCCCTATTAAGAATTGAAATAAGGTTAATTAGTTTTAATTATACATAGAAGCTATGTAATTCAACTCCTGGCTTTTAAAAACTTGTTTTCTCTCCATTTTGACCCTATTCGGCTCTTGTAAGTCCTAGTTGAGGCCAATGAAGACTAGAAATAAGATAAATTAGTAGTATTTGTATATAAAAATTATGTAATACAACTCTCGACTCTTGAAACTCATATTTTCTCCCTATTTGGGCCTAATTCGCTTTAAAGGCCTAGTTTGGGCCAAAAAGGGCTGAAAGTTTGATTTTTTATCAAACTTCCAAATTAAGACTCTAAATAAGGTTAGTTAGTTGTAAATGTACATAGAAATTATGTAATACTACTCTCGGCTCTTGAAACTCACGTTTTTCTCCCTGTTTGTGCCCAGTTTGGCTGTTTTAAGGCCTAATTCAGGCCAAATTCGGCTGAAAGTTTGACTATTGGTCAAACTTCTGAATTAACCTAAGAAATAAGGTTTTATGTGTATGATTTGTTCATAATATATGTATACTATCTCGACTCTTGTAAACCACTTTTTCTCACCGTTTGGCCCAATTCGGCTCTTATTAGGCCTAGTTCAAGCAAATAGGGCTGAAAGTTTGATTTTGATCAAACTTTCCAATTATGACTTTTAATGAGGGTAATTAGTCGTAATTGTATATACAAACTATGTAATTCTACTCCCGACTCTTTAAAAGCACTTTTTCTCACTGTTTGGGGCCAATTCGGCTCTTATATGGCCTAGTTCAAGCCAGATGGGGCTGAAAGTTTGAGTGTTGGTCAAACTTCATAATTAACCTAAGAATAAGATTTATTAATATTATTTGTTCATAAAACTATGTAATTCTGCTTGCGGCACTTGATAAGCGCGTTTCCTCACTGTTTGGGCCCAATTCGGCTCTTATAAAGCCTAATTAAAGCCACTCGGGGGTTTATAGTTGGACTTTTGTTCAAACTTCCCATTAAACTTGACATATGGTTAATTATTTGTAATTGTGTATATAAACTATGTAATTCTACTCTCTATTGAAAAGTATGTTTTTCTCACTGTTTGGACCATATCGACTCTTCTAAGGCCTAGTTCAGGGCAATCGAGCTGAAAGTTTGAAATATGGTCAAACGTCTCAATTAAAAATAGAATAATAATAAAATTATCAGTATTGTATATAAACTATGTAATACTACTCCCGGGTCTTGAAACTCACGTTCTCTGTTTGGGCCAAAATTCAGCTCTTTTGAGGCCTAATTTAGGCCAAACTGGGCTGAAAGTTTGACTATCGGCCAAACTTTTCAAGTAACACAAGAATTAAAACAATGTAATTCTACTGTCGACACTTGACAACCATATTTTTTCTCGCCATTGGGCCCAATTTGGCGCCTGGTTTAAGCCAAACGGTGCTGAAATTTACTTTTAATCACTATCCAACAAAACTTTAAATATGGTTTACTAGTTTGTAATTGTACATAAAAACTATGTAATTCTACTCCCGCTCTTGAAAAAGCACGTTGTCTTTCAATTTAAGCCCAATTCGACTCTTATAAGTCCTAGTCAGGCCATTGGGGCTGAAAGTTTGACTTTTGATCTAACTTTTAAATTAAGGCTTGAAATA
Organism: Agave tequilana; assembly: GCA_038442645.1. NCBI lineage: Eukaryota > Viridiplantae > Streptophyta > Magnoliopsida > Asparagales > Asparagaceae > Agave > Agave tequilana. The sequence goes on from JAVJIF010001993.1 coordinate 72,590, forward strand.
AGTTAGTAGTTGTAATGTACATAGAAATATGTAATACTACTCCCAACTCTTAAAACTCATTTTTCTCTCTTTTTAGGCTCATTTGGCTCTTATAAGACCTAATACAGGCCAAACCAGGCTGAAAGTTTGAGTATTGGTCAACCTTCCCAATTAAACACAGAATTAATGTTAATTAGTAGTATTTATACATAAAAACTATGTAATTCTATTCCCAGCACTTGAAAACCACGATTTCTCATAATTTGGATCTTATTCGGCTCTCATAAGGCGTAGATCATGCCAATCCGGGCTGAAAGTTTAACTTTTGCTAAAACTTCCCAAATGACTAGAAATAAGATTAATTAGTAGTTACTTGTACATAGAAACTATGTAATACTACTCCCGACTCTTAAAACTCATATTTTCTCACTAGGCTTTAAAAGTACCGAATTGGTTCCAAACAGTGAGAAAAGTGATTTTCAAGAGCCGAGAATACTATTACTTAGATTCTATGAATAAATAATACTAATAAACCTTATTTTTAGGTTAACTGGTAAGTTTGACCAATAGTCAAACTATCAGTCTCGTTTGGTCTGAATTGGGCCTTAAAAGAGCCGAATTGGGCCCAATATGGAGAAAACGTGAGTTTTAAGAGCCGAGAGTAGTATTACATAGTTTCTATGTACAAATACTACTAATTAATCTTATTCCTTATCTCCATTGAGAAGTCAAACTTTCAGCCTCGTTTGGCCTAAATTATACTTATGAGAGCCGAATTGGGCCCAAACAGGAAGAAAACGTGCTTTTCAAGAACTGGGAGTAGAATTACATAATTTTTTATGTACAATTACAATAATTAACCTTATTTAAGGGCTTAATTGGGAAGTTTGACCAAAAGTCAAACATTCTGCTCCGTTTAGCATGAACTTTGCATTAAAAGAGCCAAATTGGGCCAAACAGAGAGAAAACATGCTTTTCAAGAGCCGAGAGTAGAATTACATAGTTTCTATGTAAAATTACAACTAATTAACCATATTTCAAGTCTTAATTGGGAAGTTTGACTAAAAGTCAAACTTCCAGCGCCAGTTAGTCTGGACTATGACTTACAAGAACACAATCGTGCCATAACGAGGAGAAAACGTGGTTTTCAAGAGCCGAAAGTAATAATGCATAATTTCTATGTACAAGTACTACTAATTAACCTTATTTCTAGCCATATTTAGGACGTTTGATCATAGGTCAAACTTTTAGCACCGATTGACCAAAACTAGGCTTTGCCTTATTAGAGTCGAATTGGGCCCAAACAGAGAGAAAACCTGCTTTTCAAGAGCCTGAAGTAGAATTACATAGTTTCTATATACATTATAACTAATTAACCTTATTTTAGTTTTAGTTGGAAAGTTTGACAAAAGTAAAACTTTTAGCCCCGAATAGCATAATTAGGCCTTATAAGAGCCGAATTAGGCCTACACGGCGAGAAAACGTGGTTTTCAAGTGCCGGGAGTAGAATTACATAGTTTTCTGCACATGTACTACTAATTTACTTTAATTCTTGTGTTATTGAGAAGTTTGACTAATCGTCAACATTCAGCCATGTTTTGGCCTGATGGCCTTAAATGGGGCGAATTGGGCCCAAACAGGGAGAAAACGTGAGTTTCAAGAGGCAGGAGTAGTCTTACATAGTCTTTATGTACAAAATACTACTAATTACCTTTTTGCTAGTCTTAATTGGGAAGTTTATCATATTTCAAACTATCTGCTCTGATTGGCCTGAACTAGGCCTTATAAGAGCCGAATAGGGCCCTAACAGTGAGAAAACATGCTTTTCAAGGTCGAGAGTAGAATTGCATAGTTTTTATGCACAATTACAACTCATTAACATTATTTCAAGTCTTAATTGTGAAGTTTGACCAAAGGTCAAACTTTAAGGCCTGAGTTGCTTGAATTGGGCCTTATAAGGGCCGAATTGAGCCCAAATAATGAGAAAACGTGCTTTCAACAGCCATGAGTAGAATTACATAGTTTCTATAAAAAAATAATACTAATAAACCTTATTTCTAAGGTTAATTAGGAAGTTTGCTATAGTCAAACTTTCAGCCCTGTTTGGCCTGAATTAGGCCATATAAGAGCCGAATTAGGCCAAACCACTGAGAAAACGTGCTTTTTAAGAGCCGAGATAATTACATAGTTAATTCATAATTGAGAAGTCTAAACAAAAGTCAAACTTTCAGCTCGATTGGCTTGAACTAGCCTAATAGAGACGAATTGGGCCCACGGTGAGAAAACGTGGTTTTCAAGAGCCGAGAGTAGTTTTACATGTCTTTTATGAACAAATAATACGAATAAATCTTATTCCTTAGGTTAATTGGGAACTTTGACCAATAGACAAACTTTTAGGCTCCTTTGGCCTGAATTAGGCCTTAAAGCAACCAAATTGGGCTCAAACAGGGAGAAAATGTTAGTTTCAAGAGCCGGAATTAATATTACAGAGTTTTTATGTACAAAAACTACTATTTATCTTATTTCTAGTCTTAATTGGGAAGTCAAACTGTCTGCCCTGATTGGCCTCAACTAGGACTTATAAAGCCAAAGATGGTCGAAACAGGGAGAAAACAAGTTTTTCAAGAGCTGGGAGTAAATTTACATAATTTCTATGCACAATTATAACTAATTAACCTTATTTCAAGTCTTAATAGGGAAGTATGATGAAAAGTCAAACCTTCAGCCTCGATTGGCCTAAACTTGAACTTATAAGAGCAGAATTGGGTCAAAACAGGGAGAAAACAAGTTTTTCAAAATCCAGAGTGAATTACATAGTTTATATGTGCAATTACAACCATTTACCTTATTTCTTAATTGGAAAGTTTGCCCAAAAGGTCCAGTACTGATTGGCTTGAACTAGGCTTTAAAAAAGCCGAACTGGGCTCAAACGGAAAGTTTCTAGAGCTGTGCATAGTACTACATAGATTCTTGAACAAATAATACTAATAAACTTATTTCTTTGGTTAATTGGGGGTTTGATTATAGTTAACTTTCACCCGTACAGCCCAAATCTAAGCCTTATAAGAGCCTAATTGGTCCCAAAAGGCAGAAAACGGAGTTTCAGGAGCCGGGAGTAGTATTACAGAGTTTCTATATACAATTACTACTAATTAATCTTATTTGAAGTCTTAATTGGGAAGTTTAACCAAAGTCTAACTTTCAGCCCTGACTGGGCTAAACTAGGCTTTATAAGAGCCAGTAGGGCCCAAACGGCGAGAAAAACTTTTGTTTTCAAGAGCCGAGAGTAGTATTATATAGTTTCTATGTATAAGTACTGCCAATTAACCTTATTTCTAGTTATATTTGGGAAGTTTCAGTAAAAGTCAAACTTTCAGCCATGATTAGCCTGATGCAGGCCTTAAGAGAGCCGACTAGGGCCTCAAACGATAAGAAAACGTGGTTTTCAAGTGCCGGGAGTAGAATTACATTGTTTTTATGTATAAATACTACTAATTAACCTTAATTCTTGTGTTAATTGAAAATTCAAAATTCCATCCCTGTTTGGCCTGAATTAGGCTTAAAAGAGCCGATTGGGCCCAAATAGGGAGAAAACATGAGTTTCAAGAGCCGGGAGTAGTGTTACATAATTTTTTATGTACAAATATGACTAATTAATCTTAATTCTAGTCTTGTTGAGAAGTTTCACCAGATGTCAAACTTTCAGCTCTGATTAGCTGAATTAGGCCTTATAAGGCTAAATAAGGCCCAAATAGTAAGAAAACGTGCTTTTCAGGAGCAAAGAGTCGATTACATAGTTTTTATGTACAATCACTACTAATTAACGTTATTTATAGTCTTAATTGAAATTTTGAAAAAAAGTCTAATTTTCGGTCCTAATTTGGCCTAAACTAGGCCCTTATAGAGCTTAATAAGGCCAAACGGTTAGAAAATATTATTTTCAAGAGCTGAGAGTAGTATTACATAGTTTCTAGTTATATTTGGGAAGTTTAAGTAAAAATCAACTTTCAGCCCTAATTGGCCTGATTTAAACCTTATAAGAGCGGAATATAGCCCAAACGGTGAGAAAAAGTGGTTTTTAGTACCGGAGAAGAATTACAAGTCTTTATGTACAATACCAATATTAAGATTTATTCTTGTGTTAATTGGAAAGTTTAACAATAGTCAAAACTTCAGCCCCGTTTGGCTGGATTTAGGTCTTAAAAGAGCGAATTCGACCCAAACAGGGAGAAACGAGAGTTTCAAGTGCCGGAGTAGTATTACATAGTTTTTATGTACAAATACTACTAATTAAATTATTTCTATTCTTAATTCAGAAATTGACTAGAAGTCAAACTTTCAGCCTCGATTGGCCTGACTAGGCCTTTTAAGAGTCGAGTTAGACTAGAAGAGGGAAAAACGTGCTTTTCAAGAGCCCGAGTAGAATTACATAGTTTTGCATGTACATTATAACTATTACCTTATTAAAGTCTTCATTGAAATAGTTTGACCGAATATCAAAATTTCAACCCCGTTTTCTGAACTAGGCCCTAAAAAGCCGAATGGGCCCAAACAGAGAGAAAATATGAGTTTCAAGAGTCATGAGTTTATTATATAGTTTTATATACAATATTATTAATTAATCTTATTTTTTATTCTTAATTAAGAAGTTTGACCAGAAGTCAACTTTCAGCCCAGATTGGCCTGAATAGGCCTTATAAGGGCCTAATTGGGCCAAACAGTGAGAAAAACATGCCTTTTAAGAGCTGATAATAGGATTACATAGTTTTAATGTATAAATATAATTATTAACATTATTCAAGTCTTTAAATGAGAAGTTTGATCAAAAATCAAACTTAGACCCGATTGACCTCAATTATAATAGCCTAATAAGGTCAAACGGGGAGAGTTTTACGTGTTTTTCCAAAGCCGGGACTAGAATTACATAGTTTCTATGTACAATTACAACTAATTACCTTATTTCAAGTCTTAATTGGGAAGTTGACAAAAGTTAAAGCTTCAGCATTGATTGGCCTGAACTAGGACTTATAAGAGTCGAATCGGGTCAAAACGGGGAGAAATATGCTTTTCAAGAGCCGGGAGTAGAATTACATAATTTCTATGTACAATCACAACAAATTACCTTATTTCAGGCCTTAATTGCAAAATTTGACCAAAAGTCAAACTTTCAACCCCAATTGGCTATACTAGTATTTATAAGAGCAATTGAGCCCAACTGGAGAAAAACATGGTTTTTAAGAGTCGGGCATAGTATTACATAGATTCCATGAACAAATAATACTAATAAATATCTATTTCTTAGGTTAATTGTGAAGTTTAACCAATAGTTAAATTTTCAGCCCCGACTACCCTAAATTAGGTCTTATAATAGCCAAAGTTTGCCAAAAAGGGAGAAAAAGTGAGTTTTTAAGAGCCGAGAGTAGTATTAAATAGTTTATGTGTACAATTATAACTAATTAACCTTATTCAAGTCTAAATTAGGATATTGACCAAAAGTCAAATTTGTAGCCTCGATGGCCTCTGCCCTGAACAAGTCCTTATAAGAGTCGAATTGGGCCCAAATAAGAAGAAACGTGATTTCAAGAGTCGGAGTAGTATTGCATAGTTTTTATGTATAATTAACATTATTTCTTGTGTTAATTAGGAAGGCTGACTAATAGTCCAAGTTTCAGCCCTCGATAGCCCTAAACTGGGCCTTATAAGAGTCGAAATTGGCCCAAACAAGGAGATAACATGGTTTTCAAGATCCTAGAGTAGTATTACTAGTTTTTATGTGCAAATACAACTAATTAACCTTATTTCTTGTGTTAATTGGGAAGTTTGACCAACAATCAAATTGTCAGCCCTCCATGGCATGAATT
>JAVJIF010001994.1:0-73610 GCA_038442645.1 Agave tequilana
GGATTTTTAGAGATTTTATGTGATTTATTTGACAATTAAAAAACCTAGTTTTCTAATCTCTTAAAAACCCTGTCAGGCTCTGGCGGTCGACCGACCGGTCAACCGGACGTGCACAAGAACATGCACAAGGCCGTATCAGTTGACCGGCGACCGCCGAGCGGTCGACCGACTGAAGGCAACCCACTCTCGGGTTGCCCCGGTCGACCGCGGTCGACCAGCCAGAGAGCCGTTGCTATCTGGTTCAGGGCCCGGTCGACCGGAAGGCTCAACGGTCAAAATTTGACCGTTGGCCGATCGATCGGCCGGTCGACCGGAAGGTCAAAATTAACCTGTCTGCCAGCCAACGGGAAAATCTGTTTTGGGCCTATTTATACCCCATCCTTTGGCCAGTTTTTGCAAGAATTTTTGAGCCAAAAATTTCCTACTCTCTAGTGTTTTAAAAGCAAGTTTTCAAAAGAGTTTATTGGTTTTTAAGATCATTCTTTATTTGTTTTCAAGAGTTGGAAAAATAAAAGAAAAATATAGATTTGGGATATTTGCTTTGTTTTTCATTTCTATCAAATACTAAGTTATTTTTCTCAAGTATTTTTCCTTGTGATTTGTTTTCTAACATCTTGATTTCCACACTTGAGCCATATCTTGCTATCCTATCTATAGGAACTTTATTTTGTGGAAGAAATTAGTTTGTGGTTGTGGAAACCACCAAATTGTAAACCCTCCTACTTTGTGTTATCCCTCTCGTGTAGAGGTTGATTTGTCCCTCTAGTGAGAGGTTGATTGGTTGTTGGCTTTGTGCCTATCCCTCATTTGTGAGGTTGATTTGTATGGCTTTGTGCCTAGCCTCTAGTGAGAGGTTGTATTTGGTTGAGAGAGGAGTTGTGTACTCCCGGTTGTATTGCCTCAAATCCTCAGTGGAGGTTTCTGTGTGGGAGCCTGTGGACAAGTTAGTGGATTGGAAATCTTCTGTGTGAAGGTGGGGACGTAGAGCTGTGTGCTCGAACCTCGAAACATATCGCAGTGTTTGCGTTTGATCCATTGACTCTAACTCTCTCTCTTTTATATTGTCCCTTACATCATTTCATATTGCTCATTCATTATATGCTTGGCTTGTGTGTGTGTGCCTCACTTGTGCTTAACCACAGAGCTTCATATAGTGCCTCAACTCTTATTCAGAGGAATCAAGAGGAGTTAGTCCAGAGCCCTTCACCGGGAATTCGGCTACACTCGTTGGTTGCATTAAATGTTGTTGCAATTAAGTTTTTAATTTTCGCATTTAGTTCATTAGATAGCCGTACACCTATTCACCCCCCCCCCCTCTAGGTTACTTTCACTCCCATATTGGTGGTAGAGCACAAATGACCTTCCTCACCTTTTGGTCATTATCAATAGCACCACCTAGAGAAGCAAGACTACTGGTGATTTTAGTAACCTTATAACCATGTCATCAATAGAATCATTATCATGTATGGTAAAATTCTCATATTGGGAACGCAAGAGATCAATCTTTGCTCTCTTGATTTGTGATGTCCCCTCGTAAGTGACTACTAAGTGTGACCAAATTTTCATAGACAGATTTGCAATAGATGACCCTAGCTATGTCATCATCATTCATGGCTTGAAGCAATACATAGTGTGCTTTTGCATTGGCATCAAATTCCCTGGTGGCAATATCGGACCATGTGTCCTCATCACTAATGGTAAACTAAACAGTTTGGTCATCGCTTTTGCAACACTGCTTCCTAGGGATTGCAAGAAGACGATCATCTTAACCTTCCATATGAGAAAGTTAAGGCCATCAAAATTTGGTGGGGTCTTAATTCATTCGGCCATATATGCTAGTGTGGATAGCAAATAAAAATACAAATGAGGTGATTAGCAAAAGGCTCCCTAAAGTGGTTAAACAAAAATCTATACAAGGTTCTGATACCAATTAAAAATACACCTAGAAGAGGGGTGAATAGTGTAGTGCTAATCAGTGACAAATAATGCAGAATTAAAAAAACTAAATGCTAACACACAATGTATAACCAAGAGTGAAGCCGAATTCCACGTGAAGGGTTCTAGAACTTCTCCTCACGATTCCTCTATATTATGAGTTGAGGTGCTCAATAACCTTTTTGTTGGGATGAGTATAGGCTGACAAAAGTGAATGATGAATGTAATATAATGATGAATGTGCAAGTGAAACAACAACACAAGTGTAAGCAACGTAAAGATATAGAGATCAAGAGACAAGCAATCGCAAACACAAAGAATTTATTTCGAGGTTCGAGCCTCTACTCTACGTCCTCGCCTTCATCACCGTGAAGGATTTCACTGTTCACAATAGGACTTCCACAAAGAGACCTTGCAACTAGAAATTACAATGGTCTACACACAAGACCGAAGTACACAACTCTAATACTCAATCCTCTACACAAGAGGTTGCACAAAGCCATGAGGTTTACAAAGCTCTTGGTAATCACTAGATCAAAAACACTCTCTTCTTTATAAATTCTTATAGAAAGATATAAATTATACCTCAAGGAGTTTGTGAGAGTAAAAATTCAATTGGAAGAATGTAAGAGCTAAAAAATCAATTGAAATAGCTTTGGAAATGATAGCACTTGAAAACTAGAAGCTTGAAAACTTTTCTCTTTTGAGCAAACTTGATTTTCAATGAAACTTGTTAACATTGTGTAATAAATCCAATCCCAATGACACATATATATATAGGAAATAGATAAATACTATTAGTAAGCTCACCAGGTCATTTGAGTGTGATTTGATCAAAAGAAAGCAAAGAATATCCGTTGGAAAAATAAAAAAAATAAAACAGATTTAAAAACTAGCTATTAATGTAACTTTTGCAGAGCTACAGTGGACCGGCAGGTCGAACGCTGTTCATTTTCATGAACTAGCCGTTGGCTACAGTCGATTGCTCTGTCGACCGTTTGTAGCTAAAAGCTACAGCACAGCTGTCGGTCGACCGGCACCCAACGGAACTTGGGTGATCTAGTCGGTCGATCTGTCAGTCGACCGCTGGGGTTAGTGGTCGATTGGTCGGTCGACCGAAAGACGTGCACAATGTGCACAACCCCAGCAGAGGTTTGGTCGACCACTGGTCGAGTGACTTGGCCTATAACAGACTACGGTCGACCGGTTTATCGACCGACCTGGACTAAAAGAATTTTTTAGACTGCTATGAAATGCAAACTATTTTTTAAAAATATTTGTATTGGTTTTTAAGAGATATCGCAATGTATAGGCAATGAGATACATGTTCTAAACCGGATATAAAATTTGGAAAATTAGAAACATGTTATCAAGTATCTATCATGCAAAACACCAAAAAGGAAAACTTGTATTTGAAAATGTGTATTTTTGTGTGTGTGACTTCTTGACCATCAAATCTAATTCTACACTTTAAATATACTATTTTCTTACAAGGCTCGATATGACTACAAGTGTCATCAAGTGGGCTTCTCCAAAAGCGACATCAAGTGCATTTGAGCTTCAACCTTCTTGAATAGTCTTGAGTCTTCAAACACCTTCCTTTTGAGTAAAAAAAATTTCTTGAATCCTTTTGATCGTACACATATTTTGCATTTATTCATTACACTCCTACATTTTATCGTGTAATAAATCTGCTAATTTTTTTGTCTTAAATATCTATTTTTGTAGAAGATAATACTGAAGAGAAAGAGGATTAAACCAAATAAATACCAGTTAAAATCAGATTTAAGTGGATCTATTTGGTTAGCTGAGGATGATCCCAGATCTAGTTAGAACAAATCAAGGATTGGGGCAAATATTCAGCTGAAGATCAGAGCAAATCAGAAAGATAACACCAAATGAAAACCAGTAAAATTAAGATTTTTATAATCCATTTGGTTAGGTAAAGATCAATCGAGGATAATATCAAATATAGAGAGATAAATGGATAGAGGAAGATAAACGGATGAGATGAAGCAAGTTTGACTCAGATTCTGACTGGATATATTTCAGTATTTGAATCATAACTTTCGCTACTAAATCTCAAATCTGATGATTCAAGATGATCCAGAAAGAGGACTTACAGATCTACAACTCTTATGTTGATCACTATTTCTAATTCTATCATTTGGTAAGTGATATTCAGTAATCAACACGCTAACAAACTGCAGATCATAACTGAATATCCACATCAAATCAAGTTTGGAGATAAGGGAGGATTCAAATTCAGAAATACCAGATTTTCCTATCTTCATACTCCTCTAACATCTGCATTCTTCTATAAATACTTGCAATCTTAAAGGCAAGGGAGGACGACCATGCAGAGATAGAATTTAGTCACTTTTTCATTCTTTGTAGTGTAGGCTTTTATTTTCTTTTCATGTAATTTTTATTTCTTTGTAAGTATAATTTAGACTGAGATTCATGTAAGTAAGAGAGAGAGGCTTATGTTGAGAGTGACACTGATGTACCTCCTCCTTTCTTCCATCGTTTCTGCAAGCAATAAAAGGTATTTTTTTTTTATGTTTGTCTTTACTTTTGTTTTATTCTTCTACTTTTTCTCTTTTGGTTATGATGAGCATTCAAGTGAATCTAGAAGCATCAGTATAGCCATGTTTGTGTGAGTGCCAATGATATTACATGATAATGTTCTCCTCCTTAAGATTCCGTATCATTTCATTCGTGTTCGTCTTGATGATGTAATGCGAAGGGGACTGAGCTCGATCTTATGTTTTATGCGTTGAACGCCTCTGAAGCAAGGTAGAACATGCAAGTGTTGGTTCCCGAGAGATGATGATAAATGCGGAACTATCTCTGTTGGCAATTATAGATCTAAAAATACCCAAGTCAACACAAAACTAAAACAAGAAGGATTAACGTTAAGCAAATAAATAAACTTGCAAAAGGAAAATAAATCTCAGAGAATAGACAAATACAAACAAAAGAGATTTATCCTGGTTCGGTCCTCGTGACCTACATCTAGTCCCCAAGCCACCCGCTTGAGATTTTCCTTTATCCTTGATTTTGTACACCCAAAATCACAATCATGCACACCACTTGACAAATTTCCTTTGCCAAATGTGTACACCTTCTCTTCCACCAAGAGAACACCTCTCTTCCACCAAGAGAAACCTTTACCTTGTACAACTGCCTCTACCCAAGAAGCCACCCGTGTACAATGATTGCTTTGAGTATTACAATACTTTCCTATAAGCCTGGGTTGTGTATGATGCGTGGGACAAGGTCTAGTATAGGAGAAACTTCAGAGAACTTCACAAAGGAATTGGATTTTGGTGAAGAACAGAAGTTAGAATCAGTTTTTCAGGTTTTGGCAGAATTTGATCTTAGAAAACTGAAGTTTTGGATTGTTGTTTGGCCTTGGATTAACCACCCCATTTATAGCTGAAGACTAGGGTAAGTTAGGATAGTTAATAGGTGCCTTTTGAATGTTCAAAAGTTGGGAACGTTGTACAAAAAGACCAACATCAGAAACTGTCCAACAGTCAGAAACTGCCTATAGTCGACTTGCCTTTTGAGTTAGTCGACTATACAAGGCAAATTTCCTACTATTAGTCGACTATGTTTGACTATAAGTCGACTAGGTTAAGTAGTTCAAGTGACATTTTCTGGTTTAACTGAATCAAGTCGACTGCAACTAACATTTAAGTCGACTGGACCAGATATTAGTCGACTAGGGGCAAGGGATTAGTCGACTACAAATGCTATTAGTCGACTACATTTTTACTGTCAAGTGACTAATGCAGAAACAGAGAGTTGGGTCTGTTTTGGACTTGACTAGTCGACTAGGGTTAGGGTCAAGGCCTACACATGTTATTAGTCGACTTGTCATAGGTATTAGTCGACTAATGGACATTGATATGGTGTGTGTGTCAGGCTTTTTACATGCTATTTCATCTTTACAAAAAACATCATATCAACTCTCCTTGGCACATCTTGATCATGTAGAACTCTTGATTCGTCATGTATTAGAGCTCCAAATGACATGCATCACATAAGTCTTCATCAAACAAGTCCCAACATTCTCCCCCTTTTTGATGTTGACGCTTTATGTGCACAAGTGCTCCCCCTGCAAAAAATAGTTATATTTTCTCCCCCTGCAGAAATTGGTTTATAACAAATATGACAAGACTTTGTTCTCCCCCTGCAACAAATATATTAGTAAATATATATGTTCTTATCAATTTTTACATGGTACCTGCAAGATAACGTTAGATGGTACTAACATAAAAGAACATATTAACCTTTAGGAGTCCAAATCCATTTAGAATTTGATTTCCACCTGTTAGTATACACATAGTTGCAAGAATTACATATATCATGAATGTATGAAGCATATATGTATTTTTTATCATGAAACTTAAATTCTTAGGAATCCATGTAAACTTTGTCTTAATTCTTTTTGAAACATGATTAGACTTTCTTTTCACATATGGATTACTAACATATGAAGACTTTTCATTATATCCAATACATATTGATTATCATGTGACAACTTCTGAAAAGATAATAAATCATTCAATTTTCTTTTCCTTTATTGAACTTAGTCACATTTTGCAAAGATCTTCATATTTCTTTTTGAAAACTGAAATATCTTTATCTAAAATAGAAATCCTTTTATTCAAAGATTCAGTTTCTTTTTTTCAGAAAAATGTTCTCTTTATAACTTCTCTCATTTTCATTTTTCAAAGATGATATGACTTTTTCAAACTCATCTTGTTGAGAATTATAGAAGAATATTGTAAAGCATAACATGAATTTTCCTTTAAAAGTTTTTCATTTTCTTTTGATAAAACTTTATTTTTCAATTTTTCATTTTCAGATCAATAAACAATTCATGAAATGCATCAGAAAGTTCAGAAAATGATACCTCATCATCTTCTAGTGCCATGTAATGTAGGTTGACACGTTCGTGGTTTCTTCTTCATCCGAGAAGATGAATCACTGTATTCTGATGATGCTTTGTAGTTTTTCTTCTTTCTGAACTTTTTGCTCTTGTATTTTTCTTTCTTCTTAAGTAAAGGCAATCCATCTTCATATGACCTGGTTTATTACAATTAAAGCATTTGAATTTACCTTGCTTTAGAAATCTCCTGAATTTCTTTGAAAGCATTGCCATCTCCTCTTCATCGTCATTGGAATCATCCGTGTCGGAAGATGCATGGAAGGCGAGTTCTTTTTTCTTTGAACGGTGTTGTCGTTCGTCCTTCTCCTTTCTTCTAACTGCACTTCATATGCCATTAGATTACCGATTAGGTTTTTCTAACGACAAAGTTGAGAGATCATTGGCTTCTTCAATTGCGGTCGTCCTTTTCTCCCATTCTGGTGTGAGTGCACGAAGGATCTTACGAACTCTTTCAACTTGGGTGCAGTCCTTTCCAAGGGATGCTAATGAATGGTAATGTCGGTGAATCTTGTGACCATTTCAGATATGGTTTCATTCTCCTCCATTTTGAATAATTCAAACCGTGGACCAGAACAGATATTTTAGACTCTTTAACTTTACTTGTGTCTTCGTGTGTTACCTGAAGAGTATGCCATATTTGATGTGCAGAAGTGGCTGTTGACACACGGTTGAACTCCTTCTTTGGCTAGGGCACAGACAAGGCATTCATTGCTTTGGCGTCAAGGTTCGCGTTCTTCTTTTGATTTCACTCCAAGCGTTGTAGTTGGTTGTTGGCTTGGTGTATGATGCTTCTACGATGTTCAAAGGTCGTAGTTCAGCGATTGCAAGTAGATCTTCATTCTACACTTCTAATAGTTGTAGTTGGATCCGTCAAATAGCGGTGGACGTTGTGTAGAATGTCCTTCTTTGAATTGGATGATGATGAGAACTCCGTTGCCATCCTTGTTGTTGACTTGTACCGCTCTGATACCAATTGTTGGTCCCGAGAGATGATGATAAATGCGGAACTATCTCTATTGAAAATTATAGATCTAAAAATACCAAGTCAACACAAAACTAAAACAAGAAGGATTAACGTTAAGCAAATAAATAAACTTGCAAAAAGGAAATAAATCTCAGAGAATAGACAAACGCAAATAAGAGAGATTTATCCTGGTTCGGTCCTCGTACCTACATCCAGTCCTCAAGCCACCCGCTTGAGATTTTCCTTTATCCTTGATTTGTACACCCAAAATCACAACCATGCACACCACTTGACAAATCCCCTTTGCCAAATGTGTACACCTTCTCTTCCACCAAGAGAACACCTTCTCTTCCACCAAGAGAACACCTTTACCTTGTACAACTGCCTCTACACCAAGAAGCCACCCGTGTATAATGATTGCTTTGAGTATTACTACACTTTCCTATAAGCCTTGGTATTGTGTATGAACGTGGACAAGGTCTAGTATAGGAGAAACTTCAGAGAACTTCACAGAGGAATTGGATTTTGGTGAAGAACAGAAGTTGGAATCAGTTTTCAGGTTTTGGCAGAATTGATCTTAGAAAACTGAAGATTTTTCTTGGTGTTTGGCCTTTGGATTAACCACCCTATTTATAGCTAAAGCTAGGGTAAGATAGGATATTAATAGGTGCCTTTTGAATGTTCAAAAGTTGGGAAACATTGCACAAAAAGATCAACAGTCAGAAACTGTCCAACAGTCAAACTGCCTATAGTCGACTTGCCTTTTGAGTTAGTCGACTATACAAGGCAAATTTCCTACTATTAGTCCACTATGTTTGACTATAAGTCGACTAGGTCAAGGTAGTTCAAGTGACAGGTTTCTGGTTTAACTGAATCAAGTCGACTGCAACTAACATTTAAGTCGACTAGACCAGATTATTAGTCGACTAGGGGCAAAGGGATTAGTCGACTACAAATGCTATTAGTCGACTACATTTTACTGTCAAGTCGCTAATGCAGAAACAGAGAGTTGGGTCTGTTTTGGACACTTGACTAGTCGACTAGGGTTTGGGTCAAGTCGACTACACATTGTAACGCCCCGATTCACGAATACGGGGTCGTTACTGCAACGTATATACGTAAGTCCGAAGTACCTTCCCGTATATACGCTAAGCATCAGTACAGACAGAATCAGAGTACGGAAGCAAATGGTGCATTATACATTCCAACACATATATACAATTACAGAATTATCACCAGAGTGATTACAATATTACATGAATATCATATCACTAACATGCGCAAATGCGAGAGTACAAAGATATACAATATATGAACGGTACAAAAGGGAGCTCGCATACAAGTATACAAGGATGTACAAGAGTAAAACAGCATAATGGTACTCACGAGTTTAAAGAGGAAAACTCGAGAGACTCACAGAGGCCTGGAAGGCGAGGCTCAGGACGGTCGGCTGGAGATCCACGCTACCACTGCGCTACTCCGATCACACGCTCCTAGCTCCATGACCTGGACGTGAGGATCCAGGGGAGTCAAATAATACTCCCCAGGCGAGTGTAGAAGGAAAACCAAGTGGTGAAGCAGGGTGAGTACAATAATGCATATATATCAAGTGATATCAAGTAGGAAATACTCAGGAGGCAGATAGGTTAGAGCAGGTATGAATAGACATGGCATGAGAATCATAAAACAGGAAATCCGAATAAAACCAATCCGAGCTACCGGTAGTTATAACATAATACTCATAAAACATAAATCCGATATAAAGTCCGGGAAAAGCAAATACGGTAGGCACATCACAGATTCATAGCTATTTAAGATGTAGGCTTGGTATGCGTCCCATTCCACATACCTCTACTTACAACTTAAAGAGCTGGTTATTATGACACTTTATTATTACTCGTCTTACCCATATATCTAGGTATGTGGCTGTGTACGGCAACTCACATACATCCATATATAAGCAAGTCGAGGTTGTTATTGGAAACAGCGGTTGTATCGACGAACTATGTTTACAGTGGGTCCCGTGCATGCCCGGGACCACGGTCCGGATTGTTCCGTTGCATGGAAACGGAAGCCAGCCGCAAGGCCAAACAGGAGGGACTTATGTATGCCCTTATCAATCAGGAATAAGGGAGCCAGCTCTCCCCTCGGTCCCCTGGAGTACCACAGGTCAGACCGGAAATATAGTGCACATCCTAAAGCCACTGTAAACACGAACACATATCGATATCCGCATATTTCCCCCGACCCAATACAAGTTGGTCCATTTTTAAGATTCAATAGTTTAATTATCACTTACGGGAAAAATAGGAAATGAACATGATCAGGAATCAGGAGTACACAAATACATATAGTCAAGTCACTGCATGTAAAGCAGGAAAACAAGTCACTGATCATGATACAGGATAATAAAGTAAAGTTCCCGTAAAGGTGATAATCACAAGTCAAGTATATCATGCTGGGTATAAAGTGATAGCATGATAGGATGGTGATAATGAATAAGCAACCAAACATGATAAAAGATAGATAATAACGGGTGGCAAGGTTATGTCAAGAGATTGATAATAGTCTGGGTAAGTCAGGTCATAACCAGAGGGTCTTACCAAATAGTAGGCATGCCGGGTGGTCAGGTGATAATACACTAGATGGTCAGGTGATATACATGTGTTAAATAAGAGCATGCAACTGAATAGTCTGAGGTAATGGTATGGCAAGGTAACATAAAAGTAACCCAAAGTACAACGACCACGAAGGGTCGGTCGCCACGCATAGTATAGCACAGTAAAAGACATGAAACATGAAATTAAATACATGGAGCTAGAGCGAGAACATTTGCATAATCAATGAAATAGTAAAGTAAGAGGTGGTAGCGAGAATACTCGCCTGAATCACCGAAACGCCGAAAGATCCGAAATCCACGGAAGCTCGGGATGCGCCATAACCTGTGATATAATATGTGGAGTGAGAAAGAAGGTAGGGTAGATTTGTGTCAAGTGACAAGTCAAGTGAACCTATATGTGATGTAAGTCTAAAGGGTAAGGTTCATATTCAAGAAGGAAATCAACTAAGACAGGTAGGCAAGTTAGTCGACTAGGATGGAAGAGTAGTCGACTCGACTAATAGTGGAGTTAGTCGACTAACAGTCTGGTATAGTCGACTAGAACTGGGTTCCAGAGAGTTTGGGTTTCTGTTTCAGGGAAAGTCAGTCGACTAGGTTAGAAGGGGTAGTCGACTAATAGGAGGGGGTCAAGTCGACTAACAGATACTTAAGTCGACTAAGTCTGAGATACAGAGAGTTGGGATTGTTTCAGGAGTCGACTAGGGGAATTCTAGTAGTCGACTAAGGGGGTCAAGTCGACTAATAAATAGCCTAAGTCGACTGGAGCCGAGAGTTGGGGTTTTCTGATTCAGGAAAGGTTAGTCGACTAGGGAAGAATGGGTAGTCGACTAATAAGCTATAGTCGACTAATAATATAGTCAAGTCGACTAGAGCCGAGAGTGAGTTTCTGGTTCAGGACAAGGTTAGTCCTAGGGTCAAGAGTGTAGTCGACTAAGGGTCTCTAGTCGACTAGGAACTAAGGTCAAGTCGACTAATCGTGGGAAAACAGCAAACAGAATAGATTTCTAGGGTTTGGTTTGATGACTAAATAATCAGAATTGAAGACATAATTGCACATGATATGGAAACATGAATATACAAGAATTAGACAAGTCTTGGTGAGTAGGAATACTCACATAGATCGGTGATTGGAAGCTCTACGTGTTCGGAAGGATCGAGGTTGACAATATCGCCAAATGGATCCACGGCGACACGATCGACGAGGGAAGCTACGGTCCAAATCCAAAGGAGGGTGTTGTGGTGGTTGTGGTGAAGAGAGAGAGAAAGTCTAGAGAGAGAAAGTGGGATTTCTAGAGAGGGAATCTAGAGGGAGATTTCTAGAGAGAGTCTAGAGAGAGAAAGCCTAGAGAGACAGTTAGGGTTTTCTTTAGAGAGAGAAAGTGGATGATGAGAGAGAGAGAATAGGAGAGAGAGAGAGAGAGAGAGAGTAGAGAGAGAGAGAGAGAGAGAGAGTTCAGGAGAGAGAGAAGGAACCAGGGAGAGAGAGAGAGAAAGAAGGGGGGCTGCTGCCCCCCCCCCCCCCCCCCGCACCCACACAGTGCCCCCCCCCTTTGGGGGCACTCGGCCCTGGCCGCCGGCCAGGCGGCGGCGCCGGGCGGCGCCGGCCGCCGGCAGAGGAAGGAGGGGGCGCCGCCCCCTCCACAGAACACAGGGGGGGCTGTTGCCCCCCCCCCCCAGCAAGGAAAGAGGGGGGCTTTGCCCCCCTCAACAGAGAGAAAAGGAGAGGGGGCCTGCCCCCTCTCCGCCCCAGCACAGGGGCCCAGGTGGCCCCTGGCTGCCCGCGGCCGCCGGCACAGCGCCGGCGGCGCCAGAACGGGGTGGCGCCGGCCACCCCAGGAGAGGAGGAGGGGGCTGCGCCCCCTCCAGCAGAGAAAGAGGGGGGCTCTGCCCCCCTCAACAGAGGCACAGGGGCCCAGGCGGGCCCCTGGCCGCCCACGGCCCGAATCGGGGTGGCGCCGGCCACCCCGAGGAGAAGAAGGAGGGGGCCCCGCCCCCTCCACAGCAGAGCACAGGGGGCCCGAGGCCCCCTGGCCACGCCCAAGGCCGCCGGCGAGACGCCGGCGGCGGATCGCCCACGCCGGGGCGGCGCCGGAGGAAAGGGAACGGAGGTGCGGTCGCTGGCGCCAGGGGAAGGAGAAGAAAGAAAGGAAGAAAGAGAAAAAGAAAGAAAAATGAAAAGGAAAAGGAAAAGAAAAAGGAAAAGAAAATAAAAAGGAAAAGGAGGAGATATTTTGGAGGATTGTGTGGTGGAGGAATTTTTGGGGAAAAGAAAAAGAGAATATAGAGGAAAAAGGAGTGGATGGGGAAAATGGGGAAGGAAAGAAAAGAAAAATAAGTTAGATGATATTCCGAATCTGGGAAATCCCAAAACATTGAAAATACTGAAAAATTGGACTGATCCGGAAAGGTCTCGAAATAATCTCAAAAATAGTAAATATTATTTTAAGGTATATAGTGAAATCGGTTTTCAGAAATAAAATCCCATATTCAAATTAAAAATCCGGAAATCAACCGCCGATACCGGTCTACACCGGGTCGGCCGGATTTTGATAAATTCTGAAAAATCCCAGAAAATGTATTAAAGAATAAAATATGATTTTAAGAAGTAAAGTGAAAGCGGAATTCAGAAATTCAATCCCGATTGTAAACTAAAAATCCTGGAATCAGTTAACTACCGACTCCGTTGGAGTTTTCATAAAATCATAAAATCCTCAGAAAAAGAATGTAGGTAGAAAATATGATTCTAAGAATAAAGCCTAAAGGACCATCATGAAATTCCAAACTGTTTGAGAATTAAAAAATCCAGGAATCGGTCAGCGGCACTGGCCGACACCGTTTTGAAGAAATTCATTTTAATTCCAGAAAATCTAGAAAATCATAGAAAATATATAATAATGGAAAATGATATTTAAAACTAAAATCGGTTAAATCGGAATAGTAAAAAGACCAAATCGAGTAATATTCTAGGATCGGGCCCTCGGTTCAGACTAGGCTGACTCCGAGTCCACGAATCCAAATCCAAGGCAAAAGTTCATATAAAGATTCATAAAGCAAAACAAATACAGGAAACAAATCGAAAAATACGATCGGAAAATCTGAATACGCAACTAAGTACGTATTCCGGGAACGGGGTATTACAATCCACCCACCTTACAAAAATTGCGTCCTCGCAATTTCGTTAAGGGGCAAATTGAATACAAAGGGACAAAGGCTGGAATTTATACTAATTAAGATATGAAGCACTATAGGTAGGGCTCTCAAGTCAACTGAATAATAATCATACTCTGCATTTCCGGCTGATGATGTCGTGGCTGTGTAATAAATCTTAGAATAATGCTGAATAATACTGATGATGTCGTGGCTGTGAAATAAATGAATACTGATGATGTCGTGGCTGTGTAATAAAGAAAACCCCGAAAATCCTGAGCATAATAAGGAAGACCGATAATTAAGAATCCGACTGTTGTCCTCTGAAAGATAGCCAGATCAAGATCGATCTGGAGAATACCAAGCTTCATAGAATTGGCCGAAGAGATCACATAATAGCTTCATTCTGAACCAGCCACTACCTTCCTAGTCTATTCATATCTAAGATAGTATAAGGCTTCATAAAACCAAAACAGGGAAAGGATAGGAGGAATTTGGAATCAAAGGAAGGATAGTCAAGAAATAGATAACTCTGCACTTGCAGTTGGAATGTATAACCAAGACTCATGTATTCCAGTTGCAAATCTCTTTACCATTGATTTGCCTTCTGGACGTACTGAAGATGTCCAGAGCCTAAGCTCTGATACCAACCTGTAACGCCCCGATTCCACGAATACGGGGTCGTTACTGCAACGTATATACGTAAGTCCGAAGTACCTTCCCGTATATACGCTAAGCATCAGTACAGACAAGAATCAGAGTACGGAAGCAAATGGTGCATTATACATTCCAACACATATATACAATTACAGAATTATCACCAGAGTGATTACAATATTACATGAATATCATATCACTAACATGCGCAAATGCGAGAGTACAAAAGATATACAATATATGAACGGTACAAAAGGGAGCTCGCATACAAGTATACAAGGATGTACAAGAGTAAAACAGCATAATGGTACTCACGAGTTTAAAGAGGAAAACTCGAGAGACTCACAGAGGGCCTGGAAGGATGAGGCTCAGGACGGTCGGCTGGAGATCCACGCTACCACTGCGCTACTCCGATCACACGCTCCTAGCTCCATGACCTGGACGTGAGGATCCAGGGGAGTCAAATAATACTCCCCAGGCGAGTGTAGAAGGAAAACCAAGTGGTGAAGCAGGGTGAGTACAATAATGCATATATATCAAGTGATATCAAGTAGGAAATACTCAGGAGGCAGATAGGTTAGAGCAGGTATGAATAGACATGGCATGAGAATCATAAAACAGGAAATCCGAATAAAACCAATCCGAGCTACCAGGTAGTTATAACATAATACTCATAAAACATAAAATCCGATATAAAGTCCGGGAAAAGCAAATACGGTAAGGCACATCACAGATTCATAGCTATTTAAGATGTAGGCTTTGGTATGCGTCCCATTCCACATACCTCTACTTACAACTTAAAGAGCCGGTTATTATGACACTTTATTATTACTCGTCTTACCCATATATCTAGGTATGTGGCTCGGTGTACGGCCAACTCACATACATCCATATATAAGCAAGTCGAGGTTGTTATTGGAAACAGCGGTTGTATCGACGAACTATGTTTACAGTGGGTCCCGTGCATGCCCGGGACCACGGTCCAGGATTGTTCCGTTGCATGGAAACGGAAGCCAGCCGCAAGGCCAAACAGGAGGGACTTATGTATGCCCTTATCAATCAGGAATAAGGGAGCCAGCTCTCCCCTCGGTCCCCTGGAGTACCACAGGTCAGACCGGAAATATAGTGCACATCCTAAAGCCACTGTAAACACGAACACATATCGATATCCGCATATTTCCCCGACCCAATACAAGTTGGTCCATTTTTAAGATTCAATAGTTTAATTATCACTTTACGGGAAAAATAGGAAATGAACATGATCAGGAATCAGGAGTACACAAATACATATAGTCAAGTCACTGCATGTAAAGCAGGAAAACAAGTCACTGATCATGATACAGGATAATAAAGTAAAGTTCCCGTAAAGGTGATAATCACAAGTCAAGTATATCATGCTGGGTATAAAGTGATAGCATGATAGGATGGTGATAATGAATAAGCAACCAAACATGATAAAAGATAGATAATAATCGGGTGGCAAGGTTATGTCAAGAGATTGATAATAGTCTGGGTAAGTCAGGTCATAACCAGAGGGTCTTACCAATAGTAGCATGCCGGGTGGTCAGGTGATAATACACTAGATGGTCAGGTGATATACATGTGTTAAATAAGAGCATGCAACTGAATAGTCTGAGGTAATGGTATGGCAAGGTAACATAAAAGTAACCCAAAGTACAACGACCACGAAGGGTCGGCCACGCATAGTATAGCACAGTAAAAGACATGAAACATGAAATAAAATACATGGAGCTAGAGCGAGAACATTTGCATAATCAATGAAATAGTAAAGTAAGAGGGTAGCGAGAATACTCGCCTGAATCACCGAAACGCCGAAAGATCCGAAATCCACGGAAGCTCGGGATGCGCCATAACCTGTGATATAAATATGTGGAGTGAGAAAGAAGGTAGGGTAGATGATGTTTGTCAAGTGACAAGTCAAGTGAACCTATATGTGATGTAAGTCTAAAGGGTAAGGTTCATATTCAAGAAGGAAATCAACTAAGACAGGTAGGCAAGGTTAGTCGACTAGGATGGAAGAGTAGTCGACTAATAGTGGAGTTAGTCGACTAACAGTCTGGTATAGTCGACTAGAACTGGGTTCCAGAGAGTTTGGGTTTCTGTTTTAGGGAAAGTCAGTCGACTAGGTTAGAAGGGGTAGTCGACTAATAGGAGGGTCAAGTCGACTAACAGATACTTAAGTCGACTAAGTCTGAGATACAGAGAGTTGGGATTTGTTTCAGGAGTCGACTAGGGGAATTCTAGTAGTCGACTAAGGGGGTCAAGTCGACTAATAAATAGCCTAAGTCGACTGGAGCCGAGAGTTGGGGTTTTCTGATTCAGGAAAGGTTAGTCGACTAGGGAAGAATGGGTAGTCGACTAATAAGCTATAGTCGACTAATAATATAGTCAAGTCGACTAGAGCCGAGAGTTGAGTTTCTGGTTCAGGACAAGGTTAGTCGACTAGGGTCAAGAGTGTAGTCGACTAAGGGTCTCTAGTCGACTAGGAACTAAGGTCAAGTCGACTAATCGTGGGAAAACAGCAAACAGAATAGATTTCTAGGGTTTTGGTTTGATGACTAAATAATCATGAATTGAAGACATAATTGCACATGATATGGAAACATGAATATACAAAGAATTAGACAAGTCTTGGTGAGTAGGAATACTCACATAGATCGGTGATTGGAAGCTCTACGTGTTCGGAAGGATCGAGGTTGACAATATCGCCAAATGGATCCACGGCGACACGATCGACGAGGGAAGCTACGGTCCAAATCCAAAGGAGGGTTGTTGTGGTGGTTGTGGTGAAGAGAGAGAAAGTCTAGAGAGAGAAAGTGGGATTTCTAGAGAGGGAATCTAGAGGGAGATTTCTAGAGAGAGTCTAGAGAGAGAAAGCCTAGAGAGAGAGTTAGGGTTTTCTTTAGAGAGAGAAAGTGGATGATGAGAGAGAGAGAATCAGGAGAGAGAGAGAGAGAGTTCAGGAGAGAGAGAAGGAACCAGGGAGAGAGAGAGAGAAAGAAGGGGGGCTGCTGCCCCCCCCCCCCCCCGCACCCACACAGTGCCCCCCCCCCTTTGGGGGCACTCGGCCCTGGCCGCCGGCCAGGCGGCGGCGCCGGGCGGCGCCGGCCGCCGGCAGAGGAAGGAGGGGGCGCCGCCCCCTCCACAGAACACAGGGGGGGCTGTTGCCCCCCCCCCCCCAGCAAGGAAAGAGGGGGCTTTGCCCCCCTTAACAGAGAGAAAAGGAGAGGGGGCCTGCCCCCCTCTCCGCCCCAGCACAGGGGCCCAGGTGGCCCCTGGCTGCCCGCGGCCGCCGGCACAGCGCCGGCACAGCCAGAACGGGGTGGCGCCGGCCACCCCAGGAGAGGAGGAGGGGGCTGCGCCCCCTCCAGCAGAGAAAGAGGGGGCTCTGCCCCCCCTCAACAGAGGCACAGGGGCCCAGGCGGGCCCCTGGCCGCCCACGGCCGAATCGGGGTGGCGCCGGCCACCCCGAGGAGAAGAAGGAGGGGGCCCCGCCCCCTCCACAGCAGAGCACAGGGGGCCCGAGGCCCCCTGGCCACGCCCAAGGCCGCCGGCGAGACGCCGGCGGCGGATCGCCCACGCCGGGGCGGCGCCGGAGGAAAGGGAACGGAGGTGCGGTCGCTGGCGCCAGGGGAAGGAGAAGAAAGAAAGGAAGAAAGAGAAAAAGAAAGAAAAATGAAAAGGAAAAGGAAAAGAAAAAGGAAAAGAAAATAAAAAGGAAAAGGAGGAGATATTTTGGAGGATTGTGTGGTGGAGGAATTTTTGGGGAAAAAGAAAAAGAGAATATAGAGGAAAAAGGAGTGGATGGGGAAAATGGGGAAGGAAAGAAAAGAAAAATAAGTTAGATGATATTCCGAATCTGGGAAATCCCAAAACATTGAAAATACTGAAAAATTGGACTGATCCGGAAAGGTCTCGAAATAATCTCAAAAATAGTAAATATTATTTTAAGGTATATAGTGAAATCGGTTTTCAGAAATAAAATCCCATATTCAAATTAAAAATCCGGAAATCAACCGCCGATACCGGTCTACACCGGGTCGGCCGGATTTTGATAAATTCTGAAAAATCCCAGAAAATGTATTAAAGAATAAAATATGATTTTAAGAAGTAAAGTGAAAGCGGAATTCAGAAATTCAATCCCGATTGTAAACTAAAATCCTGGAATCAGTTAACTACCGACTCCGTTGGAGTTTTCATAAAATCATAAAATCCTCAGAAAAAGAATGTAGGTAGAAAATATGATTCTAAGAAATAAAGCCTAAAGGACCATCATGAAATTCCAAACTGTTTGAGAATTAAAAAATCCAGGAATCGGTCAGCGGCACTGGCCGACACCGGTTTTGAAGAAATTCATTTTAATTCCAGAAAATCTAGAAAATCATAGAAAATATATAATAATGGAAAATGATATTTAAAACTAAAATCGGTTAAATCGGAATAGTAAAAAGACCAAATCGAGTAATATTCTAGGATCGGGCCCTCGGTTCAGACTAGGGCTGACTCCGAGTCCACGAATCCAAATCCAAGGCAAAACGTTCATATAAAGAATTCATAAAGCAAAACAAATACAGGAAACAAATCGAAAAATACGATCGGAAAATCTGAATACGCAACTAAGTACGTATTCCGGGAACGGGGTATTACAATCCACCCACCTTACAAAAATTGCGTCCTCGCAATTTCGTTAAGGGGCAAATTGAATACAAAGGGGACAAAGGCTGGAATTTATACTAATTAAGATATGAAGCACTATAGGTAGGGCTCTCAAGTCAACTGAATAATAATCATACTCTGCATTTCCGGCTGATGATGTCGTGGCTGTGTAATAAATCTTTAGAATAATGCTGAATAATACTGATGATGTCGTGGCTGTGAAATAAATGAATACTGATGATGTCGTGGCTGTGTAATAAAGAAAACCCCGAAAATCCTGAGCATAATAAGGAAGACCGATAATTAAGAATCCGACTGTTGTTCTCTGAAAGATAGCCAGATCAAGATCGATCTGGAGAATACCAAGCTTCATAGAATTGGCCGAAGAGATCACATAATAGCTTCATTCTGAACCAGCCACTACCTTCCTAGTCTATTCATATCTTAAGATAGTATAAGGCTTCATAAAACCAAAACAGGGAAAGGATAGGAGGAATTTGGAATCAAAGGAAGGATAGTCAAGAAATAGATAACTCTGCACTTGCAGTTGGAATGTATAACCAAGACTCATGTATTCCAGTTGCAAATCTCTTTACCATTGATTTGCCTTCTGGACGTACTGAAGATGTCCAGAGCCTAAGCTCTGATACCAACCTGTAACGCCCCGATTCCACGAATACGGGGTCGTTACTGCAACGTATATACGTAAGTCCGAAGTACCTTCCCGTATATACGCTAAGCATCAGTACAGACAAGAATCAGAGTACGGAAGCAAATGGTGCATTATACATTCCAACACATATATACAATTACAGAATTATCACCAGAGTGATTACAATATTACATGAATATCATATCACTAACATGCGCAAATGCGAGAGTACAAAAGATATACAATATATGAACGGTACAAAAGGGAGCTCGCATACAAGTATACAAGGATGTACAAGAGTAAAACAGCATAATGGTACTCACGAGTTTAAAGAGGAAAACTCGAGAGACTCACAGAGGGCCTGGAAGGATGAGGCTCAGGACGGTCGGCTGGAGATCCACGCTACCACTGCGCTACTCCGATCACACGCTCCTAGCTCCATGACCTGGACGTGAGGATCCAGGGGAGTCAAATAATACTCCCCAGGCGAGTGTAGAAGGAAAACCAAGTGGTGAAGCAGGGTGAGTACAATAATGCATATATATCAAGTGATATCAAGTAGGAAATACTCAGGAGGCAGATAGGTTAGAGCAGGTATGAATAGACATGGCATGAGAATCATAAAACAGGAAATCCGAATAAAACCAATCCGAGCTACCAGGTAGTTATAACATAATACTCATAAAACATAAAATCCGATATAAAGTCCGGGAAAAGCAAATACGGTAAGGCACATCACAGATTCATAGCTATTTAAGATGTAGGCTTTGGTATGCGTCCCATTCCACATACCTCTACTTACAACTTAAAGAGCCGGTTATTATGACACTTTATTATTACTCGTCTTACCCATATATCTAGGTATGTGGCTCGGTGTACGGCCAACTCACATACATCCATATATAAGCAAGTCGAGGTTGTTATTGGAAACAGCGGTTGTATCGACGAACTATGTTTACAGTGGGTCCCGTGCATGCCCGGGACCACGGTCCAGGATTGTTCCGTTGCATGGAAACGGAAGCCAGCCGCAAGGCCAAACAGGAGGGACTTATGTATGCCCTTATCAATCAGGAATAAGGGAGCCAGCTCTCCCCTCGGTCCCCTGGAGTACCACAGGTCAGACCGGAAATATAGTGCACATCCTAAAGCCACTGTAAACACGAACACATATCGATATCCGCATATTTCCCCCGACCCAATACAAGTTGGTCCATTTTTAAGATTCAATAGTTTAATTATCACTTTACGGGAAAAATAGGAAATGAACATGATCAGGAATCAGGAGTACACAAATACATATAGTCAAGTCACTGCATGTAAAGCAGGAAAACAAGTCACTGATCATGATACAGGATAATAAAGTAAAGTTCCCGTAAAGGTGATAATCACAAGTCAAGTATATCATGCTGGGTATAAAGTGATAGCATGATAGGATGGTGATAATGAATAAGCAACCAAACATGATAAAAGATAGATAATAATCGGGTGGCAAGGTTATGTCAAGAGATTGATAATAGTCTGGGTAAGTCAGGTCATAACCAGAGGGTCTTACCAAATAGTAGCATGCCGGGTGGTCAGGTGATAATACACTAGATGGTCAGGTGATATACATGTGTTAAATAAGAGCATGCAACTGAATAGTCTGAGGTAATGGTATGGCAAGGTAACATAAAAGTAACCCAAAGTACAACGACCACGAAGGGTCGGCCACGCATAGTATAGCACAGTAAAAGACATGAAACATGAAATAAAATACATGGAGCTAGAGCGAGAACATTTGCATAATCAATGAAATAGTAAAGTAAGAGGGTAGCGAGAATACTCGCCTGAATCACCGAAACGCCGAAAGATCCGAAATCCACGGAAGCTCGGGATGCGCCATAACCTGTGATATAAATATGTGGAGTGAGAAAGAAGGTAGGGTAGATGATGTTTGTCAAGTGACAAGTCAAGTGAACCTATATGTGATGTAAGTCTAAAGGGTAAGGTTCATATTCAAGAAGGAAATCAACTAAGACAGGTAGGCAAGGTTAGTCGACTAGGATGGAAGAGTAGTCGACTAATAGTGGAGTTAGTCGACTAACAGTCTGGTATAGTCGACTAGAACTGGGTTCCAGAGAGTTTGGGTTTCTGTTTCAGGGAAAGTCAGTCGACTAGGTTAGAAGGGGTAGTCGACTAATAGGAGGGTCAAGTCGACTAACAGATACTTAAGTCGACTAAGTCTGAGATACAGAGAGTTGGGATTTGTTTCAGGAGTCGACTAGGGGAATTCTAGTAGTCGACTAAGGGGGTCAAGTCGACTAATAAATAGCCTAAGTCGACTGGAGCCGAGAGTTGGGGTTTTCTGATTCAGGAAAGGTTAGTCGACTAGGGAAGAATGGGTAGTCGACTAATAAGCTATAGTCGACTAATAATATAGTCAAGTCGACTAGAGCCGAGAGTTGAGTTTCTGGTTCAGGACAAGGTTAGTCGACTAGGGTCAAGAGTGTAGTCGACTAAGGGTCTCTAGTCGACTAGGAACTAAGGTCAAGTCGACTAATCGTGGGAAAACAGCAAACAGAATAGATTTCTAGGGTTTTGGTTTGATGACTAAATAATCATGAATTGAAGACATAATTGCACATGATATGGAAACATGAATATACAAAGAATTAGACAAGTCTTGGTGAGTAGGAATACTCACATAGATCGGTGATTGGAAGCTCTACGTGTTCGGAAGGATCGAGGTTGACAATATCGCCAAATGGATCCACGGCGACACGATCGACGAGGGAAGCTACGGTCCAAATCCAAAGGAGGGTTGTTGTGGTGGTTGTGGTGAAGAGAGAGAAAGTCTAGAGAGAGAAAGTAGGATTTCTAGAGAGGGAATCTAGAGGGAGATTTCTAGAGAGAGTCTAGAGAGAGAAAGCCTAGAGAGAGTTAGGGTTTTCTTTAGAGAGAGAAAGTGGATGATGAGAGAGAGAGAATCAGGAGAGAGAGAGAGAGAGAGTTCAGGAGAGAGAGAAGGAACCAGGGAGAGAGAGAGAGAAAGAAGGGGGGCTGCTGCCCCCCCCCCCCCCCCCCCCGCACCCACACAGTGCCCCCCCTTTGGGGGCACTCGGCCCTGGCCGCTGGCCAGGCGGCGCCGGCCGCCGGCAGAGGAAGGAGGGGGCGCCGCCCCCTCCACAGAACACAGGGGGGGCTGTTGCCCCCCCCCAGCAAGGAAAGAGGGGGCTTTGCCCCCCTCAACAGAGAGAAAAGGAGAGGGGGCCTGCCCCCCTCTCCGCCCCAGCACAGGGGCCCAGGTGGCCCCTGGCTGCCCGCGGCCGCCGGCACAGCGCCGGCGGCGCCAGAACGGGGTGGCGCCGGCCACCCCAGGAGAGGAGAAGGAGGGGGCTGCGCCCCCTCCAGCAGAGAAAGAGGGGGCTCTGCCCCCCCCCTCAACAGAGGCACAGGGGCCCAGGCGGGCCCCTGGCCGCCCACGGCCCGAATCGGGGTGGCGCCGGCCACCCCGAGGAGAAGAAGGAGGGGGCCCCGCCCCCTCCACAGCAGAGCACAGGGGGCCCGAGGCCCCCTGGCCACGCCCAAGGCCGCCGGCGAGACGCCGGCGGCGGATCGCCCACGCCGGGGCGGAGCCGGAGGAAAGGGAACGGAGGTGCGGTCGCTGGCGCCAGGGGAAGGAGAAGAAAGAAAGGAAGAAAGAGAAAAAGAAAGAAAAATGAAAAGGAAAAGGAAAAGAAAAAGGAAAAGAAAATAAAAAGGAAAAGGAGGAGATATTTTGGAGGATTGTGTGGTGGAGGAATTTTTGGGGAAAAAGAAAAAGAGAATATAGAGGAAAAAGGAGTGGATGGGGAAAATGGGGAAGGAAAGAAAAGAAAAATAAGTTAGATGATATTCCGAATCTGGGAAATCCCAAAACATTGAAAATACTGAAAAATTGGACTGATCCGGAAAGGTCTCGAAATAATCTCAAAAATAGTAAATATTATTTTAAGGTATATAGTGAAATCGGTTTTCAGAAATAAATCCCATATTCAAATTAAAAATCCGGAAATCAACCGCCGATACCGGTCTACACCGGGTCGGCCGGATTTTGATAAATTCTGAAAAATCCCAGAAAATGTATTAAAGAATAAAATATGATTTTAAGAAGTAAAGTGAAAGCGGAATTCAGAAATTCAATCCCGATTGTAAACTAAAAATCCTGGAATCAGTTAACTACCGACTCCGTTGGAGTTTTCATAAAATCATAAAATCCTCAGAAAAAGAATGTAGGTAGAAAATATGATTCTAAGAAATAAAGCCTAAAGGACCATCATGAAATTCCAAACTGTTTGAGAATTAAAAAATCCAGGAATCGGTCAGCGGCACTGGCCGACACCGGTTTTGAAGAAATTCATTTTAATTCCAGAAAATCTAGAAAATCATAGAAAATATATAATAATGGAAAATGATATTTAAAACTAAAATCGATTAAATCGGAATAGTAAAAAGACCAAATCGAGTAATATTCTAGGATCGGGCCCTCGGTTCAGACTAGGGCTGACTCCGAGTCCACGAATCCAAATCCAAGGCAAAACGTTCATATAAAGAATTCATAAAGCAAAACAAATACAGGAAACAAATCGAAAAATACGATCGGAAAATCTGAATACGCAACTAAGTACGTATTCCGGGAACGGGGTATTACACATGTCATTAGTCGACTTGTCATAGGTATTAGTCGACTAATGGACATTGATATGGTGTGTGTGTCAAGGCTTTTTACATGCTATTTCATCTTTACAAAAAACATCATATCAACTCTCTTTGGCACATCTTGATCATGTAGAACTCTTGATTCGTCATGTGTTAGAGCTCCAAATGATATGCATCACATAAGTCTTCATCAAAACAAGTTCCAACAGCAAGGGTTCCAGGTAAGTCATAAACCAGAGGAGGTAAGTATTTCTTTAATTTTTTCTTTCTTTTCTTTTATTTCTTTAGTTTAGATCACCAACACCAACAACACCCACTTCTTTTATCACTCCTTTTCCATTTCTTTGAACATATCCAATTCTGGTTTCTCCATCTTCCCAATCTTTCACTTTCTCAATCAAGTTTTGGCGCCGTTGCCGGGGAGGGAACGGTGTATTTGTTTTTTAACAAGTTTGGTGTGTTGTTTCTAGGACTTGAAGATTCAGATCTAGAATTCAAGCTTTGCAAGAGAAGACTTGCAAATTCTGTGCCCCTACTCTCGAAAGTAGGAAACAGAATTTCAAGAAATTGCGTTGCAAAAGTTAAAAATTTCATTGGACTACTAAAACTCTTTTTTGCAGGACATATTGCTCGCAAAAAATTAAGTTTTTGTACGTTATATTCTTTCTATTTCTGCTATCCACCATCCCTGTTTTAATCCAACAGTAATTTGAGTGATTGTTAATTGCTTAAAAAAATGTTTAGACTTGCATTCTAGGCATTTGTCTAATTATGTTTATTTTACAATTACTGTTGAAGAGAGCGAAGACTAGGATTAGAATTTTGTTTATACTTTAAGGTTTAGGCTCTTTGTTAGGTAGTACAAAAGTTGTATTTTTGTTTTGCAATTTGTAGTTCGGTACAAATACTTGTGAGAGAGAGGAATTGAGTGCTTGTAACTTGAAGATTGAAGTGACATCAATACAAGAGTCGAGCTACATTTTCTTCTACTCATTTTACGGTATGTTTTGCTTTAATTACTTGCATTGTTTCTTGTTTCCCATGAGTAGCTAAATCGATTTTCTGGGCTCACTATTGTACCTCTCTCCAATTCTTCTTCTTTTCTGATTTTCATGAAAAAGACCCAATGAATCATTTGCATGCCTAATTTAAAGCCTTTCTTATTGAAAGTGTTCTTGAAGGCACATGAGGATGAGTTTGGATCTTTAAACTCCGACTTCTTTTAAGAACGTTTCTTGAACTGTTTTTATTTCATACTTGCTTCTTCGCGCTTGATGATTTAACATTCGATTCAAAACGATTTCTTAAAGAAAAGAGTGAACTCTTTCAACCATCTTATGTGCTTTACTTCAAACTTTCTAAAGTCAACCTTAAGTTTTGCCTATGATCAAGTTGAGGCACTTAGGATTTCAATAGAAGAATAAACGGTTGAGTAGTGAGCCCAGATTTTCTTCTTTATTAAAATCAACCAAACAATTTTCAACCTTTTTAAATCACCTTCTCTAAAGCCTTCTCCAAAGTTGTAATTTCTCTTTTAATCATCTCCTTCTTTCCATTCTCTTTTCAATTAAAAAACGAGCACAATTTTTTATCATTAAACGAAACACCGAAAAGCTTTCATCGCATTCCTCCTCGTGGACACGACCCGTTAGCCACAGGCTACACGGTAAATTTCTTAACTCTTTGATTGTTCTTTCATTTTAGCAATCACCTTTTGAACCGTGAAAGAGACTTAAATACTTGAACTTGACTAGTACTAAATAATCACATACATTTTATTATCATCAAAAAAATACATATGATTGAAACCGTGGGCCAACAGATTTGCCCTGATTTGCCTTGACCCTTGAATTGAATTAATTCTAAATTAAATCAAACTTTAAATGAGCTTTAAGCTTGTTTTCTCTTTCATCTCCCTTGGTAAAGGCCTGCACATTATTTATAAAAAAATAAAAATAAAATTAGAGTTTATTATAACATAAATATGAAAAATATGACAACAATAATGCAATATCGTCAGCAATCACACCCCCTACCTATCTTTTGCTCGTCCTCGAGCAAAACAAAACTAACTATGCATTTTTAGGAGGAAACACGATTGCACTTAGTATGTGTAGTAAGATGTTAAATATTTAGGTTACCTCTAGAGGACGAGTTTTGTCTCGTGAGGGTTTTCAGTAGATTACACCTACAAAATTCATAAAGAAAGAGAAACAAAGTGTTAGTATTTTTGAAAAGTATTTTGAAAGAGAGAAAATATTTGAAGTATTATTGTAAGAGTTCAAGTAATCTATAAGTTATAGGAAAATTAAAATTTTAATTTCTAAACTTAGTCTCTATTCAAAAACTTGTTATCAATCAAGGTAAAAAGTCAAACTGTATTTCTCATTTAATCTATTATTTTACCCTAAGTCATATGCACCTTCGTGATCTTAAAATTTTGACTAGGGATTCTTTAACTCCAACTATTATGCTTTATTTTTTAATTTTTGGTTGTATTATTCCTTCATTCTATTAGGCTTTCTAATTTGCCTATGTAACGAGCCTTAATTCAGTAATATCCAAACCAGACAGTCTTAGGGCACCGGGTGAGAAAACACCCTAACGACTTAAGAACTCAAGCAAATAAGGCCACAAAACTAAAAATTTTATGTATAAGATGTACCACTTTTAGACGTGGATTCTTTTGCTTTATGAGACTCAAATACTCAACTTAATATAAAGACTCAAATACTCAACTTAATCAGAGGATTTTTTAATATATATTTATATTTCAAACTTATCTAATCATCTTTTGCATAAATACCAAGGCTTACTTAGGCTAAAGCACCTAGTTAATCAATAATTAGATTTATTTATTTTTCATATATATATATATATATATATATATATATATATATATATTCTTTTTTTATAAGGCATAAGAATCTTTATTTTTGAACCCTAAGTCTGTAAGTGTCTAAAGTATGCATATTTTATCAAGGAAAGATCAAGATTAAATTACTTTTTTAAATTTTCTTTCTAACCCTAAAAGCCAAACAAATAATCTTATTTTGACCAAGTATAAGAAATCCTAATTATGATTCTCTTATTTCTCAAAATTGACTCAATTTTTTACAAAAAAAAAATGTCAAAATATTGTTCTCTTTTCAAAAAGTTTTTTTTCTTTTTAAGTTTATGTTAGTCATGTTAGAACGCTCCCCCACACCTATCTCATGCATTGTCCTTAATGTATGAAAGAAATGAAATGAAAAAGAGGTAAAGTTACCAATACATTGGGTGAATAGACCCATAGCCTTTTCATTTACACCGATTCCAAGAAAGGTTTAAGATATTGACCATTTACCTTAAAGTCATCCCTATTCTTAGTGTCACTGATCTCTACAGCACAGTGTGAAAACACAGTCTTTACAATGAATGGCCCTGTCCATCTCGATTTCAACTTTCCTGGAAAAAGATGAAGACTAGAATTATAGATTAAAACTTTTTGTACAGGGACAAACATTTTTCTCATGATAAACTTATCATAAAAAAGCTTAACTCTACTTTTAGTTATTCTAGCATTTTCATAGGCCTCATTTCTCAACTCCTCAAATTCAGAAATTTGCGATTTTTGAAGGTCACCGGCCTTGTCTAAATCAAAATTTAGCTGCATGATGGCTCATAAATCTCAGTGCTCTAACTCAACAGGTAGGTGACATGCATTTCCAAAGACTAACCTATAGGAGACATCCCTAGTATTGTCTTGAAAGTGATTTTGTAGGCCCATAAGGCATCTACTAGTTTGGTGGACCAATTTTTTCTATTTTGGTGGTCTTCTTCAAAATAAGCTTAATTTGTCTATTGGAGACCTCAACCTGCCCACTAGTCTGAGGATGATATGGTGTGAACAATTTGTGAGTTATAGCATACTTTCGCATCAGAGCTTCAAAGGATCTATTACAAAGGTTGGTGCCATTATCACTGATGATAGCATGAGGGGTTCCGAAGTGTGAGAAGATGTTCTCTTTCAAAAACTTGATGACAACCTTGTTGTCATTAATTTTGCTTGGAATTGCTTCTACCCACTTGGACACATAGTCCACAGCAGCCAATATGTATTGGTTTCCAAATAAATTAGGAAATGGTCCCATAAACTCGATGCCCCAAACATCAAAGAGTTCTATTTCTAGAATTGGGTTAAGGGGCATTATGTTTCATTTTGAGATCCTTCCTACCATTTGGCATCTAGGGCATGTCTTCGAAAACTCAAAGGCATCTTTGAATAAAGTGGGTTCTTGTCGTGGTGGATTATGTCTCAAAGTGGGTAGAGGTTGTGGCAGTACCAACAAATGATGGCAAAGCTGTGGTGAAATTTCTGAAAAAGAACATATTCTCAATATTTGGAACACCACAAGCAATCATAAGTGATGGATGTAAGCATTTTTATAATCGTTAGTTTGATTCTTTACTGAGTAAATATGGTGTCAAACATCGTGTATCCACTTCTTATCATCCCCAAACAAGTGGGCAAGTGGAGGTATCCAACAGAGAGTTGAAACGAATCTTAGAGAAGACAATAAGCAACTCAAGGAAAGATTGGTCTACAAAGTTGGATGATGCATTGTGGGCAAATCGAATAGCATTTAAAATACTAATAGGTATGTCCCCCCTATTGTTTGGTTTATGAAAAGGCTTGACATCTCCTAATAGAACTTGAGCATAAAGCATATTGGGCAACAAAATTCTTGAATTTTGACATGCAAAAAGCTGGAAAAAAAAGGATTCTTTAACTCAATGAGATGGATGAGTTGAGGAACTATACATATGAGAATGCTCGAATTTACAAGGAAAGAACTAGAGCATGGCACGGCAAACATATTGCAAGACAAAAATTTATTGTAGGACAACAAGTTCTATTATACAACTCTTGCCTTCGTTTATTTTCTGGTAAATTATGTTCAAGATGGTCAAGACTGTTTGAAATAAAGTGAGTATTCCACATGAAGCAGTAGAGATTATCAATAGGGAGATTAAATCTTTTGAAGTTAACGGCCAAAAATTGAAACCTTATAATGGAGGAGAATTCAACAAACATGAGGACTCCTTCAACCTCAACACTATTGAATGATCGGAGCAGAGAAAGTCTAGCTATTACTATAGCTTAAAGTGCTTCTTGAGAGAAAACCCAAGCTTTCTAACCTAATTTTAGTTTTCCTTTCTTTTTATTTTTTATGTTGTCCAACCTATACTAACTGCTATTTTTTAATATAGAAACAGATAGAGATACAGAGAAATTATTTAAGAGATAAAGCTCAAAGCAGAAAGCAACTGAGATAAACAGAACACATTTTCACTGTCCATAAGGTTAATCTGCTATCCATCAACAACCAGATGAAATCTTGATTTGTATCCGTGAGTTTATTAATTTCTGCTGTTTTTAGAGATATTAACTTTTGAGCATTTAACTCCACGTGGAAAATAAAGAAATTAATGATTATAAAATTAATTTTTGCTTTTTGGGTATATTTTTCAAAATTTCTAGGGAAGAAATTTCTAATTTTTTTTATAGGCATAAGGGCATGCTTCAGTTTAGGTATGGGGGGAATAAAATATTTAAAAAAAATTCAAATTTTTTCAAAATGAATTGATTTCAAAATTTAAATTTTGAACTAACTTTTTAAGTAAGAATTGAAGTTTTTCTTTTTTACTAGACTTTGTTTTTTTTAGAAAAATCTTATCTCTTTCAAAAAATTTGACTGGTTTGAAATTCAAATCTTGAATTTGGATTGATTAATTATTTGGAAACTTGAGTTGATGTAGGATTCCTTTTCCCTAAAGCCTATAAAAGCTAATATTTCCCCTCTTTCTTTCTCACGACACCTCGAGATCGATAATGGGAGATCAGAAGTTCCAAAGAAGCAAAAAGAGGAGAAGCAACAGTCTGCAGCCAAGATCAACACCAAAAGGCAAAAGTCAACAGCGGAACCATCGTGCTGACAGCTGATCCGCCATCTGATTCCATCTTTTGAAATCAAAATTTCACAAAACTGTAAGAGTTTTTCACTTCCTTACTGTTTATTTTTCTGCTTCTGCATCATGACAAAGTTTGTTGCCGAAAAGAATTTCTTTATAATCTTTCAAGATTTTGATTCGTATTTTTAGAAGAGATTATGAATATGAACTGGGGGTATTTGATTCATGAGGGTAGCTTTGACCACTACATCCCAAGCCTGATAGAAGAATTTTATGATTGTTTCACCAATAATGACATATATTATCATGCTCATAGGATTCATATAAATTGGAGAGGAAAGAGTAAAGTTTTGACTTTGCAAATGATATCAGATTTGACTGCAATTCCTCTTGCTCTTGGTCTAAATCAGATTCCTATGAGGGTAGAGGAATATATAAGCTTAATAGTTGAAAATTATAGAATGGCTACACTTGGGGGATAGATACAAAAATTCTTTATCGTAATGTGCATGCTACATGTAGATGGTTGAGTACCAATGTACTTGATGACACACACATGACCACATTCTATAATCAAGTTCATATTGTGCATGTGTTAATGACAAATAATCAATAATTTTGCATGTGTTATCAATTATTTTCAACTATATGCAATGTTAAAAATAGTCAATCCAAGAAGCACAAGATCACTTTTCCATTGCTTATTCTTATAACCCAAATTTGTAAAAGTTGAATGTTTGATGATGAGTGCAATGAGATATATAGAGATAGAATAATGATTATAAGTAAAAGCAAGATCACACTATATTTTGCATCTATACAAATAGATTGGATGGAAAAACTGACTCATATCGATATTCATATTGTTCCATTAGAGTCTTCTGGAGAAGATGAGGATGATGATCAATTCTTTAAACAAAAGTCACCTCAAGATAATAGAGAATTTATGATAAAAATTTAGGAAGGTTTGAAGAAAACCTACAAACTTGTTAAGGGTTTACA
Organism: Agave tequilana; assembly: GCA_038442645.1. Lineage (NCBI taxonomy): Eukaryota > Viridiplantae > Streptophyta > Magnoliopsida > Asparagales > Asparagaceae > Agave > Agave tequilana. Next base: position 31,250 of record JAVJIF010001994.1, read on the forward strand.
TGAGAAGAAGAAGAAATCCTCACCACCACATATTAAAAGGAGTAAATTGGAGGATGTGGATTCAAGTAAGAGAGGGAGAAGATCATGATTGTATCTAGGTTTGTGATTCTTATTTTTATTTTCTTATTTTTTATTTTCTTATTTTTACTATATAAAATTTTACAACAAGTTAACTAGCTTTTTAGGAATTAAGGGACCAATAAAGTTTGATATCTTGATAGAACAATCGATTTGATAGAATCTTTAATTCTTTACTTAAAGATGAAAATTTTGAAGAATAAACACCATTTAGATTTTGTTTATACGATTATACATTTTTCATCACACTTATAGTTTTATGCTTGAGATGATGAGGAAAGCTTAACCTTATTTAGATATGGAATATATATATATATAAGAGATATACAAAATGAAAAGACCTAAGTATCAAATAGCTCGGTATTTTGGTCTCAAGAAGCCATGGTATTTACGCGGAAGAGAATTAGGTGTGAAGAAAAAATATATAAAAAATTTATGTCCTGACAAATCTAACGATCAATTAGTTAGGTATCTTGACCTCCAGAAGTCTTGATATTTACATGAAAGAGAATTGGATGAGTTTTATATATATATATATATATATATATATATATATATATATATATATATATATATATATATATATATATATATAGGTGCTTAAAGAGCAACGAAGTGAAAATACTCCATATATATATATATATATATATATATATATATCTTCTATAATATATATATATATATATATATATATATATATATATATATATATATATATATGGAGTATTTTCACTTCGTTGCTCTTTAAGCACCTTATATATATATATATATATATATATATATATATATATATATATATATATATAATGTATATATTATGTATATATAATATATAGAAATATGTTTAAATATGGAGAAGCTTGAATCAAAAATTCCCAAGCTAAAGAGTATTTGCACTTTCACGAAGAATGCATAGGATTGGACAACTTAAGAAGGATAGTGTGAAAATATTAAATTCAAGTCTCTAGGACAAAAGATAAGATTTCTTGATTAGAGATTGAACTTAATTAAAATTACACTTTTTAAAAACTTATGAACTTAATTGCTAGTGAACACTTGTGCAATAAAAAAAAAAATATTTTGAAAAGTTCTTTTTATATTTTTTTTATTTTTCAGCTATCCTTATTTTTAATTATTATTTTTTCTTAATCTTTTCTTATGTTTTCTTTCTTTCACCAAATTTTGTGGGTGTAATTCACTGAAAACCCTCACGAGACAACACCCGTTCACTAGGGGTAACCTAGGGTTTAACGGCTTGTTGCACGTGCTAAGTGCAATTGTAATTCCTATGAAAGTGAGGATTATTGTTTTTGTTTTTAGGATTTTTTTTATCTTTTTAGTTTAGACTTTGCTCGAGGACTAGCAAAAGCTAGGTATGGAGGTGTGATGAAGGTCATTTTTACACATATTTTATATCCTTTTACCTATTTTTGCCACTTCAATTCTGCATTGGTAGTTGTTTTTATTAGCTTTCATAGATTTTGAGTCAAAGAGCAATTTTCGAGAAAAGATCAAAAAATGAAGAACAAGAGTTGCAAAAGAAGAATTCTGAGAAGATATAAATGGAGCCAGAGAGCCTAAAAGAGACCACATATGAAGAAAAGAAAGCCAGAGAAATTTCAGAGGACAACTAAAAGAGAGACGGAAAATCTGCTGTAGAGATAGTGAATCCGCTGTTGACTAGTCAAAAGAGGTGAAGTGCTTGCGCCAGCTGTCGTCTGAGTCAAACTCGGTTCTATGTTGTATTCAACAACAAAACTGTCGTATTTTATAGTGAATCTGTATCTTAGTCGATTGTTGACGTAATTTTTTCAGAATTTGTTTATAATTTTGTGTTAGTTTTGGAATTCTTTTTCAGCTGCCTAGGTATAACGCCCCGATCCCGCGGGTACAGAGTTGTTACTGCGTCGTATGTTAGAAATACCCTCACATATAAACGTAAAGCATTAGTACAGGCAATAATCAAAGTACGAAAGTATGTGGTGCTTTGTACATTCCAACATATGAGTACAATTACAAAGTTATTGTCACGCCCCGTTTCCCAAAATACATGAAAATGGAGTAACGATGAGAGTCGGCGACACATATATGCGAGAAAAATACCCCATGTATACACGCTAAGCCTAACGTAACCTGAACGAGTTATAAATACCTACTATCATAAATCAATATCACTGCAATATTACATATAAATGTCCACATATAATACTAGATGAATAAAGGAATGAAGCAAATACTGAGTCCAATACACAGAATCATGGAAGCAACATGAATAAAGAATAGCAAGAAAGATACCAAAACTAGAGAATCGAGAAAGAGAGTTTTGGGCTCCTCAAGATGCCTATGATCCTCTCCCAATACCTGATCAGCAATAAATAGCCACAGATCTGGATATGCAAATCCAGGGAGTCAAAACTCCTAGTGAATGTGTAAGAATAAAAGAGAAAGTACACATGCATATAATGTGTGAGCATATGAAATGAAACTATAAACTGGAATAAGACTATAGTAATATTCAAACATAAATAGACAGTAAATAAAGCAGTCAGCGATAAAATCAGATGTCAGGTATCCATCACAATCTATATATCATGTGGGTAGAGTCAGTAAGTACTAGAGTCAAATGTCCAATCAGGTCAGATGTATCTTCGAGTGTCCAATATACATACATGTATTAAGCAAAGACAATCACTCACAGTATATTATTATTCATTATGTCAGCGAACACCAATTACCACTTGTAATAGATGCATGCCATACTACGCCTACTACACGTGTCAATCAGGGTCCTAAGATATTAAAATTGATCGGTTAGGGACATTGTCCAAGATTTAGGTGGGTTCCGTACATACCTGAAACCACGACCCAGTCACGTGGCGCTGAACCAAGTCCTACCGCTAGGTAGTCAATAACAATAACAATATGAACAATACGTGATGTCAGTCGTCCCCTGGAACCCTGCAGTGGAACCGTATGTTGGTTGCGCAACGTGTATCCTAGGTCCATCCAAAATACAGACGATGTCTCCTCCATCAATTTCCCCAATCCCAGTATAAGTTGTCCATTTATATTATTATTTAATTTAATCAATTATCATATTGCCTAGATTACTGGAACAATACAATGACAGTTGATTAGTCTCTAATTTCGCACAATTTTTATCACATCTGCATATTTATTTTGTATAACATTCTGCTAATAAAGTTTTGCTTGCTTGATCCTAAGTCCATGGTGTGCAAATAAAGAAGAAGACCATAAATCATCATTTACTGGGTGATTGAAGGCCTACCTAGTAGCCATTGAGCTTAGGGAGGAGATTTCGTCAGCTCAGGGCATCAAATCAAGAAACCGGGACTTTCACTTGACAGGGGATAGACAGGACAGCGTGCAGCAGCAGGCGCCGCGTGCGCGACCCTAGTAGAGCCGTGATTAGTCTCTAATTTTGCATAATTTTTATCACATCTGCACATTTATTTGATATAAAATTCTGCTAATAAAGCTTTTCTTTCTTGATCCTAGGTCCATGGTGTGCAAATGAAGAAGAAGACCCTAAATCATCATTTAATAGGTGATTAAAGGCCTACCAAGTAGCCATTGGCCTTAGAGTGGAGATTTTGTCAGCCCAGGGCATCAAATCCAGAAACCAGAAGATCTACCTGATAGGGGACAGATAGGACGACGCACTGCCCAAAGCCAGGCGCGCGCCACCCTGGCTTGGCCACAAAACGCGGCCTAGGCCGCGTTTTCGCGACCGTACGGGCGCGGGCGCACCCGGGCTTTGGGCTAGGGGTCGTCCCCCTAGCCCCCTTTCCCTAGTACCTATAAATACCCTCTGGGGTCTGAAGAGAAGCAGATTTAGAGTTTAGAACATTGTTGTAATCTTGTTTTTAGGATTGTAGTTGTTTTACTTTCCTTCTTCTTCTAGTTTTAGTTTTAGCCATTAGAGTGAAAGACAGAGTGTGTGTGTGTGTGTGTGTGTGTGTGTGTGTGTGTGTGTAAGAGTTGTATTTGAAAGGTGACAAGCTAATATAAGTAATTACTTCTCTTTCTTCTTTCCATTTACTTGTCTTTTCCATTTGCTTTTACTTCCTTATTGTAGTGTAACTCCCTTCCTCTTTACTTCTTTTCTTTTGTTGTTTCTTTTACTACCATGTCTAACTAACTTTTTCATTGCATGGCTAACTAACTACTAACCCACTAATCTCTAACAACTTGATTGATGAACCCAATGAGTCAATAGTGTCAAATATGCCTTGTGCAAAAAGAGCTATGATATCTTAAGATGAGGGTTCTAACTCTAACTTACTTACAAGTATTAGCTCTCTTATATTTCATACTTAATGGGTTTTTGATGATCTATAGAGTTTAAACTTTATTGTTTTTGAAAGTTATATATTTATCTTTTAACTTTGCCGATACCATTAGTGCACTTGTGTCTTCCCGTATTCTCACCTTCAATTGGATCTTATAAGGGAATGTCCAAGTTTTTGCCGTGTTAAGCTAAAGTTAAAGGAAGAACTTTCACTCGATTTCCACACAACTAGTTCCTATGCATAAGGGTTATGCTTGCCTATGATCCATCGTGAGGCTACATCTTCAAGAAGTTAGGGATTAGTGGGAGCACTTAGTAGAAAGTTAGCCATGCGGTTTTACCATTAAGAAAATTCAATTTTACAAACCACCAAATCATTCTAAAACAATTTTTTAAAGCAACTTGTTTTCATTTTTCAATTCTTTATTTGAAACAAAGAATCTCTTTTCTTGAACAAAGAAGTCGCATCAAGCTTTCATCGCTCTCCCTCCTTGTGGATACGACCCGTATAGCCACTTCGCTACTACGGAAGAATCGCAAAAGCAGTAACATCGACCCACACTCTTTTTACTTACTCTTGTGCTTGCTTTTTGCTGATAAAATTTTGGTGCCATTGTCGGGAAGGGATCCTTTTGCTTCAAGAATTTGACCTGAAAATTCGGGATAAACGAGGTATAGAAAATGTGATTGCTGATCATTTATCACGAATTCCGAACGCACCATCATACAAGCTCCAATCAACGAGGATTTCCCAGACGAGCACATCCTGGCCATTTTTAAGGAACCCTGGTATGCGGACATAGTCAATTACCTGGCCACTGGACAATTACTCGCTGACTGGACAAAGCAAGACCAGTGTCGTTTCTTTGCCCAAGTATGGTACTTCTTCTGGGAAGAGCTGTATCTTTTTAAGTATTGTCCCGACCAGATTATTCGACGATGCATACCAGAGGAGGAACAGAAGAGTGTGCCAAGCTTTTGCCATGAACTTACATGCGCATGACACTTCGTCCCTGCAAGACTGCAGAGAAGGTTCTACAAAGTGGGTTTTACTGGCCCACTTTGTTCAAAGACTCATACCATTTTTTCAAGTCATGCGCAAATTGTCAGAAGATTGAGAAAATTTCAAGAAGAGACATGATCCCCTAAACCCGATCCTGGAAGTTGAAATTTTTGACGTTTGGGGTATCGACTTCATGGGATCATTCCCTAATTCCTTCGGCAGCCTGTTCATTTTGGTTGCTATCGATTACGTCTCTAAATAGATAGAATCTGTGCCAACAAAGATCAATGACAACAAAGTGGTTATCAAATTTCTCAAAGAGAACATCTTCTCCCGATTTGGCACCCCCAGAGCGATAATTAGTGATAATGGATTGCATTTCTGCAATAGAGTTTTTGAAGCTCTGATGCGAAAATATTCTATCAATCACAAGTTATCTACCCGTATCATCCCCAGACAAATGGGCAGGTCGAAGTCACCAATCGACAGATCAAGCTCATTTTAGAAAAGACTGTCGGACAAAATCGAAATGATTGGTCGGTCAAACTCAACGATGCATTGTGGGTTTACCACACTGCTTTTAAGATAGTCCTGGGGATGTCTCCTTACAGAATAATATTCAAAAAACCTGTCATCTGCCAGTAGAGTTAGAACACCGTGCCCTCTGGGCCATTAAGCAGCTCAATTTTGATTTGAGTAAGGCCGGTGAGTTAAGGAGACTGCAGATCGCAGAATTAGAGGAGATACGGAATGAAGCCTATGAGAATGCTCGGATCACCAAAAGTAGGACTAAACTTTTTCATGATCAAATTATAAATCAGAAAAACTTTGCCCCTGACGACAAGGTTCTGCTGTATAACTCTAGGCTTCATATTTTCGCGGGGAAGCTAAAGACTCGTTGGTCTGGACCGTTCATTGTGCTCACTGTTTTCCCACACAGTGCTGTGCTTATTGTAGACCCTAAGAACAACACAGAATTCAAAGTGAACGGGCAAAGACTGAAGCCCTTCTTGACCACTGAGCCTATGACTCCGGATGATAGTGTGCTGACTCTTTTTGCCCCGTCATACACCTAACCACAACAACTAAAAAAAAATTTATTGTTTATATGCTTACCCCTTCTACATTTTTTGACATTTCTTTACCCTATTCGTACTTGGCCGGCCCGAATCAACGAAGACGGTGACATCATTTCTTCACCTTATTTATTGCATTTGCATTTACATAAACATTCATTGAGGATAATGCATTAGATAGGTGTGGGGGGTTGCTGACACTTCTTTTTCTTCTTTCCAAAAAAAAAATCTCCAGATTGAAAAGAAATTTCATACTCTTTATAAAAATACCAAAAGGTTGTAGAAATTAAGGGAACCTTATTAATGAATCTTTATTTGCCTAAATAAACAAGAAAGATTTGTTTGACTAAGAGTTGAGAGGGATAAGGAAAATAACTCATACCTTTTTATTTAGCCATAGTAGATAATGCATAAACCACACACACATGCTTGGGATTTAGAGACACAACTCTGAAAAAAATCACTGGATAATTGTGCCTCAATAAGCATGATTACTCATGCCAAAAAAATAATAATTAATATATCAGTAAATCTTGATTTCGTGGCCTACTCTACTTGCATATTTGACCTGAGGGGTGTTTTTCCACCAGGTGCCCTAAAACAATCTAGTTTGGGAGTCATCAGTTTGATATGTGTTACATCAGTAAAGTAGAAAGCCTAATGAAACCAAGAATAATAGATAAATATTAATAAAATTAAATGATATTTAAAGTTGAATTGAAAAATCCCAAGCACATCACACTTACATATTATGCATATCTATCTAAAGCAAAATAACAGAATGAGTTAAAAGTATAAGATCATTTCTAAATTTAAAGAAAACTATAATTTCTTCTTTTATGAAGGCTAAAGTATAGGAGGACTTATGAGGGTTGAAGCTAATTCTTACATCATTCGGTCATTTTTACTTAAATGATTGAAAGTTCTTTTTCTTGAAAGAGGTTTGCTAACAACTAAATATTTTTTCACTTACTGGATTTTGTGAGTGCAATCCGCTGAAAACTCTCAGGAGACAACACTCCTCCTCTAGGGGAAACCTAGAGGTTTAAAGGCTTGTTGCACATGCTCAGTGCAATCGCGTCACCTGCGAAAGTGGTGTAATAATTTTCTTATTTTTCATTTTGCTCGGGACGAGCAAAAAGATAAGTGTGGGGGTGTGATTAGTCTCTAATTTTGCATAATTTTTATCACATCCGCAAATTTATTTGATATAAAATTCTGCTAATAAAGCTTTGCTTGCTTGATCCTAAGTCCATGGTGTGCAAATGAAGAAGAAGACCCTAAATCACCATTTAATGGGTGATTAAAGGCCCACCAAGTAGCCATTGATCTTAGAGTGAAGATTTTGTCAGCCCAGAGCATCAAATCCAGAAACTAGAAGATCCACCTGATAGGAGACAGATAGGACGACGCACTGCCGGAAGCCAGGCTTGCGCCGCCCTGGCATGGCCGTGAAAATGCGGCCTTTGTCGCGTTTTCGCGACCGTACGGGCGCGGGCGCGATTGGGCTTTGGGCCAGGGGTCGTCCCCCTGGCCCCCTTTCCCCTGATGCCTATAAATACCCCTTGGGGTCTAAAGAGAAGCAGATCCAGAGTTTAGAGCATTGTTGTAATCTCGTTTTTAGGATCGTAGTTGTTTTAGTTTCCTTCTTCTTCTAATTTTAGCTTTAGCTATTTGAGTGAGAGAGAGAGAGAGTGTGTGTGTGTAAGAGTTGTATTTGAAAGGTGACAAGTTAATACAAGTAATTACTTCTCTTTCTTCTTTCCATTAACTTATCTTTTTCATTTGCTTTTACTTCCTTGTTGTAGTGTAACTCCCTTCCTCTTTACTTCTTTTCTTTTGTTGTTTCTTTTACTACCATATCTAACTAACTTTTTCATTGCATGGCTATCTAACTACTAACCCACTAATCTCTAACAACTTGATTGATAAACCCAAATGAGTCAATAGTGTCAAATATGTCTTGTGCAAATAAGAGCTATAATATCTTAAGACGAGGGTTCTAACTCTAACTTACTTACAAGTATTAGCTCCTTTATATTTCATACTTAATGGGTTTTTGATGATCTATAGAGATTTTTCATTTAACTTAGCCGATACCATTAGTGCACTTATGTCTTCTCGTATTCTCGCCTTCAATTGGATCTTGATAAGGGAATGTCCAAGTTTTTACCGTGATAAGCTAAAGTTAAAGGAAGAACTTTCACTGGATTTTCACATGAATAGTTCCTATCCATAAGAGTTATGCTTGCCTATGATCCATCATGAGGGTACATCTTCAAGAAGTTAGGGATTAGTGGGAGCACTTAGTAGAAAGTTAGCCATGCGTTTTTACCATTAAAAAATCTAATTTTACAAACCACCAAATCATTCTAAAATAATTTTTGAAACCAACTTGTTTTCATTTTTCAATTCTTTATTTGAAACACAAAGAATTTCTCTTTTCTTGAACAAAGAAGTCGCATCAAGCTTTCATCGCTCTCTCTCCTTGTGGATACGATCCGTATAGCCACTTCACTACTACGGAAGAATCACAAAATCAGTAACATAACCCACACTCTTTTTATTTATTCTTGTACTTACTTTTTGCCGATCAGGCCGCAAAAACGCGGCCATACGGGCGCGGGCGCGCCCGTACTTTGGGCCAGGGTTTGCCCCCTGGCCCCCCTTTCCCTGGTGCCTATAAATACCCCCTTGGGGTTCTTTAGTTGGGGATATACAAAGAGTAGTGTAGTTTCTTCCATGTTGTAGCTTAGGGTAGTTTAGTTTAAGTTAGTTCTTCTTCTTCCTTTGTATTTTTCATTTCTTTTAGATCTTGTAATAGGGGAGAGAGTGATACATGATGAGGAAGCAAGAGTGCTTGTAATAGAAGTTAACAATTTATGAAAGGTGCTCTCTTAACTTATCTTTGTTTTCTTCTCTAACTCCTTTTGCATGTTAAGCTAATTTTCTCTCATGGCAACTAACTACTAACCGCTAAGTTGCTAACTTCTTACTTGATAATCCACATGAATCTAATAGTCTCTATTTGGCCTTGCTCTTACAAGAGCCATTGATGCCTCATGATGATGGATCTAACACTCCAACATCTAAATCTCTAACAAGCTAACATTACTTTATTTCATGCTTGCTCTTATTGAGTTTGGATGATTTAAGTGTAGCTTGCACTTGTTGGTTAAATTTGAATGTGAAAGTTAATATATGAGTTATGCTTTGTAAAGCTTTTGAATCAAGGACTAGTGATGGCCAATGGTACGTGTGAGGCAACTATCACTAAGAGGTTAGCATGTTAGTGGAGTCATTAGTAATTAGTAGCCATCGGTTTTCTTTCTTTTTCACTTTGTTTTAGAAATATTTCAAAAATCACAAATATATTCATTTCTATGTTTTTCACTTCTTTGTGTTTCACCATGCTTCTCTTTTCACACTTTGTTTTATTTTCTTTTCATTCTTTTAAACTTTGAAGAACTTTTAACACACACTTGAACATTCCGGTAAAGCTTCTATCGCCTCCCGTCCTTGTGGATTCGACTCGTTTTAGCCTCTATGCTATAACGGAAGTATCGAGGAAGCCAAAGCACACACACTTTAAATATCGATTTCAAAATATACACTTTTTGTGTGCGATTTTTCCCCTGATCAAATTTTGGCGCCGTTGCTGGGGATGGGAACGGTTTGATTTCACGTTTTTGTTAACCTTTCTTCTTTGTTTTTGGTGTGCAGGTTAAATTTTTAGCGTTGCAGAAGTCCACAGTTGCTCTTGTGTGGTTGGGTAAATTCTTGTACATTCATATACTCTGCTGCTAATTTTTGTTTATATTATCTGTATACTGTAAATAATTTTAAGAACTAAAATACAGAAATTGGATGCTTTAAAACGGTTTAGACATTTGCATCTAGGCACGTGTCAATTTCAATTCCAATATACTGTATTTTGTTCTTGTGTTGTTGTAATCTTGCAGGAGGTGTACATATGGCATTGCATATAGCATAAAACAAACACGTGGGTGATTTACTCTCTTTGTGTGTTCATTCTTATCTATATTACACACTTGCACAAATTGAACTTAAGAGCAAAACCCAATACAACATAAGGTGGGGACGTCATTACCCTCCCTTAGCCCAAAAATCACCTCCCCACTCATACAACCCAAGCTAAATAAAATTTGCTAGACGTTGGCCTCTAGGGACATCTCAGACTCATTTAAGAGATTGACCTAAGGGGAAAGTTGTTAGAAGTTGACTCTTGTCAAATCAGTGTCTGAGGTTGGGGATTGAGAGGCGAAACCTCGAAGAACACTGGTTTGTCATAATTAGGCCCGTTGCTCCGGCACGGATACCTCCCACTGATCTTGCCCCTACCTGGCTTGTAACTTGTGGTCAGTTTCTGATAATATACCCAGCGTGAAAAGTCTAACCAGTTAGGAGTCGTCTAGGTCTAAGTCAACCTCGCATAGGCTTGTTTTCTTTTTCTTTGTTTTTTTGTTTCTTTGTTTCTTTGTTTTCTTTTTCGTAAATTGTGAAATAGATTTTAACAACAATAATTATTTCAATCATAATATGAATCCATATTTCATCCCGACCTCATTTGACTCGGATAACTCTGACCCGGCTATGTACAACATGAACCAACCATTTATGCCGGGTTGGGATTATCCGACTCAATATGACCCATATCCCCAATCCTATGACTATAATTTTTAAAATAATTTTCACTCTTCATAGAGTTCATGGGGATTCACCTACCCGAGTCCATTTTTCAACCATCTTATCCACAATTTTCACAATATTCACTCCCTGATTTTGATTCATATACTCCTTTTCCTAAACCACCAATTGAAGAAAAATCATCATTGGAAAGGAGTTTGAAAGAAGTGATAGAGGCCTAAAAATAATTTGAAAAAATGGTAGTCTCATTATATCCACCAAATTTTTAAAATTCATGTAGTTCTTTTTCAGAACGACTCAAAGGAAAATCATTGTGGGAAAAAACTATGAAATTCGTACAAGAGACCGAGCGCATAATACAAAATACGATTGACTTACCATGTCCACCAAATGTTCATACGACTCACGGATCATATCATTTTGGAAATCCAGCTTCAATTTTATCATACCAACCTAAACTTCACTAACATCAACCTCTTGATAGTTTGACAAGTTATCCATTTCCTGAAATTGAACTTGAAGATGAATGTGAGCTTGAGTTTCAAATTAGCGATTCGAGTCCAATCCTTGAATCAATATCGACTCCTGTAGTGTTACCTGAACTAAGTAACATTCTTGAGCCAGTTTTGATTCTCATAATTTCTGAACTTGAATGAACCATTTCACCCATTCACATTCCTTCTGTGGACGAAAATCAAGATTCAATTTTCTTACATCCTTTTGAACTTGCCCAAAATTTTAAGAACCACCTTCCCGAAATTGAACTTGAACCTGAATGTGACCCTGAACCTCATGTGAGTAATTTCATTTCACTTTTTGATTCAATGATGACCCCGGTATCTTTACCAGATTTTTTTCTCTAATCCGGAGTCAACATTGACTCCTGTACCAGTACACCGTGAATTAGAGTCACCAATATCTTATGTTCACTCTTCATTGCTGGAGAAAGTGTGTGAACATCAATTTTTTAGTTTGGACCCTATTTTTGAATCAATTTCGACTCTCATTATTGACTCTCGACTTGATCTGAGTCAAATTCCCGAGTCGGTATCGGTTTTTACTCCTATTCCATTTGAGTTCAAATCAATCATCTTTCAAAATCACACTTCATTGTTGGACAAGAATGTTGAAGTAAATAACTCAGTAATTATTTTTGAAAATTGAAAATTAGATGAGGATAATTTTTTCAATAAGACAATTCATTCAATAATTATTTTACTGGGTCGTATTAGAGAGGTCATTAGTGGGTTCCTTGAAGATCCATATTATCTTGATTGGATAGCAACGCTTGGCCAAATCAGACCACCAATGGAGTCACACCATGAGGTAATTTTCCTTCCCTTCCCATTTGTTTCATGTATATACACATTCGCGATGCATTGAGGACAATGCATGAGATAAGTGTGGAGGAGGGTTTACTAACATAGGTTGTTTTAAATTTTCTTTCTTTTACATTTCTTTTTAGAAACTTTTAAAATTTTCTTTTGTATAAAAACTCTTTTCTTTTCTTTTTACCAAACTTTTTGACATAAGGGAAATAGTTTTGATTTATTTTTAAGAAAAGTAAGATTATCTTAGGAATTAGGAAGACCTAAAATTATGAAATTTTAAACTGAGTCAAAATAATAGGTTTTGTTTAAATTTTAGGATAAGAAAGTAAGATTGGAAAGATAATTTGATCTTGAATTTTTTGCCTTAGATTTATGCACTTCGCACTTACATTATTTTTTGGGATTGAAACAAAGACTGATAATGTCATAAAAATATATATATAAACAAAAAATGATGATAATAAAGTTGGACAAAATCAAAATAATCCACTTTAGTTTTGTGGCCTATTTACTCGAGTCCTTAAGTCTGAGGGATGTTTTCTCATCTGGTGCCCTAAAATCATCTGGTTTGGGAGTCACCAGCTAAGGCTCACTTTCTAGGTAAATAAGAAAGCCTAAGAAAACTAAGGGAAGAAAAAAATAAAAAATAAAAATATATATATATACACAAATCAATGGCATGAAAGTTTGAGTCAATATCCCAAAAATCTTCACAGTTCACGAAGTGCATATTTTTCTAAGAGTTTTATAAAAGGTCAAAGAATCAATTCAATTTTAAATTCATACATTTAATTTATAATAAGATTTTGCTTTTCGACTTAGTTTAAGGAAGAACAATTTCTGGTTAACCTCTGACCTTGGATCACTTATATTTTCGCAAAAGTACTTCAACACTTTTCTCTATTTTAAATGTGTTTTCAAAATACTGACATGTAATTCCTTTATTTATGCATTTTGTGGGTGTAATCTGCTGAAAAACCCTCAAGAGACAAAACTCTTCCTCTAGGGGAAACCTAGAGGTTTAACGGCTTATTGTATATGCTCAGCACAATTGCGTCACCTGCAAAAGTAGTGTAATAATTTAGTTTTTTGTTTTGCTCGGGACGAGCAAAAAGATAAGTGTGGAGGTGTGATTAGTCTCTAATTTTGCACAATTTTATCACATCTGCATATTTATTTTGTATAAAATTCTGCTAATAAAGCTTTGCTTGCTTGATCCTAGGTCCATGGTGTGCAAATGAAGAAGAAGACCATAAATCACTATTTAATGGGTGATTAAAGGCCTACCAAGTAGCCATTGACCTTAGGGAGGAGATTTTGTCAGCTCAGGGCATCAAATCAAGAAACCGAGACTTCCACCTGACAGGGGACAGACAGGACAGCGTGCAGCAGCAGGCGCCGCACGCGCGGCCCTAGTAAGGCCGTGGAAACGCGGCCTGGGCTGTGTTTTTGCGGCTGTACGGGCGCGGGCGCGCCCGTACTTTAGGCCAGGGTTTGTCCCCTTGCCCCCCTTTCCCCTGGTGCCTATAAATACCCCCTGGGGTTCTTCAATTGGGGATATACAAAGAGTAGTGTAGTTTCTTCCATGTTGTAGCTTAAGGTAGTTTAGTTTAGGTTAGTTCTTCTTCTTCCTTTGTATTTTCCATTTCTTTTAGATCTTGTAATAGGGGAGAGAGTGATACATGGTGAAGCAAGAGTGCTTGTAATAGAAGGTGACAATCTATGAAAGGTGCTCTCTTAATTTATCTTTTTTTTCTTCTCTGACTCCTTTTACATGTTTAGCAGATTTTCTCTCATGGCAACTAACTACTAGCCTCTAACTTGCTAACTTCTTACTTAATAATCCACATGAATCTAATAGCCTCTACTTGGCCTTACTCTTGCAAGAGCCATTGATGGCTCATGATGATAGATCTAACACTCTAACACCTAAATCTCTAACAAGCTAATATTACTTTATTTCATGCTTGCTCTTATTGGGTTTTGATGACTTAAGTATAGCTTGGACTTGTTGGTTGAATCGGGATGTGAAGGTTAACATATGAGCCATGCTTTGTAAAGCTCTTGAACCAAGGACTAGTGATGGCCAATGATGCATGTGAGGCAACTATCACTAAGAGGTTAGCATGTTAGTGGAGTCATTAGTAGTTAGTAGCCATCGGTTTTCTTTCTTTTTCACTTTATTTTAGAAATATTCTAAAAATCACAAATATATTTTTTTCTATGTTTCCTACTTCTTTGTGTTTCACCGTACTTCTCTTTTCACTCTTTGTTTTGTTTTCTTTTCATTCTTTTAAACTTTGAAGAACTTTTAACACACACGTGAATATTTCCGTAAAGCTTCTATCGCCTTCCGTCCTTATGGATTTGACTCATTTTAGCCTCTATGCTATAACAGAAGTATCGAGGAAGCCAAAGCACACACACACTTTAAATATCGATTTCAAAACATACATTTTTTGTGTGCGGTTTTTCCCCGATCAACAGTAACAATTCAGTATATCAGTAAACAGTAATCGTATACACAATGAATAGTAATAAGGACAGTAAACAGTATCAATAACTGTGTATACGATGAACAATGGGACTGTACATAGTGTTACGGTCTAACAATACTTTCTCAGTAACTTTCAATAACATGAATTAATACAATAACGACTCTGGATACCGCTCAATAGATAGTCTCATTTAGGACTGATCAACATCTCATCCATCTGCACTAGGATATCATAGTAACTGATCCATCAATCTATAGTCTAAATATAATCATCGTGAAAAGTAATCTGGTATAGTAAACCACAAGTCCAATAAACAATTAATCAGTTCCCTCATCTTATCAATCTACTATGATCTTCTATATCTGTCGGTCTGTTCCAATCCTATCATAATGGAATAAACACTCAGCTACCTCAACCAATCATCACTATACAATCCGATACAATGTCATCAATCCACTCCCACTTCCATCAATCTTAATCACAGATCCAAACAACATAACAAATCTACTGCACATCTGTAAATCCACTAGTTCAGATAAATCTAATTTACACATATTCATCAATCTACTCTAGTCCTTTAAGTCACCAATAACTGAGATCACACAATAACTGCTATCAAACTCTGTATATATATATTAACACCGATATCAATAAAATCACTCTCATAATAACTCAACCTCTATAACTGAATAACTGAAATAGTCAAGAACCAATCATGAAACACTAAATATATCCTCGAGATCAACTAAAACAATAGATACTGAGATCACAATTAAAGAATGGAAACATCCTCAAAACTCGATTTATCCAACTATAATCAAGATAATAGGTAAGGAGTGTAACATCCTCAATCAACAAGAAATCTTGATCATCTCTGCATCTAGTATCCAACGTCAATAAGATCATCAGTACTCAATAAATATAATCATGATAAATTCGAAAGTCCTTGTTTCAATAATTTAAAATCAAGATCATGTTACATATCGATATCAAAGGTAAGCTATACACACAACACTTGATGACAATCTAACAAGATCAATCTCCTCTATAGACTGATCAAAATCCAATGTAGAAATATATCACAGGTTAACTCCAACTCTAACTAAGTTGTTGGCCCGGAGGCCTTCCTCTCTAGTTTTGATGATGATTAACTCATGTAGTTATGTTTACTAATAATCTTGTGATTTTAGTTTCAGATCATGTAACAAGATATTAGTTGGTAATTGCTTCAAAAAGAGGAGTTTGGAAGCCTTCACTTGGTGATTCCCGAGCCCAAGCGTCAAGATCATTCATAGCCATGCTCGTTGGATCACGGTGTTTGGATCGAGTCGACTTGAAGATGGAAGATCATCAAGAAGACTTAGGTATCCTAGTTTAGTGTGTTTTAGATCCATTTGTAAAGCTTAGAATAGTTGATATGCTCAAGTGCACAACACACACGTTTTTATGTTTGGATATTGGTTTTTCGGTTTTGGTTTAACCAATATTTGTTTTTCATGAATAGTTTATCAAAATAAGTTTAATTGGTTTATGTATAGTAGATTCATTCTATACATGCATGCTTAACTTTTAAACAAACTTATTTTGACTATCCTATTCATGTATTGAAAAATCCAAGTTTGATAAAATACAAGTTTTGGTTTTTGGTAAAAATGTTAAAACACAAAAATAGTTCAAATTGCTTGATATTTGAGTTGAAACTTTTATCACAAGTTTATATATCAATGCAAAATGTTAAAACTATTTTTGGGAATTTTTATATATTTCATAAGATTTATTAAAATATTTTAACATGTTTTTCTGACCCAGTTTCTGACCCAGAATAGTGACTGACAGGCCAGGTCGGCCGACCGCACGGTCGACCGAACCAAGGGCCGATCGACTGACGTGCACAGCCATGTGCACGTCTGGCAGACACATGGGCCGGTCGACCGGACCAGAGAGCTTTGCTCTCTGTATCTGGGCGGTCGACCGCGCAGTTGACCGGAAGCCCCAACGGTCATATTTATGACCGTTGGCGGTCGACCGATCGGTCGACCGCAGGCCTGTCAGGCTGACAGATCAGCCTAACGGCTAATTTTCTGTTTGGCCTATATAAACCCCATTTCTTTGAAATTTTGGTCAAGATTTTCAAGAGCAAAAATTCCTACTTTTCTGAAGTGTTTTTACAAGTTTTAAAAAGTGTTTTAGAGCTTAAAAGAATTCATCTTTATTGTTTTTCAAGGGTTTTGGAAAATCAAAGAAAATTAGTTTTTTGGGATATTGTTTTGGATTTTCATTTCTATCATCTACAAGAGATTTCCCAAGTAGTTTTTCTTTGTTATTTGCTTTCAAAAACACCTTGATATCCACTTGAGCTATATCTTCTATCTTAATTTATTAGGATCTTTGTTTATGGGAAAAAAGAAAGGTTTGTGGTTGAGATATACCACTAGTTGTAAACCCTTTCATTGTTTTGTTGCTCCCTCTTTAGTAGAGGTTGAGATTGTGGTTTACTCCCTCTTGGTGAGGTAGAGTTGGAGTTGGTTTGTATCCCTCAAGTGTGAGGTGGATTGGTTGTTGTTTGGCTATGGGCCTACCCCTCGGTTGTGAGGTGGTGTTTGAGAGAGGGTTTCGGTACTCCCTTGTTGTAAAAATCCTCCTCGGTGGAGGTTCCCTCGGTGGGAATCCTCGGTGGACAAGATAGTGGATTAGAAATCCTTCTCGGTGAAGGCGGGGACGTAGAGCTAGAGGCTCGAATCTCGAAACATATCTTTGTGTTTGCGTTTGATCCATTGTCTCTCTAACTCTCTCTCTTTACCTTGTGCATTGCATTATTCATATTTGAAAAACACCTAGAGGGGGGTGAATAGGCGTAAGTGCTAATCTAGGAACTATATGCGCTAAATGAAGAAGCTAATGCAAATTATTGCAACACACTTAATACAACACACAGGTGTAGCCGAATTCCCCGTGAAGGGCTCTGGACTAACTCCTCTTGATTCCCCTTGAATGGGTTGAGGTGCTATGTGAAGCTCTTGTGGTTAAGTATAAGTGAGGCACACACAATCAAGCCAAGCATATAAGGATGAATAGCAATATGAAATAATGCAAGGCAACACAAGCAAGTATGATGATATGATATGAATGATGCTTTGCACAAATAAACAAGAGAGAGAGTTAGAGAGACAAGTGGATCAAACGCTAACACAAGGATATGTTTCGAGGTTCGAGCCCCTAGCTCTACATCCCCGCCTACACCACCGTGTAGGACTTCCAATCCACTATAGGAGTACCGAACTCCTCTCTCAATGCCACCGAGGCAATACAACCACAATCCATCTCTACTGAAGAGGGATAGATAAGGCCCGTAGCCAATACAACTCAATCACAATCACCTCTACCGAAGAGGGATCCAAACACCACTCCGATCAACCTCTACCAAAGAGGGATACACAAATAAAAGGAGGGTTTACAACTTAGAGGCTTAACCTCAAACACTTCTCTTTTTCTCTCTTTTCTACAAAACAAAGATCCTAAATAGATTAGGATAGAAGATAGCTCAAGTGTGGAAAAACTAAGTGTTTTGATCAAAGAAAACTCTTGGGAAAACACAACAAATGATATAGAGATTTTTGCTCAAAAATAATTCCCAAAACCTAGTTTCTTTGAAATAACAAAACACTTAAAAACAAACACGATGAATCTTTTTGCTCTTGAAACTCCTTTAAAAATTTCTTTTTAAAACCAGAGAATGGGAGAAAATCAGCTCTAAAAATCTTAGCTAAAACCCCTAAGAGTTGGGGTATTATAGCCCAAACAGAAAACTAGCCGTTAGGCTGATGTGGCAGCCTGACAGGCTGACGGTCGACCGCCAACGGTCAGAAATGTGACCGTTGGGCAAACACAGTCGACCGGCACGGTCGACCCAAACAAACAGAGAGCATTGCTCTCAGACCCGGTCGACCCTGACGGTCGACCGTCCCTGTGTCTGCCAAACGTGCACAATCTGTGCACGTCGATCGACCGGCCCGGTCGACCGACTTCATCCCAAGTCGACTTGGTCAGAAGACTAGTCGACTGGTTGAAGCCTGGAACAGAAAACTGGGTCAGAAAAACAGTTTAAAAATATTTTGAAAAATCTTTTAACACTTCTAAAAATCACCAAAAATAGTTTTATCATTTTGCATTGATATATAAACATGTGGTAAAAAGTTTAGCTCAAATATCAATCAATGTGAACTATTTTTGTGTTTTATCATTTTTACAAAAATCAAAACATGTATTTTTATCAAACTTGATTTTTCAATAGGAAATCTGATTTTCCTAAAAACTCATGAATAGACATATCAAAATAAGTTTGTTTAAAAGTTAAGCATGCATGTATAGAATGAAACAACTATACAACTATCAATTAAACTTGTTTTGACCAACTATTCATGAAAACCAAAACTAAACATAAAACGTGTGTGAATTGTGCACTTGAGCATATCAACTATACTAAGCTTTACACATGGATCTAACACACTAAACACTAAACTAGGATACCTAAGTCTTCTTGACGATCTCCATCTTCAAGTAGATCCGATCTAAAACTCCATCCATGGGCTAGGCAATGTGTGATCTTGAAGCTTGAGCCCTGGAATCACCATGAAAAGCTTCTAAACTCCTTGTTGAAGCTAATCACCATCTAATATCTTGGTTAATGATCTGAAACTTAAACAACACAAGATAATTAGTAAACATAACTACATGAGTTAATCATCATCAAAACTAGGGTGGAAGGCCTTTGGGCCAACAATATTGCCATATCATACATACTTGTGTTGTGCCTTGCATTGTTTCATATTGCTATATCATTTATATGCTTGGTTTGCTTGTGTGTGCCTCACTTATACCTAACCATAAGAGCTTCATATAGCACCTCAATCCTTATCTAGGGGAATCAAGAGGAGTTAGTCCAGAGCCCTTTACAGGGAATTCGGCTACACTTGTGTGTTGTACTAAGTGTGTTGCAAATTATTTTAAGCTCCGCATTTAGTTTCTAGATTAGCATTTACACCTATTCACCCCCTCTCTAGGTGATTTTCAATTGGTATCAGAGCTTACGCTCCTGATACTTAGGCTTAACATCCTAGGAGTGAGATCTTGTTTGCTAATCTATCATTTGCATTTTGCTTGTTTGCACACATATAGTTTGGACCCATGGACTTCATGACCCCACCTATGTTTGACCCTTCCAACATTGTTGTTTGGAAGACTAAGATGTCCATTTACATCCAAACCCTAGGATATAAGGTTCACCTTGCCATTACCAAGGAATCCTACCTTAGTGATAGCAAGCATATAGGGGCCAATGTACAAGCCCTTGAGGCTATTAGAAGCACACTTTCAAAAGAATATCTTATGCATGTTTCTAATCTTGATTCCGCCTTTGAAGTTGACCACAACCACCACCTCCGAGCTTCAAATGCCAATCCAACACGAGGAGGAATCTAGCGGAGACTCCGAGTCATAATGCTACATGGTCCAAGGGAATGACTCCCTTGAGGTACAATCGGAATCTCAATTAGATTGTAATGATTCTAGTTCTTCATGTAATGAATATATTGATGCCCAAGCTTTAAATGAAAACTATCTATAGTTTGTGAAAAATTGATTGAAAAATATAACATTTTGAAAAAGAATACATTGGCTTTAACTAAAGAAAATGAAAAATTGTCTTCTAAACTTGACAAGGTTTTGCAAGAGAAGGTTGAAGTCTTTAATGAAAGGGATTCATTGAGATCTCAACTTGATCTTGCACTAAAAGAAAATAATTTTTTGAAAAATAAAAATGATTGTGATAATGTTTTGAAGAAAAATAAAGTTTTGTCTTCAAAAATTGATTTTGTTGTAAAAGAGAATGAGTCTTTGAAAAATGAAATTGTTTTCATTACAAAAGAATTAGATATTTGTGTTAAGAAAAATGTTTCTTTGAAAATGATATTGTTTCTCATGTTTGCCATGCTAGTGTAGCTTCTTCATCTAGTCTACCTATTGCATGTACCTCTTCTTCTAGGATCAATGATGATATTTGTTTATTAAAGAAGAGTGTAGATTGTTTGGCTCCACTTTGAGCCAATGTGCTAAGAGCCATACACGTTTGGAAACTTTGTTTCGAAAGAAACAAGTTCCATCTATTATGCATACACACCCTCCACGGCATACACATGCTCCTCACGGATACCATCACACATTGTATGCTCATGTGTACACTTGTACACATTGTGGACGTAAGGGCCACCTTGCTAAATTTTGTTATGATAGAATACATGTTTCAAATTTAGCAAATAAATTTGTTTGGGTTAGAGAAGGTACCCCATGGACCCAAAAAGTTGTGGGTACCAAAGACCACCCCTCTTATTTATGATGTAGGTGTGGGCTCTCACATGACGTGAGAGTAGCGGTACCTTGGAGTGGATGCGTTCCGAGCTTAAAGGAGACTATTTGGATGCATCACTTTCAAGGGAAGTTTGGTGGGAGGACCACCTTGTTTTGGAGACTTGGAGAAGTTGCCTCATAGGTTTTGGTAACTGTCTCTTACTCCTTATTTATTTATGCATGCTTTTCATGTTCATTATTTGTAACATGTTTTGTTGTTTATATGATCATTATGAAAATGTCATGATTATTAGACTCTTGACATGCATGTATAGCCCTTTTGAGAGACCATGTTTAATATAGATCATATTTTTGTGTTCTCACTTTTGTTTAGCTATCATGTTTATCATAGCTCTAATGACATGTGGATTTACATAATAATCATGTTTTTGTTTATCATAATGATTTTTGTCTTGTTTTATGCTTCATGCTTTGAATATGTTAAAATGTTAGTTTTCATTAAGACTAGGTATATATTTGTGCATATAGTGGGCCACAAATAAATCTATATATGTTTGTACTTGATTGCTTATTTGTTCCCATTAGATGTGCTAGTATAGTCTAGTTTTGATGATCCATGCATTTTAAACTTGTATTCCCATTTTGGTTTTGTTTTATGATCATGTGTTTTCATTTCATGTATATGTCTATTTTGCCAAACTTTAAGATATACATGTATACCCCTTGAGTCATTTGCTTTCATGCAAATCTATACATATGGACTCAATTGTGTTTAGGGATATGTATGTATACTTTTTGTGTTGACAAATCATACATATACCTTAAAATGAAATTTGTTTTAATAGAAATTTAATTTTTTTTCATGTGTTAATGTTTAACTTCATGTATATGTCCATTTTATCCAAATTAGTGTTTATACATATACATCCTTTTGAGCCACGTGCCTTCATGCATATATCCTTGGACTCGTTGTGTTTGGATATGTATGTATACTTTAGTTTGTATAGGATATACATATACCTTGAAGATTAAATAAGTTTTGATGATTTTCATGTTTTCATGTTTCAAGGAATATTGAGCTTATTGTCCATCTTTCATGATTATGATCTTCACATTGTATTTGTACACTCACAATTATTGTTTACTCATGTTTTCATTTTCATGAGTCATATTTATGCTTAATTGGCTTAGAGTGTTGATTATCATGTGGATTTCATGTTTCATGAAAAATAATTTTGTTTTATTCCTTACTTAAAGGATTTCGACTAGTTAACAAGTTTTTTCATTTAACTAGTTCGTATTCTTCATTATGGTAGAGTTTTCAAACATACTATACTTTTCAAACCTATTTTTTGAAAACCCCTACCATCTAAGGGTGGATGGATGGGCGATCATGCTCATGTATGCTTTATAGTTAAAATCATTTTAAACTTGAACATGATTGGGAGGATAGGTTATATGAGTTATACATTGATATTATTGTTGTTTCAATTGGTATCATTGGATTCTTTCAATTGGTATCAATTTTGACCTTTCTTGTATACTCATATATGTTTGTATGTATGTATGCTTTCAATTCCAACAGTATCAATTTCGATTGGTATTAAACTTTTCATACATATATATGTTTTTATTTGTGCTTATTATATCCCAATATCTTTAAGCACAAAATTTTGTTTATGCTAAAGCATGAGCTTCAACTTTGTTTCAATTGATTCAATTTTCAATTGGTATCTTATTTCGAGCCTACGCATTGTTTTAGTTGGTATTTCATAAAGGGGGAGAAAATTTGATTTTGTATTTCAATTAGTATTTTGTTTCCACTCCCACACTTTATGATTGGAAATTTGATGTTTATTTTAAGCATATGATATAACAATCAAAATTGTTTATATGGCTTAAAAAGAAAAATACTCTCTTTTGATATCAAGATATTTATTTGAATGTTTTAAATTGGTATCTCAAAATTTTGTTTAAAGATAAATACAAAAGTTTTGATTTGTATTGCCTATATGCAAGGAGAGCTTAACATCTCTTCTACATATAGATTCATGTTGAGTGTATCTTGTATTGAGGAGCTTGACATCTCTTCTTTATTGGTACACGTGTGTAGGGGGAGTTTCACATCTCCTCTTACGCATTGCATAGTGTACGTTATGTGAATTAGGGCTTGTCATCCCTCCTTCATGTAATGTATCTATGTAGGGAAGCTTCACATCTTCCTCTTCATGAATGTATATCGCATATACCATTTGTTGATTGATCTATGTTTACTTTCAATTGGTATCAAGATGCTACTTTGACATATTTTCAATTGATATCTTAATTGGTTGTCACCCCTATATTGATATTTTTTTGTTTTAGACAAAAAGGGGAGAAAAATTTATTGATTTAGTTTTGTTTTTACCCCTTTATTGATGATTGACAAAAGGGGGGAGAAAGATTTTGAGTTTATTTGAGTTTTTGAGTTTTATATATGCATATTTATGTTTTGCATATATTAAAATTTAGTTTAATTTTAATTGGTATCTAGAGCATGTTTTGTTTTTGTTTTATATATGCATATTTATGTTTTGTATATATTAAGTTTAATTTAGTTTAATTTTAATTGGTATCTAGAGCATGTTTTGTTTTTGAACATTTCATTGGATATCTAGAGCCTTTTATTATTTTTGCATTGTCATTCATTACATATTTATGTTTATTGTTTTATGCATGAGTTAAGGGGGAGCTTCTTTGAAACTTAACTTTAATCCATGCATATATAACTCCATGAGTTTTGTCATCATCAAAAAGGGGAGATTGTTGGCCCGGAGGCCTTCCTCTCTAGTTTTGATGATGATTAACTCATGTAGTTATGTTTACTAATAATCTTGTGATTTTAGTTTCAGATCATGTAACAAGATATTAGTTGGTGATTTCTTCAAAAAGAGGAGTTTGGAAGCCTTCACTTGGTGATTCCCGAGCCCGAGCGTCAAGATCATTCATAACCATGCTCGTTGGATCACGGTGTTTGGATCGAGTCGACTTGAAGATGGAAGATCATCAAGAAGACTTAGGTATTCTAGTTTAGTGTATTTTAGATCCATTTGTAAAGCTTAGAATAGTTGATATGCTCAAGTGCACAACACACACGTTTTTATGTTTGGATATTGATTTTTCGGTTTTGGTTTAACCAATATTTGTTTTTCATGAATAGTTGATCAAAACAAGTTTAATTGGTTTATGTATAGTAGATTCATTCTATACATGCATGCTTAACTTTTAAACAAACTTATTTTGACTATCCTATTCATGTATTGAAAAATCCAAGTTTGATAAAATACAAGTTTTGGTTTTTAGTAAAAATGTTAAAACACAAAAATAATTCAAATTGCTTGATATTTGAGTTGAAACTTTTATCACATGTTTATATATCAATGCAAAATGTTAAAACTATTTTTGGGATTTTTATATATTTTATAAGATTTATTAAAATATTTTTAACATGTTTTTCTGACCCAGTTTCTGACCCAGAACAGTGACTGACAGGCCAGGTCGGCCGACCGCACGGCGACCTAACCAAGGGCCGGTCGATCGAGCGGTCGACCGACGTGCACAGCCTTGTGCACGTCTGGCAGACACATGGGCCGGTCGACCGGGCGGTCGACCGGACCAGAGAGCTTTGCTCTCTGTATCTGGGCGGTCGACCGCGCGGTCGACTGGAAGCCCCAACGGTCATATTTATGACCGTTGGCGGTTGACCGACCGGTCGACCGCAGGCCTGTCAGGCTGACAGATCAGCCTAACGGCTAGTTTTTCTTTTTGGCCTATATAAACCCCATTTCTTCGGGATTTTGGCCAAGATTTTCAAGAGCAAAAATTCCTACTTTTCTGAAGTGTTTTTACAAGTTTTAAAAAGTGTTGTAGAGCTTAAAAGAATTCATCTTTATTGTTTTTCAAGGGTTTTGGAAAATCAAAGAAAACTAGGTTTTTGGGATATTGTTTTGGATTTTCATTTCTATCATCTACAAGAGATTTCCCAAGTAGTTTTTCTTTGTTATTTGCTTTCCAAAAACACCTTGATATCCACTTGAGTTATATCTTCTATCCTATCTATTAGGATCTTTGTTTGTTGGAAAAGAGAAAGGTTTGTGGTTGAGATATACCACTAGTTGTAAACCCTTTCATTGTTGGGTTGCTCCCTCTTTGGTAGAGGTTGAGAATTTGGTTTACTCCCTCTTGGTGAGGTGGAGTTGGAGTTGGTTTGTATCCCTCAAGTGTGAGGTGGATTGGTTGTTGTTTGGCTACAGGCCTACCCCTCGGTTGTGAGGTGGTGTTTGAGAGAAGAGTTCGGTACTCCCTTGTTGTAAAAATCCTCCTCGGTGGAGGTTCCCTCAGTGGAGTCCTCGGTGGACAAGATAGTGGATTAGAAATCCTTCTCGGTGAAGGCGGGGATGTAGAGCTAGGGGCTCAAACCTCGAAACATATCTTTGTGTTTGCATTTGATCCATTGTCTCTCTAACTCTCTCTCTCTCTCTTTACGTTGTGCATTGCGTTATTTATATTACCATATCATACATACTTGTATTGTGCTTGCGTTGTTTCATATTGCTATATCATTTATATGCTTGGTTTGCTTGTGTGTGCCTTACTTATACCTAACCACAAGAGCTTCATATAGCACCTCAACCCTTATCTAGGGGAATCAAGAGGAGTTAGTCCAGAGCCCTTCACGGGGAATTCGGCTACACTTGTGTGTTGTACTAAGTGTGTTGCAAATTGTTTTAAGCTTCCGTATTTAGTTTCTAGATTAGCATTTACACCTATTCACCCCCCCTTTAGGTGTTTTTCATAAGTATATATCAATTTGTGTATCAGTCGGTAAAAACAATAAAGCAATGTCACATCTACTTGTCCTCAATATCCAAAAGAGTTCCGGTCGGAATATCACCAATAACGGTCAATAAATACTATACACAAAATATGTCATTTATCTTCAAATGTGAATTAGGCTGACTGATCAGTAGATCAAATCAACTCACAGTATAAGGTATACCTCAACTAGTCTAGAATCAATAGAGGTGACCAATTATCACATAAAATGATGCTAATAAGCGTTTAGATATACTGTATGATAAAAGAACACACTCACTAATATTACATGAAATGGTATAGGTAATCATACTGGTCAAATATATTAGATAATCATACGAAATAAAATAAGTAACATATAGATAATACTGACGACGATAAATAAGGAACTTGATATAAGAGCAAACACTCCCATGAAATGACGCGGTTTTGGATCCAAATTGCCGTCTGGTCTTCACCGCATGAACTGGTACGGATCTTCGGATCATCCCGTATGTCAGTTTTCAAATCGCCAGTGTATTGGGTCCATAATGAACATCAATCCAAGTTGGGACCCGGATCTCACGAGCGGGTCCGTATCACTGGACCACGCAACCATATACAGAGGGGGAAAGGAGAATTAACACCCACACACATAACATACTATGTACATATATATACCAGCATACACATATACACATACTATTTATATACCCCTATTCATGCATACATACTCCCACACAAATAACACATACCTACATATATTAATATGTATGCATGCAAACATACATACATACATATACACATACACATGCATTTATTTATACACATGCAAACATATATATGAATTAACAAACACCACATGCAAACATACCCACGCACCCATTATTACAAACACTATACATAATATATATACATACAATTAATATCCAACACACATTAAATTAAAGAGAGAGGAGGAGAGATAGAGATGAAGAGGGAAGAAGACTCACGGCTAAGGCATGCACGCGGCTCGCGGAGGCTCCGCCGAGGCGGAGGTCGTGGAGGATGTCTGCGGCTCGAGAATCTCGCCGGAAAGGATGCAGGTATGTTCGCGCTTACCGGCGGAGGAGATTGGGAGGCCGCGGAGAAGTCCGAGCTGGCCATGCGTGAGATGGAGGATGGAGTGGGCACAGTTGGGTTGTGCGCAAGGGGAAAAAGGCTGGGGTGTAGTTGGGGTTTTTCTTAGAAATATCAGGTCAGATCTCTTGCTGCTGGCCTCAGGTTTCCATTCTAACAAGCCAAAGTGAAACTGAGGGAATATCATACAAGAAAACCTTCAAGACTGCGTATTTCGGGTCACATGTGTTGATCTCGTGTTCTTGGGGGGTGTTTGCAGGTGGCTGCCAAGGGGCTTAATGGGGCACGGCTGGCATGTGGTGTGGCCTGGATGCACGACAAGGGATGTGCATAGCCAAAGGCTCGGGGGTGTTGTGGAGAGGGAGCCATGGACTGGAGGCTTGTGGCTTGGTGCGTGAGGAGGAGGTGGCCATGGGCGTGGGTTTGTTACGGTGGCCGGACTTGTGGGGTGGAGGTCAGGTTGAAGAATGGTGAAGATGGGGAGGAAGAAGAGAGTGGCGGCTGTTGTTGGCGGAGGGGTTGATGAAGGGGATTAGGTTTAAGGTATGATTAAGAAGATAGGATTAAGATTAAATGGTTAGGATTAGAATCTAGTTAGTTAGGATTTGAATTTAATATACAGGATTAAGGTTGGGTTATTGGGTATGGGTATGGATTAATAATGGGTATATGAGTTAGCTAATGGGCTTATTAGGTTTAGGATCAAGGGTAAAGTATAAGGAAAAAGAAGAAAAGATAAGAGAAATGGGATTAGAAAAAAAGAAGAGCAAAAATAACAATAATGCTAATATCAATAATAATAATATATATAAATACATGATAAGAATATTAGTTATAATAGTCAATATTAATAATAATACATAATGGTAATAATAATAATGATCAGAAAAAATAATAATAAGAAAAATAGCAATTTACCGTACAATAACAATAATAAACAATAAAAATGATATTAATAATAACACTAATAATAATAATATATAAAGCAAAATTAACTTTTAATACTCTAAAATAATTTTTATATTTAATAATGCAATAAATCATAAATCAATTTAACAAATAATAGTAAAATAACGAGTAAAACAAAAATTATTTCTTACAAAATTAAAAAATACAGTATTATTGACTAGAGATATTACAGTTATTGATTGAGGTTTAGACCTGCACACAAAAATACAGAATTTTAGAACTTAAGAACAAAGAGTGCAAGGTGCTCAATACTACCGCGATAGCAAGTGGCTATGCGGATCGTAATTCACAAGGAGGGACTAGCGATAGAAACTTTTAATAAGTTATCTTTTAAGTCACAGTCAATGGTTAAAAGTCTTCTTAGTTCTTAAAAAGAAAAGAAAATAGGTTACAGTTAAGCTAGGAAGAAAGTAGTAAATTGATAAGGTGGAGAAAATGGAAAATGGATTTATACAAAGAAATTAAAAAGAGTGATAAAAGAGTTGGGAGATTGTATTGTTGGTGATCTAAACTAAAAGTTAAAAGAAAAGATAAAAAACATAAAAGAAATACTTACTTACCTCTTTGGTTCCTACTTACCTTTGACCCGTATCGACGATTTACCTTTACTTGAAGGCGAGCGAAGTATGACAAATAGGATCTTTCCTATTCCCGATTTACACTGTGAAATGAAGGGGCAAGCTACACTAGTATAGGAATGGCTATCCATCACCATAAACCATCAACGACACTTGCAAGAGCAAGACAACTTTAAGGCTATCAGAGTCATTTGGATTCACAAACACAGCAGAGGAAAGCAAGCGAAAATAAGAGTAAAAAAGAAAAAGAAACCTTGATTTGATTCAAATAACAATGAAAGAAAATACTTACTTACACCGGTGTTACATTCAGTACAAGTTTGCTCTCATTCCTCCATGAAACTCTCCTCTCATCTCAGTTACATAAATAAAACAAAATTACATGAAAGAAAATAAAAAAACTAAGTTATAATTTATAAAATAGTCTAACTTCTACTCTCTGCTTCATCGTTCCCTATAGTCTCTGAAAAAAGTATTTATAGGCAAAACCAAACGAGGGAGAGCTTACGAAGATAGGGGGAGCAAACGCTCCCCCAACAGCTTTAACAAAGCCGTGGAAAAGCGGCTTTTGCCATATTTTCGCGGCAAAGGTGTGGCCAGGTGGCCACACCCGGAGGGTAGTACTCCCTGGTTTCGATATATAACTTTATCTCCTACCGGATTTGCTGTTTTTGGTCCTGAATTTAACGAAACCTCCTTTGATCTTCGGCTTTAACCAATTGATTTGTGCAAATTTATTTTAACTGGTTTTCAACCGATTTTATCTTCTCTGATCTGCCCTGATTTTCTGATTTTGAATTAATTCTGAATTAAATAAGAATTTTGATGGGCTTTTGGGCTCGTTTCTCTTCCCTCTCCCTTAGTAATGGGCCTGCATATAAATTAGACAATAAATAGGATTAAGAACAGAGTTTATTATATAATAAGTATGAGAATGTGACAATGAATGTGCAATATCAGCGACTGATCACACCCCCATACCTATCTTTTGCTCGTCCTCGAGCAAAACAACAAAACTAAAGCAAAAATTATTAGACCACTTTCGCAGGTTACACGATTGCACACTGAGCATGTGTAACAAGCCGTTAAACCTCTAGGTTTCTCCTAGAGGACAAGTTTTGTCTCGTGAGGGTTTTCAGTAGATTACACCCACAAAATCTATAAAGAAAGAGAAACAAAATGTTAGTATTTTGAAATTACATTTTGAAAGAGAAAAAATTTTGAAGTATTATTATAAGAATTAAGTAATCTATAAGTTATAGGAAAATCAAACTTTTCATTCTTAAGCTTAGTCTTAATTAAAAATTTGTTATCAACTAAGGCATGAAGTCAAACTATATTTCTCATCTAATCTATTATTTTACCCTAAGTCATATGCACTTTTGTGACCATGAAATTTTGACTCGGGGTTCTTTAACTCTAACTCTTATGCCTTATTATTTCTTTCCTCTTTTAGGGAGTTTCTAATGAGATGGGATACATATTTTAATCTTGGTGTATGTCAAAAATTGATCACTACATTTATTTTTTTTGTTTATAATAATGAGAGCTTAACGCTAATTCTTATCAAAAAATCTAAAATGAACAAAAGGTGCAACAATGAACCTAAGAATTATCCCAAAAACACCAATATAGATAGTAGCTAATTGCTCTAAAGAGGTGAAATTACTCTCTTTTATTCTCGCACACAAAATTCTTATTGCTAACGTACACCCTTCTTGCCGGACAAAAAAGATTAGATTAGTGACTATAAAACTCTAAACTTCTATATCTATACTTCAACGTTGTTTGACGATTGCTCAGTGCATGGAGCTAACTCTTGCCAAATAACTAATTTGAATAAGAGTAAGAGGTTGAGGGGTAAATCATAAAATGTTAAAAAAAAAATTATACACTTGACCTTTTTTCTGATTAAAAAAAAGTTCAGCTCTTATACCAACCAGCTTTGGTTCTTAATTTTTTTTGTATGTTATTTCTTACGCCTTTTTTGTGAAAGTTATTTCTTATGCCCTACGTCTTAATTGCTACAACCAAAAACATTAATTTTGGGGAGAGAAATAGAAATTAAAGGCTATAAGGTGCAGTTTTGCTCAAATTGGAGCTTTTTTTTTTAGATTTCATGAGTTGTAGCCCTGTTGGAAATCTAACAAATCTAAAGTAGTTATTTTTACAGACTACGAAACTAACAGTAAGGCCTCTCTCTCTCTCTCTCTCTCTCTCTCTCTCTCTCTCTCAAGAACTAATCTAAGAATTTCAAATCTCTAGTGGAGGAGGAGGCCGCCGCCGGCCTGCTCTCCTCCCCCTCTCTCGAGATCAAAATCTAGCAAGTTTTCCCTGCAAGATTCAAATCTAGCAAGTTTTTCTTTCTTTCTTTTTTCTTTTTTTCTTTTTCCTTTGCAGTGGCCAAATCTGGTCGTGAGCTTCAGATCCGACCCCCGGGAGGTCAAGGGAGGACGTTGATGAGTGCGCGGGGGGGGGGGGGGTGTTTGCCAAGGTGGTGAGGATGGATCCAACCAAGGAGAGACCGGATACGACACGAACCTGATGGATATTTTGATGGTATTTTTTGGCATCGACGATGTCTTCATGAGGCACGATAGCGAGTACGCCGCCACCATCGAGCATGTCGTTTCTTCGCCGGCGGTGGCGATTTTCTGTGTCACGCCCCGCTTCCCAAAGTACATGAAAACAGAGTCGCGATGAGAGTCGTCAACATATATTCGTGAGTAGAATATCCCACGTATACACGCTAAGCTTAGTGTAACCTGAACAAGATATAATCACTATGATAAGATAATAATACTGCAATATAACATATAAATGACCACACATGATAACAAATGAATAAGGGATAAAATAAGCAACGAGTCCAATATATCGGGAATCAAGAAAATGACGGAATAAAAAAATGTAAGAATACAGGTAAATGAATAGAGAGAACTCAAGACTCCTCAGATGCCTGTGATCCTCTCCAAATACCTCATCAGTAAGATAACATGCAAAGACCTAGATGTACAAATTCAGGAAGTCAGAACTCCCAATAAGTGTATAAGAATAAAGGGGAATGTGCACGTGCATATAACATGTGTGAGCATATGATGATAATATATACTGAAATAAGACTGAAATAACATAAAAAAACATAAACTGACAGTAATAAGGGCAGTCAGTACACAATCAGATGTTAATCAGGTCATGTGTATCACAGGTGTTCAACATTGCATACATGTACCAAGAGAACACAATCAGTCACAGTATATTAAATCAATAATAGTACAATATACACAGTTTATGATTATTAATTATGTCAGTGAACACCGATTGCTACATGTGATAGATGCATCTCATCTTACGCCTACCACACGTGTCAATAGAAGTCCTAAGTTATTAAAACTGATAGATGGAGACATTGTCTATACTTTAAGTGGGTCTCGTACATACCGGGACCAAGGCCCACACCCGGCACTGAACCAGGCCGTACCGCCAGGCTTACAGTAACAATACTCACTGTGAAAACTGTGGAACAGTAAACAGACGGGATATCGGTCATCGTTGGGAACCCTACAATGGAACTCTATCTCGGCTGCGCAACCGTATCCTAGGTCCACTTAAAATACAGATGTTGTCTCCTCCATCAATTTTTTCATCCAAGTGTAAGTTTGTCCATTTACATTATCATTTAATTTAGTTAAAACAATCAATATCCATGTTAGTAACAATACGATAATAGTAAACAGTAATCATATACACGGTGAAAAATAATAATAACAGTGAACAGTATCAATAACCATGTATACGATTATTAATAGAAATGTACAAGGTGTTACGATCTAACAATACTTTCTCAGTGATTTTCAGTAAAAAAAATATACTAGTAACATGGAGGTACTAACTCTGTAATCTACAACCTCATCCAGAATAATTTAGATCTCATATGTCTGCACTAGGATTAATCAGTAACTGATCCATCGACTTATAGTCTCAATAGTCATCTTGAACATCAAACACTAAGTCTGCATCAGAATATCTGATACTGTAAATCACAAGTTCAATAACACAATAATCAGTTCTCTATCCTATCAATTAATTCTGATCCTCAAAGTCATCAACATATCCCCTTTAAGTCACTGGTGTATCTAAGTCTCAACAACCTGACATAAATGTGTACTCTGTCACATCTAACCGATCATCGCCACCCAATCCAATCAAACTCATAACTAAGGAGTGTAACATCCTCGATCAATATGAAATCTAGGTCATCTCTACATCTAGCATCCAACGTCAATAAGACCATCAATACTCAATTAATGTAATTAGAGTAAATCTGGAAATCCTTGCTTCAATAATCCAAAACCAAGATCATATTACACATCGATATCAGAGGTAAAATATATGCACGACATCTGATGATAATCTAACAAAATTAATCTCATTATATACTGATCAAGATTTAATGTGAGGACACAATCTCAAGTCGACTCCAACTCTCACTAAGCCCATATCAATCTATGGATCAGTCAGTCTATCGATAAAGTAAAGTCACAGCTACTATCCTCAATATCTAAAAGAGTTCTGATCGGAATAGCACCAACAATTGTCAATAAACACTATATATAAAATATGCATCGATCCTCAAGATGAACTAAGCCAGCTGATCAGTAGATCAAATTAAGTCACAGTCTACTGTATACCACAACTACTCCTGAATCAATAGTAGCAAACAATCATCACATGAAATGACACTGATAAGCGTTCAGATAAGTTATATAATTAAAGTGAATGCTCACTAATCTCTCATGAAATAATACGCTTAATAATACTGGTAAAATATATCAGACAATCACATGTAATGATACGTGTAACATATAAATGCCTACTGACCACAGTAAATAAGGAAATAACATAAGAATAGACACTCACATGAAATGATGCTTTGTCTGGTCTTCACTGCACGAACTGATATGGATCTCCGGATCATCTCGTGGATCGGTCTTCGAATCGCCAGTGTATCGGGTCTATAACAGGCACAAATCTGAATCTCCCGTTACCGAGTTCGAATCGTACGAACGAGTCCGTAATCGATGTAACACACAACCAAACACACACGATGATATACAAATACACACGTACACATACACACATACTAACATAATACATACATACATGTATGCCCACACATATACAATTACATACATATACATATAATATACACCAATTACACACATAAGACACACATATATACATAACGCACCCATGCATCACACAAACGCACATGTGCATACAAATAAACACACACACACACACACATCATCAACGAATTAAAACACACTCACACATATGCATGCACACTCAAGTCCACCCAAACACAATTAAAGAAAACACACGTACATACCAACACACCCATTAAGTCATGCACACATGCAAATATTATACACACACTAACTGCACACAAATATATATTAACACACACTAATATACCAACACACATTACACATTATAAAGAGAGAAATTGAAAAGGGCGTAAGGGGACTCACGACAAGGGGGTGGCGACCATGGATGGCAAAGCTTGGCAAATCTTGCGACAATGTTGGTGGCTCGATGGAGGCCGCGGAGGTGGGGGGTGCTCGCGCTCGCTGGCAGAAGAGATCGGGCTCCAGCAGAGGATCCCGGAGAGGAATGCTGGCCATGGGAGGTTTGCGCTCGGCCAGGAGATTGAGGGGGCTCCGGGTTCGATGGTGTGTGGAGTTGGGTGGAGGGGCTTGCGGCAAGGGAGGAGGGTAGAGCCCGGGGGTAGGGTGCTGTGGAGAGCATGGCGAGTTCGGCCATGAAGGAGGAGTGCGTGGGGGGTGCCAGTTCGATTGTGTAGAGATGGAGAAGGAGGTGGAGGGTATAGGCTGGTGGAGGAGCATGCCGAGGTGGTTGTTGGGTTAGAGGAGTTGGCATGGGGAGATGTTCACGGTGGGGGCTTGACATGTATGGCGACACTGTTGGCCTAAAGGCCCATCACTCTAGTTTTGATGATGATTAACTCATGTAGTTATAGTACTAATGATCTTATGTTTAATTAGTCTCAGATATGTGATTAAGATCTTAGTAGGTGTTTAGCTTCAACAAAGGATTTAAAGTCAAGTTTTGGAGTTAGCAAGTGTTAATTCAAGAGCTTGTGCATCAAGACCACATCAAGTACTCTAGAGGAGTCTAGCTCATTGGATCAAGGTCTGGACCAAGTCAAGAAGGAGAAGAAGTTTCTCAAATGAAGATTTCCAGAGAAGACTTGTGTCTAGGTTTGTCTTGTTAAGATTTTATTTTTAGATTAAATGTAAAGGATAGATTAGTTGGTGGATTGCTCAATTATCATATTCACTCACACACAAGATTTAGATGTGTTTTCATAATAGCGTTTTCGTTTTGAAAAATACCGATTTGATTTTTGTAGTTTCATAATATAAAACTTTATTTAGAGCTTAATGTCAAAAATATAGATATTTCATCATATATGTAGTGGATCATATCCATACACACTAAGCTTTAAAAGTGTTTAGAATATCTTGTTTTTATATTTGGAGGAGTTTTGAAAAAATCGATTTTGAAAAATACAGATTTTTGTTTAAGTCAAAACTTCCATATTACAAAAATAGTTCAAAATGTTTGTAACATGTTTTGATTTTTACTCAAACATGTTTGTATATCAAAGTATATTTCTGAACTTATTTCTGTAGATTTTTAGAGAATTTATGAGATTTTATTAAAGGTAAAAAGATAAGTTTTTAAATCCCAAAATGTACTGGGCTAGCCTTCTGCCGGTCGACCGGCCGGTCGATCGATCTAAAAGTCGGTCAACCGGGCAGTCGATTGATGTGTACATACGTGCACAACCAAAGGCCAGTCGACTGCACGGTCGACCGCCAGAGAGCCTCTGCTATCTGAAAATGGCCCGGTCGACCGCTGGGTCATTTGCCAGGCAACGATCAACCGACCGGTCGACCGCTGGCTCAACGGTCAGAAATATGACCGTTGGCCGGTCGACCGCCAGTAGTCCAGACTGGTGATTTGGACCCCAACGGCTAGTTTTTGGTAGCCTATATATTGGGGCTGTTTTAGACAAAATTTTTGGAGAGTTTCAAAGCTACTTTTTCCTATCTATTGTAGAGGTTTTCTCCACTTGTTTTAGTGCTAAAATTTTCAAATCAAAAGAAGAGTTTATCAAGAGATTTCTAAGGTGATTTCTTTGAGTTTTTTACCACCAAATCAATCCAAATTTTTCTCACACACTTGAGCTTTTCATTGCTATATTCATCCTATAGGAGAGTTGTTGTGAGAGTTATTTTAGGTGATCAAAGTGTTGTGATTACCAAAGTGTTTATTCTTTGTATTTGAGGAGGCAGACTTGCGGGTTCACGTTGTTTCGAGTTCCAGTGAGAGCTCGGTGTAGAGGTGCGGCCTCGGCAAGCTTGCGTGCTTGCGTGCGTTTGTTCTTGCGGGAACAAGAAAGGGACTAGAGATTCCAAAGGAGTTCTAGTGTGAACTCTCTTGTAGGTGTTGCGGCATCGAGTGATCTGGTGGATCAGTTTTTAGTGAAAATCCTTCATAGTGTTGAAGGCGGGGACGTAGAGCAAGGGTGCTCGAACCTCGAAACAAATCTCCCTTATTTGCGATTGCTCTCTCTATCTCTCATTCGTGTTTATATCTTGCTTGCTTATATTACTTTCATCTTTATATGCTTGATATATACTTGTGCTCAAATTGATATATGCTTTGGTTTGTTCGCTCACACTTGTATTCAACCAAGAGAGCCATAGCGGCACCTCAACTCTTATCTAGAGGAATCTTGAGGAGATAGTCCAGAGCCCTTCACGGGGAATCCGGCTACACTCTTGTGTTATACTTGGTGTGTTGTGCTTAAGCATTTTTAGTTTGCATAAATAGTTTTAATTCTACATTAATTCACTATTAGATTAGCTAGTCACCTATTCACCCCCCTCTAGGTGATTTCAATTGGTATCAGAGCCTCGTGCTCTTCACTTATGTCTAACAACCTTGAGTTAAAGATCCTCATATAACTAATCACAATATTTGTACACACACATTGATTTCATGTCACCTCCCACTTTTGATATTCTTAACATCCAAAATTGGAAGGTTAAGATGTCAATGTACCTCAAAGGCTTAGGTATTCATGTTTATCTTGCTACCATTAAGGATTCATATTTTAGTAATAGCAAGTATCTTGAGGCTAATGCAAAAGCTATACATGCTTTAAAGTCAACCATAAATGATGAATATTTATCTAGGATTTCTAACTTTGATTCGGCTTTTATAGTATGGAACATTATGATCTCCCTTGACGAACAAGAGAAATACTATGTAGAGAGCAACTCGGATGATGGAAGTGATGCTTCCAACTTGTGTTATATGATCCAAGGGGATAACCCCCTTGAGGTAAATTCTGAATCCGAGCTTGATGAGGATGTTGACATGTCTTATGATAATCTTGCTTCATTTTGTCAACTTCTTGAAAGATATGATTTGCTTAAAAAGGACCATAA
Organism: Agave tequilana; assembly: GCA_038442645.1. Taxonomy (NCBI): domain Eukaryota; kingdom Viridiplantae; phylum Streptophyta; class Magnoliopsida; order Asparagales; family Asparagaceae; genus Agave; species Agave tequilana. The sequence goes on from JAVJIF010001994.1 coordinate 68,624, forward strand.
AAGATTGAAAATTAAATATGAGTCCATTTCTAAAGAAAAAGATTCTTTTCAAAATAAACTTAAAGATATTTCAAAAGAAAATGATATGTTGAAAAATGACAATATTTCTTTGATTTCTAAATTAAATGATCTTTGTGAAGGAAATACCTCTTTGAAAAATAAGATTATTTTGGTGGAAAAAGAAAAGAAAATTGCTTTGGATGAAAACAATTCTTTGAAAGAAATTTGTTGAAAAAGAAAAGGAAGATGTTTCTAAAAAGAAAAAGAATAATGATTTTCATTCTAACCATACTTTTCATGCCACTATTGATCAAAATAAGATTAAATTTTTGAAAAATAGAATAGATTGTTTAAGCTCAACTTTGAGCAATTGTGCATTTAACCATAATAGATTGGAAACCTTGTTTCAAAGGAAACAAGCTCCTCATGTTCATGCGCATCACCCACGGCACACGTATGCACAACTTGCACATCATGATCATACTCATTCTCATGTGCATTCTAGAGTGTACAATTGTACACATTGCGACCGCAAAGGCCATTTGGCAAAATTTTGTTATGATAGGATAAATTCTATTAATTTTGCTAATAAAAATATTTGGGTTCCGAACAATGCTAACCCCCGTGGACCCAAAAGAAAATGGGTACCAAAGTCCCCACCTCTTGTGTTTGATGTAGGTGTGGCTCTCACATGACGTGAGAGGATTGGTGCCTTGATGGTGGATGCATGAGCTAGATGGACATACAAAATCGATGCACCGCTATCAAGGTAGTTTTGGTGGGAAGACCACCATGTTTTGGAAGCTTGGAGTGTAGTTCATGTGTTTTGGTAACTATCTCTAAACTCCATTTAGTTTACATGCTTTTATAATTGATGATTTTTAGCATGTTTTTGTTTTATGATAAAATAATCATGTTTTGTATTTCTTGAGTTGAATACTTGTTTAGATGTAGTTTTTATCAAAACTTGTGTATATACTTGTACAAGTAGTGAGTAACATTTGATTCTTATATGTTTGCACTTAATTGCTCATTTGTACTCATTACATGCACATTTATAATCTAGTTTTGATGATTCTCTCATTTATACTTGTTTTGCCTATCTTTGTGCATGTTTTTCTTCATGTATATGTAATCTTTGTCCAAAACTATACATGTATACCCTTGAGTCACTTGCCTTCATGCAAATACTATTATGGACACTTTTTATGTTTGGGATATGTATGCATATTTTAGCTTTGGATAAATCATATATATACCTTGAAGTTTATTTTTAAATAAAAAATAAATTTTTATGACTTTCATTTTTGTTTGATAAGAAGATATTCATGTTTTTTTGAGCTTCATTGACTATTTTCATGAATATGCTATTCACATGATACTTGTACACTCACATTATTTCCTTGTTTACTCGTGATTTTTTTCATGAGCACATCTTTGAGCTTTATAGATTTCGAGTGTCAACTTTTGTGCATTTAGTATAATTCATGAGATATATATGATTTGTTTACATGTTTGAAGGATCTTTAACTAGTTTTTCAAAAAAAAAATTACTTTAAACTAGTTAGTTATTCTTCATTTGGTAGTGTTTTCACAATATAAATATTTTCAAGATCATATTTTTGAAAACCCCTACCAACCCTTTTAAAGGGCGGATGGATGGGCGACCATGCCTATATGCTCAATTAAATATCTTTTATCATGTGCATGAAAAGGGTGGATCTTTATGAGTTATACACTTGTTTTTCATCATATTTTCAATTGGTATCACAATTGATATTTTTTTGTATACTCATATTTTGTTTTCTATATATGTATGCCTCAAATTTCAAATAATATCAATTTATATTGATATTTTCATTTTCATACATATATATATGATTTAATTGTGCTTGTTTATAAGATATTTACATGTTTAAAGCACAAAGTATGTTTATGCTAAGCTTGATTTAAATCTTGATTTCAATTGGTATCTCAATTGGTATTTTAATAAGCTTATGCATTATTTTCAATTGGTATTGATATCAAAATTTACAATATACTTCAATTGGTATCAATTTGTTTCGATTTCCAATTGGGTTTTAAATTTCATTGGTATCACAAATGTTTTACCTCTTATTTGGTATCAAAATTTGCCATGTATTTCATTTGATATCAAAATATAAAATACTTTACTTTCATTGGTATCAAAATTTACACATGTTTCAATTTCATTTGGTATCAAAAATTTCCTATTTCAAATGATATCAAAAAAATCTTTTGATATCTTAAAAAAATTTTATTTACAAATGGTATCTCAAAATTTGTTTTATTACTTTGAGTAATTATCAAAATTTGTGTTTAAAATATTTTGATATCTCTTGCCTATATGCAAGGAGAGCTTAACATCTCTTCTATATATAGATTCATGTTGAGTGTATCTATATTGAGGAGCTTGACATCTCTTCTTTATGTGATACACGTGTGTAGGGGAGCTTCACATCTCCACTTATGCATTGTATATTATGCTTTATGTGAGTTAGGGTTTATCATCCCTTCTTCATGTAATGCATCTATGCAGGGAAGTTAACTTTTCCTCTTCATGAATGTATATCGCATATATATCCTTATTGATGATTTGTTTTTCACCCCTTTGTCGATGATTGACAAAAAGAGGGAGAATAATTTTGAGTTTATATATGCATATTTGAGTTTTTGCATATATTGAGTTTATGCATTTTACTTTTGATTTATGCATGTTTCTCTCACCTTGTTTATGCATATATATTTGTTTAGTTTATGCACTTCATTGCAATATCTATTTGTTTATTGTTATGCATGAGTTAAGGGGGAGCTTCTATGAAGCTTGACTTTAATCCATGCATATATAACTCCATGAGTTTTGTCATCATCAAAAAGGGGGAGATTGTTGGCCCAAAGGCCCATCACTCTAGTTTTGATGATGATTAACTCATGTAGTTATAGTACTAATGATCTTGTATTTAATTAGTCTCAGATATGTGATCAAGTCTTAGTAGATGTTTAGCTTCAACAAAGGATTTAAAGTCAAGTTTTGGAATTAGCACGTGTTAATTCAAGAGCTTGTGCATCAAGTACTCTAGAGGAGTCTACCTCATTGATAAAGGTTTGGACCAAGTCAAGAAGGAGAAGAAGTTTCTCAAATGAAGATTTCCAGAGAAGACTTGTGTCTAGGTTTGTCTTGTTAAGATTTTGTTTTTAGATAAAATGTAAAGGATATATTAGTTGGCGGACTGCTCAAGTATCATATTCACTAACACACAAGATTTAGATGTATTTTCATAATAGAGTTTTCGTTTTAAAAAATACCGGTTTGTTTTTATTTTTTCATAATATAAAACTTTATTTAGAGCTTAATGTCAAAAACATAGATATTTCATCATATATGTGTAGTGGATCATATCCATACACACTAAGCTTTAAAAGTGTTTAGAATATCTTGTTTTTATATTTGGAAGAGTTTTGAAAAAATCGATTTTGGAAAATACAGATTTTTGTTTAAGTCAAAACTTCCATATTACAAAAATAGTTCAAAATATTTGTAACATATTTTGATTTTTACTCAAACATGTTTGTATATCAAAGTATATTACTGAACTTATTTTTGTAGATTTTAAGAGAATTTATGGGATTTTATTTAAGGTAAAAGGATAAGTTTTTAAATCCCAAAATGTGCTGGGCTGGCCTTCTGCCGGTCGACCGGCCGGTCGACCGGTCCAGAAGTCGGTCGACCGGGTGGTCGATCAATGTGCACATACGTGCATAGCCAAAGGCCGGTCAACTGCACGGTCGAACGCCAGAGAGCCTCTGCTCTCTGAAAATGGCCCGGTCGACCAGGCGATCGCCGCTCGGTCATTTACCAGGCAACGGTCGACCGGCCGGCCGATCGCTGGCCCAACGGTCAGAAATCTGACCGTTGGACAGTCGACCGGGCAGTCGACCGCCAGCAGTCCAGACTGCTGATTTAGACCCCAACAGCTAGTTTTGGTAGCCTATATATTAAGGTTTTTTGGGCTATTTTAGACAAGATTTTGGAGAGTTTCAAAGCCAGTTTTTCCTATCTATTGTAGAGATTTTCTTCACTTGTTTTAGTGCTAAAATTTCTAAATCAAAAGGAAAGTTTATTAAGAGATTTCTAAAGTGATTTCTTTAAGTTTTTCACCACCAAATCAATCCAAGTTTTTCTCACACACACTTGACCTTTCCATTGCTATATCCATCCCATAGGAGAGTTGTTGTGAGAGTTGAGGTGATCAAAGTGTTGTGATCACCAAAGTATTCATTCTTTGTATTTGAGCAGGCGGACTTGCGGGTTCGCATTGTTTCGAGTTCTAGTGAGAGCTCGGTGTAGAGGTGCGGCCTCGGTAAGCTTGCGAGCTTGCATGCATTTGTTCTTGCAGGAATAGAGGGACTAGAGAGTCCAAAGGAGTTCTAGTGTGAACTCGCTTGTACGTGTTGCGCACCGAGTGATCCGGTGGATCGATTTTTAGTGAAAATCCTTCATAGTGCTGAAGGCGGGGACGTAGAGTAAGGGTGCTCGAACCTCGAAACAAATCTCCCATGTTTGCAATTGCTCTCTCTCATCTCTCATTTGTGTTTATATCTTACTGCTTATATTGCTTTTATCTTTATATGCTTGATATATACTTGTGCTCAAATTGATATATGCTTGGGTTTGTTTGCTTACACTTGTATTCAACCAAGAGAGGCATAGCGGCACTTCAACTTGTTATCTAGAAGAATCTTGAGGAGATAGTCCAGAGCCTTCACGGGGAATCCGGCTACACTCTTGTGTTATACTTGGTGTGTTGTGCTTAAGAATTTTTAGTTTGCATAAATAGTTTTAAGTCCGCATTAATTCACTATTAGATTAGCTAGTCACCTATTTCACCCCCCTCTAGGTGATTTCAGACACTGTGCAGAAGGAGGAGATAAAAATAGATTAAGGTTAGGGTTTAGGTTTAATATT
>JAVJIF010001995.1:0-68943 GCA_038442645.1 Agave tequilana
TCCTAAGACAGCACCTATCGCAAATCAGAAGCGTCACACATGATCTCAAAGGCTTGGACCAGTCCGGAGGTGAGATGATAGGGGCAGATATAAGTTCCACTTTCAATTTCTCCCAAGCACTATGGCACCTATCATCAAAGATGAAGGACACGTCCTTAGCTAGAAGGTTTGTAAAGGGTCTAGCAATTTTGCTAAAGTCCTTAATGAACCTACGATAAAATCGGCGTGTCCTAAAAAGGATCGAATGTCCTTCACGCATCGAGGAAGTGGAAGTTTCGCAATGATTTCCACTTTGGCCTTGTCTACCTTAATCCCTTCCCTAGATATCTCATGACCTAGGACAATCCCTTGTTGCACCATGAAGTGACACTTTTCCCAATTGAGGGTCAAGTTCTTCTCGGTGCACCTACTCAGCACTAGCTCCAAATGATGGAGACACTGGTCAAATGAATTTCCATAGACTGAGAAGTCGTCCATGAAAATCTCTAGGAAACGCTCGACCATATCAGAAAACAAGCTTAACATACAACGTTGGAATGTGCGGGGGCATTGCATAGGCCGAAAGGCATTCGACGGTAAGCAAATGTCCCAAATGGACACGTGAACGTTGTTTTCTCTTGATCCTCCGGGGCTATAGGGATTTGGTTATACCCTGAATACCCATCCAAAAAGCAGTAAAATACTCATGACTGCTAATCTTTCCAACATTTGATCGATGAAAGGGAGGGGAAAATGATCTTCCTAGTGGCTGCATTCAACTTACGGTAGTCTATGCATACTCTCACCTTGGTAGGCAATCGTGTTTGCACTAACTCATGTTTGTCGTTCTCTACCACCGTAAAGCTAGACTTCTTAGGATCACGTGCATTGGGCTAACCCATTCGCTATCGGAAATGGAATAAATTATCCCATTATCTAACAGTTTTACTATCTCGCTTGTACAGCCTCCTGCATAAGTGGGTTTAGTCTACGCTGTGGATCCCTTTTCGGTCTAGTCCCTTCCTCAAGATGAATACGATGCTGGACTATCGTAGGGCTCAGTCCCTTAATATCTGCCATAGTCCAACCAATGGCTTCCCTATGTCTCCTTAGGGTTGCCAGCAGGTTCTCCTCTTGCCTATTGGTCAAATTAGATGCAACTATGACCGGTAACGTCTCTTGTTCACCTAGGTAGGCGTACTTAAGATGTTTGGGCAAGGCTTTTAACTCCAAAGAAGAGTTGGCTCGATGGGTGGAGGAGTTAAGCTAGAATCTCCCATCTCTATAGAACTCAGATTTGATTCCCATTCGATCTCATCAAGACTGATATCATTTGTTTCTAACTCTTCCTCTTCCTCTGACTCAAATATGATCTCATCATTATGCTCACTCGTCATGTTCTCAATAGAGTTAACCTCAAAGGTTGGTCGGTCACATCGTAGGGATGCTTACCTAGGTTGAAAACATTGACTTCCTTGGTCATATCCCCAAAAGTCAGTCTCATGGAACCGTTTCTACAATTATAATTGCATTAGCGGTTGCTAGGAACGGTCTTCCTAAGATAACGGGAGTTTGGGACCTAGGATTAGACACAGGTTGTGTCTCTATGACAATGAAATCTACCGGGTAAATGAATTCTCCAACCCGTATGAGAACGTCATTGATCTCTCCCTTTGGAACTTTGATAGAGCGGTCAGCCAACTGAATAGTAACTTGGGTCGGTTGAGTTCACCTAATCCAAGTTGTTGATACACGGAGAAAGGGAGCAAATTGATGCTGGCTCCTAAATCAAGGAGTGCTCGATTGATTTCGGCTCGACCTATGGTGCAAGAAATGGTGGGGCAACTGGGTCCTTATACTTGATAGGGATCTGGTTGGACAGTAGCTCACTAATATTAGTGGCTAGAAAAACCTTCTTAGGCACATTAGTCTTTCTTTTCTTGGTGCACATGTCCTTAATGAATTTGGCATAACTAGGGACCTGTTGGATTGCATCAAGAAGTGGAATGTTGAGCCTTACTTGATTGAACACCTCTAATAATTTCTCCATGTGTGCATTGTTGTTGCTTCTAAGCCTATTTGGAAATGGAGCTATAGGCTGGTGCAACTGATCTGCTGACTTTTCAGCTTCAGTTTCCTTGGGACTGGATGGAGAAGGAGTGGAGCTAGATGGAATGGAAGTGGAGCTAGATGGAATGGATGGCATGGATGGATCCGATGGCATGGATACTTGATTATCAACTTGTTTCCCCGATCTGAGTGTATGGACATATGACACTGATTTGGTTCTCTGAGCCTCATTGGCTGGCCTAGGATTCCTAGGGTTAGGCAATGGTTGACTCGGTAGGGTACCCCTCTGTCTCTCTTGCTGGTTCAATGGAGCTCTATCCTACTTAGGACTTGAGCCAGCGTGTCTTGGCTTTTGACTAGGGTATCCACCTTTCTTTCCAAATTTGAAAGTCTTGTCTCCATTTGTGAATTTTGGAAAGACGGTGGAGGATTTTGACTAGGGAAATTTTGTTGATAGGGCGGATTTTGGAAGTTGTTGGAGAATTTGGGCCTCACTTGATCATTGTTGCTTGGGCCCCATGAAAAATTGGGATGGTTTCTCCAACCGGATTGTAGGTGGGTGCATAAGGATTGTTGGCGGGCCTTGTGAAGGCCGCACTCGTATGTTCGGGCAAGCTTTGATGCGCGATGAAAACAGGACATTCCTCGAACACATGGTTCATATCTTGACAATAAGTACAGCCCGCCGAAGATGTTGGGCTGACTTGGTTCACAGAGACTGGCTCTTTCGTTTCAAGAGCCTCTAATCTACGCATAACAGCAGCTAACTTAGCATCGGTTGCTACGTTGGCCTCAATGGAATGGATACCTCCTTTAGAAGAAGTAGGGTCATTAGTCCTAGATTTTTCAGGAGTAGGGTCCCATTGGATGGATTTTTCAGCTAATTCCTCAAACAATGTCCATCCTTCATCTTCATTCTTTTGCAGAAATCCTCCTTGACACATGGATTCTAACAGTGTTTTAGTAGAATAATCTAATCCATCATAGAGAACTTGGCAAAGTCGCCATTTCTCTATCCCATGGTGAGGACATTGGGCAAGGAGATCCTTAAAACGCTCGAAGTATTTCCAAAAAGGTTCATGGCTGTTTGCTTAAACTGGAGGATATTCTTCCTAATCAGTGCAGTCTTGTGAACGGGATAAAATTTCTTTAAGAAGGCCTTAATGAAATTATCCCAAGAAGATATAGAACCGGCCTCTAGACTGTAGAGCCATTTCTTTGCTAAATCCTTCAAAGCAAAGGGGATAAACCTAAGTTTGATAGCATCGTCTCCTAACTTAGGCATATTCATCATTTGACATACTTCTTCAAATTCCCTTATGAAGAAGTATGCATCCTCAGATTCAAGTCCATGAAATTTGGGAAGCGTGTTGATGTATTGTGGCTTGAGTTCATATGGGTCAACACTTTCGATAGTGAGCTGGATGCAAGAAGGAAGAGAGGTTCTAATAGGATAGAACCTATCTTGGAGTGACTGTTGTTGTGCCATGTGTGAGTCGGGCTTGAGCTCGGGTGGTGAACTAGTTCTAGTTAGCCTGGATGTGAGTGGGTCTCTCGACCAAGCGGTCATGCACAATCAGCAAACAAGTTCACCCAATCATCAAAAAGAAAAAGAAAAACAAACAAAAATCCTATTCTAGGGTATCCTTGACCTAGACGACTCCTAACTTAGACTGTCCTTAGGAGGTCTATTGTCGACGTCAACACGAGCTAATCGGCCAGTTCAGGGCAAGACCGGTGGGAGGTTTCCGTCAGAGACGTTCCTTAATTAAATAACCACCGTTCTTCAGGCTTTCGGCCCTCAATCCCTTCGCTAGACACCGATTTGGCAAGGGTTAATTTCGAACAACTTTCCTTCTTCGGTCAATCTCCTATTGAGTCCGAGTTACCTTAGGGCCAACGTCTAGTCAAGTTTTAATTAGGGTTAGGGTTGTGAGTGTGACTGGTATGATTTGTGGGCCAAGGAAGGGTGATGAAATCCCCACCTTATCTTTGTTATGGGTTATGCCCTTAAAATGGATTAGTGTACGTGTAAAGCGGTAGAAAAGTAATCACTCAAGAAAGCGGTAAACAAACAAGAGTGCTTCCTAATCTATATGCTATGCAAACGTACCTTGTCGCCAGCACTCTTCAACAGAATAAAAGAATTAAATAGACACGTGCCCTAAAATGCAAGAGTCTAAAAATATTTTTTTATTTTTTTCAACAAATAGGTTAATGTTAATTATTAACAGTTGCAGAGTGATCACAGAGAGGAAATAACACAGCAGAAAATATTTTTTTTGCACTGCAGAGCAACCTGCAGAAAAATGAATTAGTAGTGAGCTACAATTGCCGCGGATTCGCGGCTTTTGCCGTGGATTCGCGGCAAACTTGTAGGTCCAAGTGCTCTGCCTTCGAGGGCAGAGGCACTGGATAGCAATATGTGTCTTCTGCTGCTCTGTTTCTGCTTTCTGTTCTCTGTACCTGCAACAGAAAAGAAAGAATGATTAGAACAAAGAAATCGTGCCGTTCCTTCCCCGGCAACGGCGCCAAAATTGATTGAGAATAAAAATAGAGTTCAGATTGTCTTAGTCTCAATGCGAATCCGCTGTAGCAAGGGCTCGAGCGGGTCGTGATCCTCAGGGAAGGATGCGATGAAAGCGTTTCGACTCGATTCCTCTGTATCTTCAAAAATAAGAGAGAGAGATTAGATCTTGAGATGAAAATATGTGAAAGAGATGGTTTTGCTGATTTTCTACCACAACCCTATTGCAAATTAAAGAGCTTGATCTTCATCTTAAGACTGATATGATTTACCTAGGTTATTGCAATTATCTCAAGCAAGAAAATTAATACACGATTCTATACTAAGTTGCATTATTCAAAAACCAACTATGGTTCAACCTAACATCTAGGTACAGCCTAATAGAAGACTAATCTCAAGTTATGCTGTCCTAGTTCTTAGGGTTGAAGTCATGATAAGTTCTTTAACATGTAACCTAGATTAAGAATTTTAAGTATTTTGTTGATCTTCAAGAATTAGTTGCCTTTAAACCTAGGGTTTCTAGTGATGTTCATTAATCTGATCAAGTTTTAATTGCATCTAGGGTTGCTTCAAGAATCTCAGCAAACCACTAGGATGATTAGTTCTTCATAATTATTTTACCTTTTTGATATTTATTTTTTTTATTTTTATGAGAAAGATTGTAAAAGAAAGAAAAACGAAAACAAGAAGAGATCGAAGATTAAAACACGAGAGATGACAAAAAGAAATAAAGTGCAGAAATTAAAAGAGAACAAAAGAGTGACCTTTTTATTTCGATGAATCTGGTTACACAATCGTCTCCTTCTTCTCCACAAATAGCATGAATAAAAATTACAACTTTGATAAAAATGGCTAAAGAAAACCCTAATCGTCTCTGCATGCCCCTCCCTGTTGCGAATGCACGGATATTTATAGTGCAGAATGTAGAGGAGTCCCGGATAGAAGTGCCAACAAAATCTGGTACCCATCTCTATCCAAACTGCCGCGGATGCGCGGCTTTTGCCGCGCCTCCGCGGCAGTTTAGTGGCTTCTGGCCACGCGCTTTGGCGCGTGGCCTCTCCTGGTCCGTCCATGTGGGCTTCTGCTTTTAGAAGTGTGATCCTGGCCTTTTAATCTAGATTTTCGAGATAACTTGATAATCAAGTTACCCTTAATCCAGATTTCTTCAAATCTTCTCTCCACGAAATTCCTCTTTATCTTGGCCTTTTATCCTCATCCTGCAGGTGTTTAGAGTTGGATAGAAGTCTATCCTTCCCTAATCTCTGATATTTGCAACTTTTAGCCCTTGTATTTGCATTTGAATCTTTGTATTTGCGCTTCTTCACCTGGGCTTCAAACATGGGCTTGGATCTGGGCTTTTGGGCTCTTTAAGCTTTATTCTTTATTAACTTGATAATTTGAGGCCTGCACATATTAAATAAAGAAATATTAATAAATGTGCACTATAATATGAATAAATGTGCAAATGCGATGGTATATATGATGACAATTATGCATTTTTCACTACCTATCAGAGCCTAAGGGACATCTTTAAAGATGTAGAAGTTCTTGGTAGGGTGCCCCAGCTATGAACAGTAGTTGGGATCATCAGTCTTCCCCATCTCTTCAGGGCGTCTGATCTTCGAAAGTTTTAGTTTGTACTCTTTTGGAGTAACTTGAACAGAGAGATCACATGCACATCCTTGAAGGAATATGATTTATTAGCATGTTGTTAGAGTATCTCTTCTTCTTGGTTAAGAAGACAACTCTGGTGAACATCACATTGACTTATCGGGTCACAGTTTGTTGTCTCTTTTTTAGCCCTGACCCTGGCGATGATCTCTTCCGCATGTTTGCCTTGTAGCACCAACTGCTTTCAAGTGTGACATCCATCAGTCTCATTTGAGTGAGTAGGAAAGTTTGCAGATTGTGACAGCACGTCTCAACTAGTGTAGACTGGGTCATTCTGCTGGGACAACGGAGTGCTATACTCCAAAAATCTCTCGATGAAAGTTTTGACCGACTCTCTTTTCTTCTACTTGGCTGCAAGGAGAGTTGCACTGAGGTTTCTGTATCGTCTTCAAAGGAACGAGCCAGAAACAATTTTTCTAGGTCAGCCCATATCTTAATTGAGCCGGCAGATAGTTTAATGAACCATTCAAAGGTGACTCCCTTAAAAGTGCTAATGAATAAACGAGCCATAATGGCATCATTCGATACTACATTCCCAGTATGAGATTTGAAGTAGTATATGTGTTGGTTCAGCGACCCTTTACCATCAAAAGTATGAAAGGTCGGTGCCTTGAATTTGGGAGGGTAGGGAGCCATGTCTCACTCTACTTGGTAGGGTCAGACTATTGATTGGTCGCTAATGTTGCATATTTAAGTGTCATATTTCCATACTTATTATAGAATAAAAGCCTGCATTGTCCTAATTAATTGTTTAATTTATTTGCAGGCCCATTCTTTAAGGAGAAGAAGAGAAATGAGCCCAAAGCCTACCAAATTCTGAATTAAATCAGAATTAATTTAAACTCAATGAATCAGGGCAAAATCAAGAGGTTGAAAGCTGGTTGAGAAGAATCCTCTCAGAATCAATTGGTTGAAGCAAGTTTGATTCAGATTCTGACTGGATATATTTTAGTATTCAAATCATAACTTTTGCTACAGAATCTCAATTCTGATGATTCAAGATGATCCAGAAAGTAGACTGACAGAGCTACAACTCTTATGTTGATCATTATTTCTAATTCTGTCATTTGATATGTGATATTCAGCAATCAACACGCCAACAAACTGCAGATCAGAACTGAATATCCACCTCAACTCAAGTTTAAAGATAAGGGGAGTTCAAAAATTGCCAGATTTACTTATCTTCATACTCCTCTACCCTCTCCATTTCTCCTATAAATACCTGCACTCAAAAGCAAAAGGGAGGACCATGCAGAGATAGGACTTAGCCAAGCTTTTCATTTCTAGGTTTAGGTTTTTTTTTCCTTTTATGTAACTTGTATGTAGGCTTAGGTTAGATGATGATTCATGTAAGTAAGAGAGAGAGGCTGATGTTGAGAGTGACACCGATGTACTCCTCCTCCTTTCTTTCATTGTGTCAGTAAGTAATAAAGGTAACGTTTTTATGTTCTTCTTTACTTTCATTTTCTTTTGTTTTCGTCTTCCACTTCTACCTTACCTTGGTTGTATTTGTTGAGTTTACAAGTGAAATCCAAAGCAAGCATAACTAAGCTACGTGAGAGCCAGCGATAGTTCATGAAGACGTTCTCCTCTCCAAGATCCGCATCACCTCGTTCTTGCTAGGCTTGACGATATAATGTGCCAGGGGACTGAGATCGAGTTTATGATCTATGCGTTGAACGCCACCGAAGCAAAGGTAGAACAAGCAACGGTTTTCAGGTAAGTCATCACTCAACCTAGGTAAGCATTTCTTCATCTTCTTTCCTTTCTCTCATTTCTGTAAGTTATATCACCACCTCTTCCAACTCTTTCTTCTCCACTCACTCCATTTGTACATAGTCGTTTTTATTGTTTTCTAATTTTCCACCTTCTTCATCTTTCATTTTCTCTCTAATTTTAACATAATCCTTTTTCCTTTTCTTAACTTAAAAACAGAGAAGAATCTTCGCTTTTCTTCTTAACGATTTCAATAAAGAACTGTAAAGCTTCCATCGCAAACCCTCCTTGTGGATCACGACCCGCATAGCCACTTGCTATAGCGGAAGAATTGAGCACTTGCACAAGTTTATTATTAGATCTAAAATTTCGTATTTTTTTTGCAGGTTTTGCCTCAATCAAATTTTGGCACCGTTGCCGGGGACCTATGACCTAGACGACTCCTAACTGATTAGACTGTCCACGGGAGGTCTAATGTAGACTTTGACCAACCTAGTATGCCGGATTGGTCTTATCCGAATCAATATAACCCATACCCCCAATCTAATAACTATAATTTCCATAATGATTTCAACTCTTCACCGAGTCAGTGGGGATTCACCTCCCCCGAGCATAATTTCCAACCACCTTGTCCTCCTTCTCCACCCAGTCCATATTATGTTCAAGATTCATACTCAGTTCCACCCGTCCAAAATAGGAAACCATCAAATTTGGAAATGAGTATGCGTGAGTCCAAACACAAATCCCAAAATCTGATGGACTCACAATTTCATTACCACTTCCAAGACAATTCTTCATCTTTTCATCAAAACAATGAACCTATCAACTATGAAAAGATGCTTGAAGCCATGGCTCAGGCTCAAAACACTCGTAATCGTGACATAGATATGATGGTCGAATCTCTACGTTCCCACCGTCCTGGTGTCACTAACTATTCTGTTAGAGCCGAAGAATCATGTAGTTTTGGAAATCAAGATTCCATTTCAGCACAACCATTTGAACTTGCCCAAACTCCAAATGAAATTGATAATTTGGCAAGTTATCCTTTTCCTAAAATCAAACTTGAAAATGAATATGATCTTGAACCCCAACTTAGTGATTCAATTCTTCTTCTTGATTCAATAATGACTCTGGTATCTTTACCTGACTTCAATCTTTTCCCGGAGTCGACATTGGATCCTGTCCCAATTCATAATGAAATTGAATCACCCATCTTTGAGGATCATATTGAACTTGACCAATTATACACTTTGAAGATCCTATTGACAAATTGGCAAGTTCTCTATTTTTTGATATTGAACTCAATGAGATATGTGACCTAGATTCTCACATCTGTGATCCAGTTCAACTTTCTGAATCAATATTGACGCCTGTTTTGTTACCAAACTTGAGTAATATTTTAGAGTCAGTTTTGATTCCTCCACCTATCATTCCTGAACTGGAATCACCCATATTAGGTCATATCCCATTGTTAGAAAATACATGTGGACTTGAGTTTCAACTTCTTGACTTGGACCCGCTTCTTGAAGCAATTTCGACTCCTGAACCTTTACTTGACTTAAGTCACCTTCCTGAGTCGGTATTAGTTCCTGTCCTTCATGAGTCCAAGTCAACTGTTCTATCATTTCATACTCCATTCTGGGACGAGGTGGTTGACAAATTTGACTCCGAAATCAATTATGGAATATGGAAATTAGATGGGGTTAAATACTTAATAAAAATCCTTCATGGATTTATCTTTTTAATGGGTTATATTAACGATATTTCTAGTGGGTTCCTCCGAACCCAAAGCAAAGTTGATTGCGCCACGTTTCGTGGACCAATCAGACCACCACCGGAACCACCACCTTAAGGTAACATTTCCTTCCCTGTCGTCTTTTTCATGCATCTATGCATTAATTCATACATTGAGGACAATGCATGAGATAGGTGTGGGGGAGGGTCTAACATAACTTTTCTTTTTCTCTAAAAAAAAATAACATTTTTCTTTACTTTTAAAAACTTTTTGAAAAATAGAAACAATATTTTGACTTATTTTGTAAGAAATTAAGTTAATTTTAAGGAATAGGAAAATCCAAATTAGGATTTCTTATACTTGGTCAAAATAAGATTATTTGTTTGATTTTTAGAGTTAGGAAGATAATTTGTCAAAGTAATTTAGTCTTGATCTTTACCTTGATGAAATATGCACACTTGATACACTTACACACTTAGGGTTCAAAGACAAAGATTCTTATGTCTTATAAAAAAATATATAAAAAAATAAACAAATCTAATTATTGATTAGCTAGGTGCTTTGGCCTAAGCAAGCCTTAGTATTTATGCGAAAGATGATTAGACAAGTTTGAAAAGAAAAATGCTCTGATTAAGCTGGGTATTTGTGCCTAATAAAGCATAAGTATTCACGCCTAAAAGAGGTTCATATAATAAAATCCTTAGTTTTGTGGCCTTGTTTGCTCGAGTCCTTAAGTCCTAGGGGTGTCTTCTCACCTGGTGCCCTAAGACCATCTGGTTTGGGAGTCATCGATTAAAGGCTCGTTACATGGGCAGATTAGAAAGCCTAAACTAAGGAAGAATACCACCAAATATATATATATATATATAAATAAATAAGGCATAAGAGTTAGAGTTAATGAACCCTTAGTCAAAATTTTCACAGTCACAAGTGCATATGACTTAGGGTAAAGTAATAGATTAGATGAGAAGTACAATTTGACTCCTTACTTTTAATTGATAACAAATTTTTGAATAGAGACTAAGTTTAGGAATGAAAAATTCAGTTTTCCTATAACTATAGATTGCTTAGATCTTACAATTATATTTCAAATATTTTTTCCTTTCAAAATGCTTTTCAAAAATACTAACTCTTTATTTCTCTTTCTTTATGGATTTTGTGGGTGCAATCCGCTGAGAACCCTCACGAGACAAAACTCGTCCTCTAGGTGAAACCTAGAGGTTTAACGGCTTGTTGCACATGCTCAGTGCAATCGCGCGACCTGCGAAAGTGGTCTAATAATCCTTAGTATAGTTTAGTTGTTTTGCTCGAGGACGAGCAAAAGATAGGTATGGGGTGTGATTGGTTGCTAATGTTGCATATTTAAGTGTCATATTTCCATACTTATTATAGAATAAAAGCCTGCATTGTCCTAATTAATTGTTTAATTTATTTGCAGGCTCATTCTTTAAGGAGATGAAGAGAAATGAGCCCAAAGCCCACCAAATTTTGAATTAAATCAGAATTAATTTAAACTCAATGAATCAGAGCAAAATCAAGAGGTTGAAAACTGGTTGAGAAGAATCCTCTCAGAATCGATTGGTCGAAGCAAGTTTGATTCAGATTCTGACTAGATACATTTTAGTATTTGAATCATAACTTTTGCTACAGAATCTCAATTCTGATGATTCAAGATGATTCAGAAAGCAGACTGACAGAGCTACAACTCTTATGTTGATTATTATTTCTAATTCTATCATTTGATATGTGATATTCAATAATCAACACGCCAACAAACTGCAAATCAGAACTGAATATCCACCTCAAATCAAGTTTGAAGATAAGGGGAGTTCAAAAATTGCCAGATTTACTTATCTTCATACTCCTCTACCCTCTCCATTTCTCCTATAAATACCTGCACTCAAAAGCAAAAGGGAGGACCATGCAGAGATAGGTCTTAGCCTAGCTTTTCATTTCTAGGTTTAGGTTTTTCTTTTCTTTTTTATGTAACTTGTATGTAGGCTTATGTTAGATGATGATTCATGTAAGTAAGAGAGAGAGGCTGATGTTGAGAGTGACACCGATGTACTCCTCCTCCTTTCTTTCATTGTCTCAGTAAGTAATAAAGGTAACGTTTTTATGTTCTTCTTTACTTTCATTTTCTTTTGTTTTCGTCTTCCTCTTCTACTTTACCTTGGTTGTATTTGTTGAGTTTACAAGTGAAATTCAAAGCAAGCATAACTAAGCTACGTGAGAGCCAGCGATAGTTCATGAAGACGTTCTCCTCTTCCAAGATCCGCATCACCTCGTTCTTGCTAGGCTTGACGATATAATGTGCCAGGGGACTGAGATCGAGTTTATGATCTATGCGTTGAACGCCTCCGAAGCAAAGGTAGAACAAGCAACGGTTTCCAGGTAAGTCATCACTCAACCTAGGTAAGTATTTCTTCATCTTCTTTCCTTTCTCTCATTTCTGTAAATTATATCACCACCTCTTCCAACTCTTTCTTCTCCACTCACTCCATTTGTACATAGTCGCTTTTATTGTTTTCTGATTTTTCCACCTTCTTCATCTTTCATTTTCTCTCTAATTTTAACATAATCCTTTTTCCTTTTCTTAACTTAAAAACAGAGAAGAATCTTCGCTTTCTTCTTAACGATTTCAATAAAGAACTGTAAAGCTTCCATCGCAAACCCTCCTTGTGGATCACGACCCGCATAGCCACTTGCTATAGCGGAAGAATTGAGCACTTGCACAAGTTTATTATTAGATCTAAAATTTCGTATTTTTTTTGCAGGTTTTGCCTCAATCAACTATCCCCATATCTTGGAGACCGTCTCGGTTGGCAAGGGCCTCAAGACGATGCTCCAATTTGCTAATCTTCTTGGAATGACTACTCATGTTCTCTAAGTTATTCTCCTCTTCAGATGACAATTTGGGTGGATTAGAGTTGGAATGCTCTTCATTCTCGGTATTTACTGAAGATGAGCTCTATCTCTCCTTCCTTTTGCCCTTAGACTTCTTGGAAGGAGTTTTAGCCTTTGGTTTCTTTTTATCATTAAGCAGTTGTGATAGCATCTACTTAAGGGTGTCAATAGATTCTTGTTAAATTTGAATCATATCGAATTGATCCCTTTTGACTCGGGCCTGCTCTTTGAATCGCTTTGCCACCTCCTCGGGAGTTCCTGCCATGTAAGCGAGGCAGTTGTCTCTGTACTAGAATTCGAAGACCAAGATTCCATGATGGCAGAGGGCATCATCATTCACCTCAATTTTCCTGGCCAATAGACTATAGTTGACAGGGACGATCGTTCCTGTGCGGGTTCGAGTGTGTCGGTAGACCCTTCAGGTTTGGCAAGAGCATCCTTCAAACTTGGAGAATGATCAACATCTGATTCCTCTAAACTAAAAGCCAGTTGCTTCCCCTTAGACTTGCTTGGTGTGAAACTCGGCCCCGCCATATTTGCAGTCACTTCTGGGTACTCAACATCGGAGAATAATTTCTTCTTTCGGGATCGTCGTCTCTTGGCTGAGTTTGAAGCCACTGACAATCAAAAAAAACCAAAAGTTTATTTATCTGAAAGCCACAATGGCAATCAGAGATTACTGCTAAAATTAGTTGGTCACAGTGACATTGATGGGAAATTTGATGGATGCTCCTCTTCCATATCAGATAGTCTCATAGATCCGTTGAGGCAACGTCTGAGGAACTAGCCTTGAACCCTTAGGGTTAGGGCTTTTTTGCATTTTATGTCTTGAAGACATGCAATGTTGAACGCGGATCTCACGTTGCTTTGTTGAAACAAGAACCTCGCTTGGTGTTCATTATAGAACTCACGTTATGTTGAAATGCGACCATCGCATTTAGAGTTAGAAACACGGGCGTTGCATTCTGAGACAGACAGAACGCGGGCCTCGCATTTTGGAGCCAGAAGAACGTGGATCTCGCGTTTGACACGGACCTCGCATTGTTGAGGAACGTCATTTCTTAAGAAACGTGGGTAAGAACCTCACATTTTGAATCTGCAGAACAGATTGCATTTGCAGAATTTTCAATTTGTTGTTGATGAGCATGATGCCTTTATCGATGTTTGATCGGCAAAAAGCATGTACAAAATAAGTAAAGGAGTGATGGATGATGCTATTGCTTTTGTGATTCTTTCATAATGGAAAAGTGGCTATATAGGTCATATCCACGAGGAGGGAGAGCGATGAAAGCTTTGGTGCGGCTTCTTTGTTCAAAGAAAAGAAAAGTTCCTTGTTTCAAATAAAGAATTAAAAAGAAAACAAGTGTTGTTTCAAGAATTCTGGGATTGGTTTGATAGTTGTAAAAGTGAGTTTTCTTAATGGTAAAAATGCATGGCTAACTTTCTACTAAGTGCTCCCACTAATCCCTAATTTCTTGAAGATGTAGCCTCACAACGGATCATAAGCAAGCATAACCTTTATGCATAAGAACTATTCACGTTGGAGATAAAATGAAAGTACTTCCTTTAACTTAGCTTTACACAATAAAACTTGAATATTCCCTTATCAAGACCCAGTTGAAGGCGAGAATAAAGAAATAAATAAGTGCACTAATGGTATCGGTAAAGATTAATAGGAATATCTCTAACTTACGAAAATAAGTAAGGCTTACAATCTATAAATCATCAAAAACAGTTAAGCATGAAACATAAGAATTATAATACTTGTAAGTAAGTTAGAGTTAGAACCCCCATCTTAAGATGTCATAGCTCTTGTTTACACAAGACTTTGTTTGACACTATTGACTCATTTGGGTTATCAACAAAGTTGTTAGAGATTAGTAGGTTAGTAGTTAGTTAGCCATGCAATGGAAAAGTTTGCTAGACATGAGTAAGAAAAACAACAAGGTAGAAGAAGTAAAGAAAAGAAGTTTTACACTAAGACAAGAAAGTAAAAGCAAGTAAAAACACCAAGTTATGGAGAGAAGAAGGTGAAGTATTACTTGTATAAGATTGTCACCTTCAAATACAACTTGTACACACTCTCTCTCTCTCTTTCACTCTAATGGCTAAACTGTGCTAGAAGAAGAAAATACAAACAAACTACAACTCCTACAAACAAACTAACATCAAAACCCTAAACCATGGATATCTCCCAGTGCAGAACACCAATAGGGTATCTATAGGCACAAGGAGAATAGGGCCAGGGGGCAAACCCTGGCCCGAAGTACTGGCGCAGCCGCCCCAGTACTGTCGCGAAAACACAATAAAAGCCACATTTCCTCGGCTGTACCAGAGCGGCGCTACCTGCTGTGCATTGACGCTTCATCCCCTTATCGGTTGTACCTTCCGGATTTTGGATTTGAGCACCCAGGTCTGACAGAATCACCCTCCAAGGTCAATGGCTATCTTTGTCAGCTTTTAATCACCAATTAAATGGTGATTTTAGGTCTTCTTCTTCATTGCACACCATGGACCTAGGAACACATAAGAAAACCATTATTAGCAATCTTTCATATAAAATAAATGTGAAGAGTGATATGAAATATGCAATATTAGAGACTAATACACCCTCACACTTATCTTATGCTCGTCCCGAGCAAAACAAAAATAAGGAGAATTATTACACCACTTTCGCAGGTGACGCGATTGCACTGACATGTGCAACAAGCCTTTAAACCTCTACGTTTTCCCTAGAGGAGGAGTGTTGCCTCCTAAGCATTTTCAGCGGATTGCACCCACAAAATCCAATAATGAAGAAAAAATATTAGTTGTGAGCAAACCTTTTTCAAGAATTTTTTTATTTATCTAAGTAAAAAAGACCGAATGATTATAAGAATTAGGTCTAACCCTCATAAGTCCTCCTATACTCTAGCCCTTATAAAAGAAGAAATCAAGTTTTTCATTTGAATTTAAAAAGGATTTTGTACTTCTAACTCATTCTGTTATTTTGTTTTAATAGATATGCATTATGTGTAAGTGTGATATGCTTGGGATTTTTTCAACTCAACTTGAATGTCATAGAATTTTATTAATGTTTATCTAGATGTTTATTCTTAGCTTCTTTAGGCTTTCTACTTTACTCGTGTAACACATATTTAACCGATGACTCCCAAACCAGATGGTTTTAGGGCACCAGGTGAAAAAAAACACCCCTCAGGTCAAATATGCAAGTAGAGTAGGCCACGAAATCAAGATTTATTTATTTTCCTTTAGGCGTGAATAATCATGCTTCTTGAGGCACAATTATTCAGCTTAATGGTATGTTTTTTTCTTTTTTAATAACATTCAAAATTTTGTCTCTAAATCACAAGCGTGTGTGTGTAGTTTATGCATATTCTACTAATGCTAAATAAAAGATATGAGTTATTTTCCTTTTCCTTCCCAACTCTCAATCAAACCAATATTTCTTTTTATTTAGGCTAAAACAAAGATTCTTTACTAAAGTTCCCTTAATTCTTACAACCTTTGGTATTATAAAGAGTATAAAATTCTTTTTGGTTCTAGAGGATTTTTTTTTGAAAAGAAGAAAAAGAAAAGTGTAACACCCCGTTCCTGGAATACGTACTTAGATACGTATTTTGATTTTTCTATCATATTTCTTTGATTTAGTTTTGTATTTATTTTTATTTTATGATTATTGGTGTGATTATTTTGTATTGGATCCAGATTTGTGGACTCGGAAGTCAGCTCTAGTCTGAACTGGGGACCCGTTCCTAGTGTATTACTCGATTTGGCCTTTCTGGTAGTCCGATTTGATTGATTTCAATTTTAAACATCGTTTTCCAAAATTTTATATTTTAATGATTTTCTCCTCATTCCTGGAATACGTAGATTTTTGCCTGTACTGATGCTAGCGTATATACATGAGGGTATTTCTGACCTACGTATATATGTCACAGTAATGTCTCCGTACCCGTGGGATCGGGGCGTTACAGGGTGGTATCAGAGCCTAGGCTCTCACATCCTCAGTATAACCAGTTGACAAATTAATGGTAAAGAAATTTGCAACTGGAATGCATGAGTCATGGTTATACAATCTAACTACAAGTACAAAGTTATTTATCCCTCTTGATCGTCCTTCCCTTGATTCTTGAATCTCTTCCATCCTCATTTCCAGTTCTTGTCATTCTTATACCAACTCAAGATATGGGTAGACTGGTAGGATAGCAGTAAGATAGATGTGGTTCGCTATCATTATGTTCTAGCATTCTTTGACTCTGGTGCATCGCCCTACTTATATTGGATAGTTTTTCAGCTTTGCATTCTATTCTTGTATTTGTGGATGCATCACGGGGAAATCAACACAGCAAGTTGGGTAGTCATCACTTATATAATCAGACAGACTGTATCATTACATGAGGAGTGTCGGTATGAAACAGTATTCCAGATTCAGGGCTTCTGCCAGATAGAGTTATGGAGACAGCATTCAGAACTCGTTTCGGTTATTGTGATTCTTGATCGTGTTCTCAGAGCCACCAACTTCTGGAAGTTTTTATTGATTTTGTGGACTACGGACCCCGCTAGCCTCGCCAAGCGAGGGTCGTGTTCTAATCACGCTTAATCTAACCAGATGTGGGCTTTGTTGCACCCTGGTGCTTAGCATTTAGCGCTGTGTTACGCGCTGGCTTTATCGCGTGAGCTCCGCCAAGTGCGAGCCTCGCAAAGCGTTAACTCCGCTGCACCCTAATGCTTAGCGCCTGAGCTGTGTTACTCGATGGCCTCACCTAGGCTTGGTTTCGTCAGTGACTAGTCCCTTCAGTGCTTAGCACTCTAGCCCGTTCCTTGGATTTCTTCCGCCTAGCGTGTTTTCATGGATCCGCTGGACAGGATTTTATCGCTGTATCTGAGCTATAGCCATGATCCTTATGAACGATCCACTTGGCCAATCTTTTAGGGCCCAGATATCTTCTACATGTTTCATCTATAGTTGGGCTATCATTCAGAAGTCAGTCTTCAGAATTCTCCATAGTTATTCTATATTCTTGGCTATATCTTTCGGAGATTGCAACGCCCAGCATTCAGAAATCCTTGATTGTCGGTCTTCTTTATTTATGCTCAGTATTGTTAGGGTTTTCTTTATCTTCAGTATTTTAGTTTATTCTCGGAGAAGTAGTATGTATGCAGCATCGATAATTCTACTACAGACTCTTTGTCAAGAACAGCTTCATACCATGCAGGGTTTTATATTTTATTATAGATTTCTATAGATTTCTAGAGATTTTATATTATGGATTTCAACACTATGGATTTCTAGGGATTTTATCAGCTTTGCTTCGTAGTCCGAAAGAGGTATTATTGATTATCTCACCAAGTTAGCTTAAAATAAGATTTTAAGAAGTAATGTGAAAGTTATTTCTAAAAATTCAACTCCATTTGAAAACTAAAAATCCAGAAAACGGTCAACGATGCTGGTCGACACCGATTTTGAAGATTTTGCAAATAATTCTGAAAATTTTCAGAAAATCATGAAAAATATAAAATATTAGAAAATGATGTTTAAAACTGAAATCAGTCAAATTAGACTATCAGAAAGGCCAAATCGAGTAATACACTGGATCGGTCCCCGATTCAGACTACGGCTGACTTCCGAGTCCACTAATCCGGATCCAATACAAAACAATCACATCAATAATCATAAAACAAAAATAAATACAAAACTAAATCAAAGAAATATGATAGAATAATTAGAATACGTATCTAAGTACATATTTCAAGAACGGAGTGTTACATTAAGGAAAAGAATGTTAGCACCCCCACACTTATCAAATGCATTATCCTCAATGATAGTCATGTAAATGTAAAAGCAATAAATAAGGGGAAGAAAAGATATCACAGTCTCTGTCGACTCGAGCCGGCCGAAGTGATAGAGCCGGTCGAGTGTTGACGCTTAAGCGTTTCCTCGATATGTTCCAAGCGGGTATTCTGTTCATCTAATTGACGCATAAGTTTAATCTGCCCCTTGAAAATATTTTTCATGCCCTTCCAGATGGAGGACATGAATGCAATGGAATTTGATGGAGGCGGTTGTTACCAGAACTCAGGGTCATCCTCTTCTTCCATCTGTTCCTCTAAGGAGGACTTAGCTAGAACATCCTCGACCTGGACGACAGGTGTCCAAATCGAATGTAGACAACTGTTATAGGCGATAGTGATACGCTTGGTGGTAACTAGTACTTGATCGTACTCAGCAAAAGCCACATCAGAAAGTTTCTACATAAATGAGTCATTATGATGGGTAGAGAATACTTGGCTTCCCTCGTCCGTTGAGAGTTGGCTAACAATTATTGCAAAAAGATGGTATTTAGACAGGTTGGGTCTTAAGCACAGTAAATTCCTGACCCGGATAAGGACATCTGTGATTTTCCCCTTGGGGATTTTCACATATCGATCGGCTAATTGAATAGTGACTCGAGTTGGACTCAGCTCGCCAAACCCAAGTTGCTAGTATACTGAAAGAGGTAGCAAGTTGATACTTACTCTCAGGTCATGAAGTGCTCGATTAATTTCTGTTTGTCCTATGGTGCAAGAAATTATGGGACATCTAGGATCTTTGTATTTAACCGGAATAGGACCATACAAAATTTTGCTTATGTTGGTTGCTAAGAACATTTTTTTGGCACATTTGTTTCTCTCTTCTTCGTGCACATATCCTTAAGGAATTTTGCATATAATGGGACTTGTTGGATAGCGTCAAGAAGAGGCACGTTCAATTTCACCTGATTATTCCATGTGCATATTTTTTTGTTGCTCCTAAGCCTATTAGGAAAGGGTGCTATAGGCTTGTGAACTTGATCAGCAGCTGTGTCCTTATCAGACGTTTGCAGAGCAGATTGAGAGGAGCTAGAAGATATGGAGGCAAGAGTAGGATCAATATGGATAGGATTTTTCTGCTGGTAGACCTAGTTGTCCACCTTCTTTCCTGATCTGAGTGTGTGAACAACATTACACTGGTTGATCTGAGGATACTGAACTTCATAAGCTTGATTAGAATTCTTAGGGTTGGCTAGCGGCTAACTAGGTAAAGTACCCTTGGGTCTTTCACTTAATGAGTTTGCTAATTGACTCATCTGCATTTCTAATTTAGATATGGCCTGTGAATGGTTGTTCAATGTCTGTCCTTGATTTTGCATGAAGGCGGCTTGGGACTTCATGAATGCCTCCATATTCTCCTCCAATTTACTGAATTTTTTCTCCATTAATGAATTTTGGAAGGAGGAAGATGGAGCTTGACTGGAAAAGTCTGCTTGATTATTGGGACGGTGAAGATTGTTAGAGAAATTAGGCCTAGGAGAATTGTTCGGGGCCCAAGAGAAATTCGGGTGATTTCTCTAATTGGGATTGTAAGTCTGCGAGTAAGGTTTGTGTTGCGGCATCGAGTAAGCCACGTTCATGTGTTTCTGTGGTACTTGATGAGTCTGAAAAATAGGACACTCTTCGAAAATATGGTTTCGTGCCTGACAATATGAACAACCCGGATTGTGAATTGGTGATGGGTTGATTTGGTTGATGTTGGCTGGCTCTTTTGTTTCTAGAGTCTCTATTCTCCTTATCAAAGCTGCGATCTTTGCTTCAGCAGCTATAAATGATTCTAAGGATAGGAGCCCTCCTTTAGAAGCTATGACTGTGAATTCTTTGGTTTCTCAGAGGTTGGCTCTCATTTTAAGGTTTTCTGAGCCAGATCTTCAAAAATTTCCAACCCTGATTTTCATCCTTTTGCAAGTACCCCCTGACACATGATTTCTAACATAGTTTTTGTTTGATAAGCCAAATCATCATAGAGAATTTGGCACTGACGCTAATTTTCTACACTGTGATGAGGGCACTGAGCTAAGAGATCTTTGAATCACTAAAAGTATCTCCAGAATGGTTCACTCTGTTCTTGCCTAAACTGCATGATATTCTTTCTGATGAGGGTAGTCTTGTGGATTGGGTAAAATTTCTTCAAGAAGGCCTTGATGAAATTGTCCCACATTGTGACTGAGTGCACAACCAAGCTATACAACTATTTCTTAGCTAGGTCCTTTAGGGAAAAGGGAATGAAATGTAACCTAATGACATCGTCTCCTAACTGGGGAATGCGCATCATGAGGGATATTTCTTCAAATTCCCTAACAAAGAAGTACACATTCTCTGATTCTAAACTATGAAATTTTGGAAGAGTGTTGATGAATTGGGGTTTCAACTCAAAGTTATTACCATTCGCCTCAGGAAGTTTTATACAAGATGACAGTGAAGTTCTGATTGGGTAAAACCTGTCCTATAGTGATGCCATCACTGGTTCTGGATGCAGGGGAAAAGAAGGGTTTCTGGTTAATCTGGAAGTTACAGGATCTCTCACCCACTCTTGCATGCAGCATACCACAAACAACATACAAACAATAAAACAATCAAAAAGAATAAAAAATAAATAAAAGAAATAGAAACAACCACCAAGTCTTAGTCTAAGGTACCTGGACTTAGACGACTCCTAACTGGTCGATTCTTCTGGGAGGCTGTTGCAAGAATTAGACCATAAGCTAATCAGTTAGGAAAGGGCAAAACTCGGTGGGAGGTATCCGGGCATGAGCCTCGGGCTTTAATTACGCCAAACCACGGAACTTTCGAGGCTTAACCTCTCAATCCACTTTTTTTAGACACCGATTTTGCAGGAGTATAGTTCTTGCAATTCACACCCTCGGTTAATCTCTTATTGAGTCCAAGATGTTCCTAGGGCCAACGTCTATCAACTTTTAATTAGGCTTGGGATTGTGAGTGCACTTGGAGATTATTTTTAGGCTAAGGAAGGATGATGAAATTCCCACCTTATCTTGTTTATTTGGGTTTTGCCATTATTGTCAATTGTGCAAGTACACAATGTATTCACAACAGGATAACACTCAAAGCGATAAATCACTCCAAAATGTTGGTCTTATTCTATATGGAATACACACGTACCTTTCTCTAGCACTCTTCAACAAAAACTGAAATGAATTGAAATAGACACGTAAATGCAAGAGTCTAATCCAATTTTTAATTTAGCAACAAATGTATTTCTGTTGAATTATTACACGTGTAAATGTGAAGTATACAAGTAAATTAAAAATTTTTGAAAGCAATTTTTGAGCAATTTTCGACAACCCTGCAGAATAGCTTTTGTTAGTACCTCAATAGAAAAAAATTTGCTTTTACATGATTTTTCCGAGGGCAAATGAATTCTTCGTGCAATGTCTTCGGCCATCAATCTTGCTTCCCATTATAGTTAGCACCTTGGTAACTTCTCCTACACACAAAAATAAGGAAGAATCTTTTAGTATTTGAACAATAAAGTCGTTCCTTCCCGAAAACGGCTACAAAATTTGATCGGCAAAAAGCATGCATAAAAATAAGTAAAGGAGTGATGGACGATGTTACTGCTTTTGCGATTCTTTCGTAATAGCAAAGTGGCTATACAAGTCGTATCCACAAGGAGGGAGAGCGATGAAAGCTTTGGTGCTGCTTCTTTGTTCAAAGTAAAGAAAAAGTTCCTTGTTTCAAATAAATAATTGAAAAGAAAACAAGTATTGTTTCAAGAATTTCTTGGATTGGTCTGATGGTTGTAAAAGTGAATTTTCTTAATGGTAAAAATGCAAGGCTAACTTTCTACTAAGTGCTCCCACTAATCTCTAATTTCTTGAAGATGTAGCGTCACAATGGAGCATAGTCAAGCATAACCTGTATGCATAAGAACAATTCACATTGGAGATCGAATGAAAGTTCTTCCTTTAACTTAGCTTTACAAGGCAAACTTGAACATTCCCTTATCAAGATTCAATTGAAGGCGAGAATAATGGAAGAAATAAGTGCACTAATGGTATTGACAAAGATTAATAGTAATATCTTAAACTTACGAAAATAAGTAAGATTTACAATCTATAAATCATCAAAAATGGTTAAGCATGAAATATATGAATGGTAATACTTGTAAGTAAGTTAGAGTTAGAACCCTCATCTTAAGATGCCATAACTCTTATTTACACAAGGCTTTGCTTGACACTATTGACTCATTTGGGTTATCAATCAAGTTGTTAGAGATTAGTGAGTTAGTAGTTAATTAGCCATGTAATGGAAAAGTTAGCTAGACATGAGTAAGAAAAACAACAAGAGAGAAGAAGTAAAGAAAAGAAGTTTTACACTAAGACAAGAAAGTAAAAGCAAGTAAAAACACCAAGTGATGGAAAGAAGAAGGAGAAGTATTACTTATATAA
Source organism: Agave tequilana (assembly GCA_038442645.1). Classification (NCBI taxonomy): domain Eukaryota; kingdom Viridiplantae; phylum Streptophyta; class Magnoliopsida; order Asparagales; family Asparagaceae; genus Agave; species Agave tequilana. The sequence goes on from JAVJIF010001995.1 coordinate 22,871, forward strand.
GATTGTCACCTTCAAATACAACTTATACACACTCTTTCTCTTTTACTTTAATGGCTAAACTACGCCAGAAGAAGAAGAAAATACATACAAATTAACAACAAAACCTTAAACTCTAGATATCTCCCAGTATAGAACACAAAGGGGGTATTTATAGGCACCAGGAAAAAAGGATCCATAGGCAAACCCTGGCCCAAAGTACTGGCGCAGCCGCGTCAGTACTGCCGCGGAAACGCGATGCATTTCCACTGCTATACTAGAGCGGCACGTGCAGCGCCGCCTGCTGTGCATTATCGCTTCATCACCCTATAAGTTGTACTTTTTGGATTCTGGATTTGAGCACCCAGGTCTGACAGAATCACCTTCCAAGGTCAATGGCTATCTTTGTAGGCTTTTAATCACCAATTAAATGGTGATTATTGGTCTTCTTCTTCATTGCACCCTATGGACCTAGGAACTATAAGAAATTCATTATTAGAAAAATTTATATAAAATAAATGTGAATATGTGGTATGAAATTTACAATGTTAGAGACGAATCAATTCAGCATTCTGTTTAAGCCACAGGGATTAATAGGAACCCCTGGCAAACTGGAATTGCAGAGTTTGGAAAGGAGAAGGATGGCTGAATTGATCTTCACCGTCACTTTATCGTGCACCGACGCTTTCGTCCTGCGGGTCTCCTGAGAGATGTTGACGCGGGCTGTATGGGTTGCACGAGTGATTTTCAGAACCTTTTCTAATGTGGCACCGCTTTTGCTATGGGCAGTGATGCGGGCCACTTTAGAAGTAATCTCCAAGGAGATTCGAGAGGGAGTCTCAGAAGAGACTTTGCAGTACTGCCACATTGCCTAGGGGCTGGCAGGAATTCCTCAAACTTTCCTTGGTCGAATGACGAGGGATTCTACCATCTTCCCAAGGAACTGGACATCAGCTTGCGCCACGGCGTTCTCATTAGTAGAGAAAGAAATCCCCAGCGGAGTCGCCATCTTTTGTTCACATCGAAAAAGCTTGGTCAACGTAAAGTTTCTTTGAGTCGCTAAAAAGTTACAATGAAACAATTTCGATTACAAAATAGGGGAAAAGGTATGACTCTCCCCTTTGTTTAAGGCTAGGTTCTTCATGTGACGATGGAGAGTGATTCTTGTTCTCCGTTGACCGACTGACTGTCAAGCTTCTCTCTTCAGGATGCTCTCAAAGACTAATCAGAAGGGAGCTCTGTTCTTAACACACTAAGTATTTATTGTCCACTGATTACTCTTTTTCTCCTTCTCTCTAAAAAGCAAGGAGCTTTTAGCATGGGAATTCTCAGCTCTCAATCTCCAAAAAGCCTCCTCTTTCCTCTCTACCCCCTTTTTATAGCTCCTCAGGCTATTTATAGGGGGTCCTAGGGATATTATAATCCCCTAAAATCTCTTCATAATGGGGATTAACTCCCATATTATGTGGGGAGTTAATTGACCGAATAATAAGGGTTAGTTACAATAGAAACGCGAGTCTCGCACTGTACGTGGACCTCGCATTCCTTGTTGTAGACGCGGGCATTTCAGTTAGAACACGGAGTTGCTTATACCTGCATTTGAAGTGAGACGCAGGGTTTCTCAGACCCGTATCTGAAGTGGAGCACCAGGATGCTCAGACTTGCGCTTGAAGTAGGACGCGGGGTTGCTCAGACCCTGCGTTTGACACAAAGTTCCTCAGACTCGCGTTGGATAGGACGCAAAGTTACTCAGACTCGCATTTAAGTTGAGACGTAGGGTTCGTTCGATCTGCGTCTAAAGTCTATGTGCTTTTTTGTTTGCGAGGTCCGCATTTTAGTTAAAACGTGACCTTCGCGTTAAAGTGAGGCTCGCATCTGATGGCTTGTCCTTAATGATTTTTAGACATCCTACAATGCCTTATTATACTTCTTATGGCGATACTTATCCCTTAGTTTTATTAGACTTTCTAATTCACTCATGTAATGAGCCTTTAATTGGTGACTCTCAAATCGGACGGTCTTAGGGCAACGGTGAAAAAACACCCCTTAGACTTAAGGATTCAAGCAAACAAGTGCACAAAACTGAGAGTTTTGCTATTGATATGAACCACTTTTAAGCATGGATACTTATACTTTATGAGGCACAACTACCTAGCTTAATCAGAGAATTCTTGATATATATATTTTTATTTTTTTCTTCTTCTTTTTTTATAAGGCAAAGAGTCTTTGTTTTGAATCCTAAATGTGTAAGTGTATATAAATGCATATTTCATCAACATAAAAATCAAGACCAAATTACTTTTCTAAATTTTCTTCCTAAACAAAATAATCTTATTTTGACTAAATCTTAAGAAATCCTAATTATTATTCCCCTAATTCTTAAGATTATCTTAATTTTCTACAAAATTAGATCAAAATATTATTTCCAACTTCAAAAAGGTTATTTTTTGTCTCATGTTAAATGTTAGTGCTTCTTCATCTATCTCATGCATTGTCCTCAATGTATGAATAAAATGTATAGATGCATAAAATAAAATGTAAAAGAGGTGATGTTTGATAATTCACATACATTGCAAATTTCATATCACATTTTCATATTTATTATTATTTAAAACTTTGCTATTTAATTATTTTAATGTCTAATAGCATGCAAGTGTAATTAATAAAGAAAGAGGAGAAATGAACCAAATTATTCTAATTAATCTGGATTAATTGGGGGTACAATATTCTATTCAAGAATCAACAGAAATCTATTTGAATCTAGGGGTTTAGAGAAAAATCTATCAGAAGAAACAGAAGAAACTGAACGAGACAATCCACGCCACACGAGATCTGGACCAATGGCCAGATCATGGCCGCAAGAACGCAGCAAAAGTCACATTTTCGTGACTCTGTTAAGGCCGTTGGGCTAGTGTCTTATCTCTAAATTTCAAACGCATTCTATCCCTTCATCTCCTCTTATGAATAGAGGACAATTCTGAGCAAAGTAACGTACACAGAAGGATTAAGGTTTTTCTTTATTCTTAAGATTAGGATTTTGTGTTAGTTTAGTTGCAATTAGTTGTAATTTCATTATTTTATTTCTATTCTAGCTTAGTCTAGAAAAAAGAGAGAGTAAAAAAGAGAGTTGTAGTCCACCATTGAAGTGACATCAAAGAAGAATTTAACTTTGCTATTCAATGTATCGCTCTTTCAGTATGTTTCGTTTATGTTTTTTTTTATTTGATTGCTTTTCTTCTTCAATGAGTAACTAAATTGTTTTATCTTGGCTTACTAGTTTATATCTTTTTCTCTTTTCCTTTTGATCAATTTTGAGATCCCAATTGAATCATTTGTATGCTTTGAATCAAGCTTTGCTATTAGCGAGTGTTCTTGAAAGCAGTGTTCTTGAAATCACATGAGGATGGGTATTGGACTTCAATCCTATTTTCAAACTAAATTTTAATAAAAACTTCTTGTTATTCCGTCTTGTTCACTTGATGGCTTAACATTTAGAATTAGAATTCGTGTTTTTAAAAAAAGTTGAATTTTTTCTAAACCTATCTTACGTGTTTTACTTGAACATCTTCTCAAACTCAAGGTAATCCTTTGCCAATTATTAATAGAGGGTTGATTCTTTCAAAAGGTAAGTACGTAGTGGTATACTAAACTAGTGAGCCTAGATCTTTTCATCTTTCCAACAACCAACTCTTAATCATACCATCTTCTTTTGTTTTCCTTAAAAAAATCAATGCTAAAACTTGTTTTCAAAACAAAGACATAGAAAATCTTTCATCGCATCTCTCCCCGTGGACAAGACCCGTTAGTCCTAAGCTACATGGTATTTATTTACTCGACCAATTTTTTGATGCTGTTGTTGAGGAAGGAACGATATTCTTTGTGTTTTAACAAGTTTTGTGTTCTATTTCAGGATTTTAAAAATCATTTGGAGAAATATAGCATTACAGAAGAAGACTTGTGTGTTGTGCCCCTGCTCAAGAAAGCAGGGAACATAACTTCAAGATTCTGCCGCGAAAACGTATAAATTACCTCAGAATTGTGGCAGTATTGGGGACTATTAAAAAAAAAATTTGCAGGTCATATTGCTCTGCAAAATAAACCTTCTGCAATTGTTAGTTTTGATAGTTGATTATTTCATAACCTAGTTTTGATCCAATAGTAATCGGTTGTTGAAATTCCTTAAAAAAATGTTTAGATTTGCATTTTTAGGCATCTGTCTAATTAGTTTCATTTCAATTATTGTTGAAGAAAGCTAGAGACAAGGTACGTTTGAATAGCATCTATCTTAGAAAATATTCTTGGGTGATTACTTTTTGAGTGTTACGCTTGTTATATTGTTGCACATTGCATAAAAATATTTTAATGGCAAAACAAAATACAAGATAAGATGGGGAGTCATTACCCTTTCTTGGCCTACAAACCATCTCCAAGCCCTCACAACCTAAATCTAATTTAAAATCTAATAGACGTTGGTCTTAGTGACATCTCAGACTCACTAGTAGATTGATCTAAGGGGGAAGTTATTAGAATTTGATTCTTATCAAATCAGTGATGAAGGTTGGAGATTGAGAGGTAAAATCTCGAAGGCTAGTGATTTGGCTTAATTAGGCCCGTTGCTTTTAGCGCGGACAATTTTTACTAATCTTGCCCCGATCTGACTGATTAACTTGTGGTCAGATTACTACAATATACCTCCTGCGGATAGTCTAACCAGTTAGGAGTCGTCTAGGTCTCAGTTTACCTTAGAATAGGCTTGGATGAAAAAAATTTTCTTTTCTTTCTTTTGACTGTTTGGTGAATTTGTTTGTGGTAATGTATGCAAGTGTGGTTAAGAGACCCAAATACATCTAGATTAAGTAGAAACATCTCACCACTCAAAGTAGAACCAAAATCAAATCTGGTTGTGACTCAATCGATATGTTTGAGGATAGACTCTATCCCATGAGAATCTTCCTTCTATCTTGCATTCGGCTCCCGGAAGCCAATGGAAACAATTTCAAATTTAAGCCACAATTCATCAACACTCTTCGAAAGTTCCATGGTTTTGAGTCCAAGGATGCGTACTTCTTCATAAGAGAAAATTTGAGGAACTATGCCTTGAAATTCACCTAGAGGGGGGTGAATAGGTGATATACAAATAAAATGCTAGAATTAAAAATAAATTATGATAAATCACAACACAAAACCTAACCTAAAGCTCATAACCAAGAATTAAAGCCCAATAACCCGTGAAGCGTTCAGAACTTCTTCCTCGTGATTCCTCTTTAATAAGAGTTGAGGTGCGCAATTGCTATCTTGGTATAGTGAGAATAGATGGTGACAAAAATATGAATGATATAGCAATATAAGACCAACAAGATATAGCAATATAGAGTAAATTAGAAAGAGCAAACTCAATGAACAAACTCAAACAAATAGAATTATTCTCGAGTTTCAAGCCACTGCTCTGCATCCCCGCCTTCACCGCAATGAAGGATTCCACTATGTAACCACGATTACACTTTACGAAGATAGATCCCGTAAGATTCAAGAGCCGCAACTACTAATCCTCTTCACTAGAGGAGCTAACCCACAACTTTACTGTAATCAAGATGATCTTTTTTCAGATCACAGAACTTCTCATAAGAATCCTATAGCTTAGAGTATAGAGAGGTTTAAAGCTCAAAGGATATGGTGGGAGAAATGAAGTATAGAGTAAGAAATTTAGAACAAAAACCTTTTCTGAGAATAGGGATTGATTTTCTTTTTTGAAAACTGATCAAAATATACTTAGGAAATCATCCTATTTATAAGTTTATAAATTATAGCTATTTAGAAAAACTAAACAAGGAAAGTCTCCATATAAAACATGTCAAAAAACACGTCAAATATGTGAACGGTCACCTACTGTTGTCAACAGTCCAACAGGACTGTGGACAGTACTAGGTGCACTGCTTAAAAAAAAACTCTTCTACTGTTGACAGTTCACTAGTGCTGCCGATAGTCTGATACTAATATGCTGAATCAGCTGTAGTATTAGACTGTCGATAGTTCACTGTAACTATCGATAGATAACCATCTATTTTGAAAACCCTTAGTCTATGTAAAAGCCTGTCAACAGTTTCCTGAAAAGGAGCTGTCGACAGCTCTTGGTATTCCCAAAGCACTTGTACACAACAAGCACCCACTGCAACATACTCTGTCTCGGTGGTTGAGAGTGCTACTGAATTTTGTTTCTTAGTGGACCATAAAACAAGATAATTATCAAGAAATTGACATATTCCACTAGTACTCTTTCTATTAACTATACAACTCATATAGTCAGTATATGAATAACTTGTCATTGTAAATTGACCGATTTTTTGGATACCATAAACCCATATTAATTGTGCTCTTTAAATATCTTATAATGTGTTTCATCGCAATTAAATGTGATTCCTTAGGGCAAAATTGAAAATGAGAAAACAAGCAAACACTAAATATGAAATCGGCCTACTAGCCGCTAAATATAACAAACTACCTATCATGCCTCTATAAACTTTTATATCTATGCACTTATCTTGGTCGTCCTTGTCAAGTTTTGTAGCGGTGGCTATGAGAGTTTTGCAAGGTTTAGCGTTTTCTACACCAAGCTTCTTGATTAATGCCTTTATGTATTTTTCTTGATTCAATAAGATCCCATCCTCCTTTAGTTTGATTTGGAGTTCAAGAAAGTAGTTGATTTCGCCCATCATGCTCATCTTGAATTCTTCTTTTTTATGCAACTTTCAAAATCTTTGCATAAATCATTGTTAGTGGAACCAAAAGTTATATCATCTATATAAATTTGAACAATTAAAATATCATTATCAACATACTTAGTAAAAAGTGTGGTGTCTACCTTACCTTTAGTAAAATCCTTTTTGATAAGGAAACTGCTAAACTTATCATACCAAACTCTTGGAGCTTGTTTTAAACCATAAAGGGCTTTATCCAACTTGAATACATAGTCGGGATGTATATGATCAACAAACATGGGTGGTTGTTCAACATATACCTCTTCTTCTATGAACCCATTTAGAGAAGCACTCTTTACATCTATCTGATATAATGTGAAATCTTTAAATGATGCATATGCAAGAGTCATTCTAATGGCTTCGAGCTATGCAACTTGTGTAAAAGTTTCCTCAAAATCGATTCCCTCAACTTGACTATAACCTTGGGCTACAAGCCTAGCCTTGTTTCTAATTATATTACCGGACTCACCTAGCTTGTTTTTAAACGCCAACTTAGTACCAATAATTGGTCTATCCTGAGATCGAGGAATAAGTCTCCATACTTGGTTACGCTCAAACTGATTAGGTTCCTCTTGCATAGCAAGTAACCAATAGGAGTCTACCTCGGCCTCATGAATATTTTTAGGCTTACTGTGTGAGTTAAAATCAACAAAACCACACAAATTATGAACATTAGATCTAATAGATACTCCTTTAGATACTTCACCAATGATGAGTTCCTTTGGATGACTTGATGCGTACTTCCAATGTTTTGGAAGACGTTGAGCTTGTTCTACTCTACATCCTTCTACATTTTTGCTTGATACATCATCTTTAAATTCTTCTTGAATGGAAACTTCCTTAAGTGTAGCTTTATCCAAATCTTCACCTAAGAAATTTATCTCAACATCTATAACATTCTTAGCAAACTTTCAGATTCTTCAAACATGACATGCATGGATTCTTCAATAGTTAATGTAAATCTATTGAAAATTCTATATGCTTTACTATTTGAAGAATAACCAACAAAAACCTTTGAATCAAATTTACCAAAACTTATCTAGTATTTAAAACAAAGCATTGCAACCAAAAAATTTTAAATAAGATACATTTGGCTTAAATTTCTAAAGGAATTTTCTCAATTTTCTTCCAAAAATTAATTCTATTATTGATGTAACATGAAGTATGAACGACCTCGGTCCAATATTGAGGGAGGCCATGCTCATTTATCATGGTTCTTGCCATCTCTTGGAGACTTCGATTTTTTCCTTCACTTACCCCATTTTGTTTGGGGTTCTCGGGCAAGAAACTCATGTTTTATTCTTTATTCTTCACAATAGGTAATAAAAGAGTGGTTGATGAACTCACCACCTCTATCACTACAAATACATAAAATTGAAAAACTTTTTTATTTTCTACTCTTTTACAAAATACATTGAAAAATAAAAACGTTTCATCTTTGTGTCCAAGAAAGGAAACCCAAGTAAACCGTGAAAAATCATCAACTAAAACGAAAATATATCTATTGCTATTTAAACTCTTGACTTGAATAGGACGAAACAAGTCCATATGTATTAATTCCAAGGGGCGAGTATTCAGAACATCCTTAATTGACTTAATAGATTATTTAGTTTGTTTACTATGTTGGCATGCATTACATAATCGATTCTTTTCAAACTTTAATTTTGAAATGTCTCTTACTGCATCCTTAGAACTAATACGGACAAGATGGTCGAAAGAAACATGTCCTAGTCTTCAATGCTAAATCTAAGAATCTTCATTTAAAACTAAAAAATATTTTGCATTGCAATCAAGATTAAGTAAATCAATAATATAAACATTATTTTCTCTAAATCCATAAAATATGCAAACATTTTTATAATTTACAATCATGCAAGAATTTGAATCAAAAATCATTTTAAAACCTTTATCGCAAAGCTGACTAATACTTAAAAGATTGTGCTTTAGACCATTTACTAAAGCTACATTTTCTATAGTAGGAGATACACCAATTTTAACATTACTATAACCGATGATTTGTCTTTGGGAATCATCTTCGAAGGTGACTGTGCCACCTTCCTTTGACCTTGATAGCGTTGCAAAATTGTTGATATCCCATGTCATGTACCTAAAACAATAACTATCAAGGTACCGTTGTTTCCAGCGTCTTGGGATCTTGGTGTGTACCTACATCACAAAAGTAGTAGAAATTGATTTTTATCCCCACACTCTTTTGGCTCCTTTAGGACTAGTATTTCATTCCCAAATATTTCTATCTTTCATATTTAACTTATTGTAGTAAAATTTAGCTAAATAACCACTTCTACCACAATAGGTGCAAGTGAAAACTTTAGCATACATGAAAGGATGATTATGAGAATGTTGTACATGATGTGTTGTTTGGTGTATTGTGCTTTGTGAGCATGCTTTGTGTGATGAGTATGCAATGGATTTTTTTAAAAAATAAAGACTCAATTTCGGTCTTTTTAAAAGCACAAGCTTTAAGATTTGAATCTAAAATATCCATCTTTTTCTTCAAAACTTGAAACTCATCACTTTCAAAGAAAATCATAGGGCTTTTACCCTTATAAGTTGTAGCCCTCGGTTCCCTATGTACGTATGTCAACACAGGTAATCTGATACCTGATTTAACCATCCTGATAGCCAGGTTGAGCCTTTTAATCTCAAGATATTATTTCCCATATTTTGAATTTTCTAGATTTTTTTGCGAATTATTGGAGAAGAATCTCAATTCGGGGTCAATCGGTGCCATGGACTGACTCCAAAAATTTTAATTAACAATCGGGGAATAATTTTGGAGATCCAACTTGAAAACAATATTCAGGATAATATTTTCTAATTTTTATGAATTTTTAAGGATTTTCATAAATTAATAGGAGTTTAATCCAATAAAATAATGATTAAATACTTATTTCAAAAAATAAAATTAAATTAAAATAAAATAATAATGATTGAAAACATCTTACCTTGTGATTACTGGGTTAGAACCAATGATCTCCTCCCCATACTCCAACATCTAACCAAGTGGCCACATTGGCAAGTGGTTGAGGAAGGAAGCAAATCTATTTAACTTCTGCCTCCATTCTTCTTCAAAAATAAAAAGAAAAGCAAAACATATTTATTTTGCAGAGCAACAATTTCGTACCCTGGCCTCTCATTCAAATACTTAAGCTCACACCACTGTGCCACATTGGCGTGTGATATAGAGGCCCAAGCCTATCTATTTAAACCTCCTTTTAACTCTCTTCATCTTCTCTAATTTCCTCCACTATCTCTAACTTCTCCCACACTTTCTCCCCCACTTTTACTCACCCCAACTGAACCCACTACTCCCTCCTCGTACCATAACTCTCAGAAGTTGCCTAGGGGTGTGTGGTGCCTATATAAAAGGCAATTTTACCATCCCAAGCCAATTATAAAACCTATGTTTCTCTCCCTTTCTCACTACACTCTCTCTTTCGCTCCTAAAATTCTGAGCTGCTGGACGAGGGGAAGAAGATTCAGACTGAAGCGAAGCGTTTCGGGTAAGTCGTTTTAAATTTTTATAGATTTTAGTTCTCTTTAGCATTACATCGAACAGGTTGTATACACTACTTTATAACACTAATTCACTTTGAAAAGTTGTTCTAAAAACCTAAAGAAATTATCATAATCTTTTAGGGATTTTTAGAATTTTTATCTTAGGAGGAAAAAAAATAAATGTTGCCATGCTGCTCTCGGCCTAGGCCGAAACTGGCCTGGCTGACCAGGCTAGCCAGACCTAGCTGGGGCCATGTCTGGCCAGGGCACTAACTGGCGTGAGTTTAGGTCTGTTTTACATATGTACAATTTCACAACTCCCGCACACCTAGATCTTTCTAGGTCTATTCCCTCGAGCTCGCTTCCCATCATTCCAATAGGTTCGCTTCAATGGACAAAGTGGAGAGGTTAATCTTTTTGTCATCTTTAATTTCATCCTCTCCAGCTTGTTCATCACTTTCCTTCATCTCCTCCTCTTCTTCCCATACCTCCTCACAAATTCATCATTTTCACACAATATAATTGGAGTGTTTACAATATGATTACCTACAAATTTAAGCTCATCCTCAAACATCACCTCAAAAATTAAATTAACATTTTTTCTTGGAGGTGTGTAACTAACCAAAGCATCCCTAACCGATTCATCCAAATATATAAGTTCGTCTTCAAATAGGTTTTTAGAGCTTTGATTAATTAGAGATTCTTGAATCAAGTTTTGAAAAGTATGATCATTGGTTGGCTCATTGAAAGTGAAGATGCTCAAATCAAGTTTTATTTTCTCAAAGGGAACTCTAAACTCAAGATCCTCAACACATATTTTCTCATCATTGTGATCGCACTCTTCAATAAAAAGTTCATCAAGAAACAAAGGCTCATTATCCATGTAGGCTTCCTCACAATTTTGATCAGTGTGCTCCATTTTCTCCATATGAGTGGATGCAATTTTCTGCTCCTCAACACTTGTCTTTTCACAAAACTTAGAAAATTCATCCTCAAATTTCTCTTGAAGCAAAAATTCATCATTGTCACATTCATCTTCACAATAAGATTCAACTGGCTCCACATGAGTTGTATGTGTAGCCAAATACTTTCTAATCACTTCATATAGACACTGAGAATCATTATCACGTTTGTGCACCTCATGGACCTTCACACCTTTCTCAACAAGCTTCTCATGTTCAAACTCTTTAAATTGATTAAGATGAAATAATGGGGACTCGAAAGGCATCTCGATGGAATGATTAGACATGTCACTATGGCCAACGATTTACTCTTCGGGTCTAACAATTTGGACTTTCTTCATTTTATGAAAGTTGATGTGCTCTTGAATGGACATTGGTCGAGTTGGCATTGGCTCAGGAACTAGTTAAGTAGAAAAGAGATCCTTCTCTTGCTTACTAACCAACTCACTTGCTGGCCTGTTTATACAGTCTTTAATATCATAGAGTACTTGGTTTGAAGTTTGCCTAAAAGTTTCAAAAGTTTCTTCTAGTGTTGGTTCCTTGTCCACCAGATTACCATTGAACTCAATTTGCGAAAGTTGATGGAACTCTTGAACTTGATCTGGTCTTGTGTTTGAAATAGGTTGATTGAGATGAGTCATTATCTTATCTATGTGAGCACATACCTCGATTATCTGCTGATTGGTATCGACTATAGTCTACTGCATGGCTTCAAAACTCTTCACTAATATGTTTTTTTCATGCTCATTGTTATATCCCCACGACGGAGGTGGTGGCTCAATGTAGGACCAATTGCATTGAGAGTATATATATGATTGGTCCCATGCATAATCTGAATAAATCCAACACCGTGAATTCAAATTTGTTGGATAAGCTTCACTCGTAGGTCCTTGAAATGTATGAAGTTAATTTTGACCTAGTCCAATTGAATACCCTACCGAAGGATATTGTTCAGAAGAGGGATGAATTTTGATAGTAATAGCACCAAATGAGAGAATTAGATATAAAAGATGGGATAATAAGTTGGATGTCGTCTGAAAGGTAAAAAGAGGGGTTGGTGGATGAAAAGGAGGGTATGGCCTATAGCATGGATCATAATCAAGTGAGTTTTGATAGGCCATGGGGAAAGAGATGTTTTTTTAATTTGTTTTATTTTTTGAATTTTTTTTTGAATTTTTAAAACATTTTTTATTTTTTTATTTTTACAATCCGATATAGGTATCAAAACTAAAGATAGAACACCGTGTCCCCGGCAACGGCGCCAAAAACTTGAAGGGGAGATTCTGTCTCCTCGTTTTAAATTAACCGCAAGCGCACGGTCTTTTGATGTAGCATTTGAGGGTCGATCCACAAGGACAGGTGGTTCTTTTGATTTCAACACTTTTAGGTGAATTGAGTAAAAAGTTTTGGGATAGTTTTGTTCTGAACTATGTGTTAATTTAAAAAAGTCAAGTACCTAGGATCGAATCTCCTAAACTAGCATCAAGCGGTCAATTTCGGTCTATATCAGTTTGTTGTTACTCACAAAAATCTCTACTTCTATTAGGGAAGTAAGTTTAAACACTAGATCTAAGAACATGGTATTATTTAGTTACATGATACATCAAAGGTAAATTAACTAAATTAAACAAATAACATAAAGGCAACAAAACCCTAAGCATAGACCATTAACCTCCGATACATAGCCTGTCAAATAACCAGTCATTTTAACACTTAAAAAAGATAAGATTCTTATTGGTCCGAACAATGTCTAAACTTGTTGACATTTACAAAAGACAAGTGACAGACGAGCTGAAGACCAGGTTTCACCCATCTCCAAGGGACAAGGAAGCAACTTGAACTCCACTGATCCAGCAAGCAGACAGTGAACCCGGATTGTTTCTAAACAGACCTCAGCAGGTCTAAGATGCTAGCACTTAGCATCACATGAGCCCGAAGGGATAGCCTCGCCTGAGAGGCTAATATCACCCAATTTCGCCTTGAAGCCATTTAAAGCCTCGCCAGGAAGCTAACTCGCAACTTCGCCACATAGGACTTCCAGCTCCGCCAAAAGGTTTCTTCGGACTTCGCCAGAAGCTGCCTCTAGCTCCGCTACGACCTCAATGCGGGCAGCTCCGCCATTGGTCTGCTATGGTCAACCTTTGACCAATCAAATCTCCGGATGAGATCGGATCCAATCAGATCAAATCCAATTAAGATCGAATCAGAGATCAAATTTGGCAGTTGATTGCCGCAATCTCTTGACTCTTCTAAAAACGAGTAAGAAGATCAGGGGAAATCCTCCAACAATATGGAAAGGATCAAAACAGATCGAGAAGGTCCACCGACCTGCCAATCCTAGCCTCGCAGTAAGGCTACTTTCCAGATTTAAACAGATTTGATTCAATCTGTTTCCATATCTTCAAGGGACGATTATACCCTTGCTCTCCCTATAAATAACCCGTCAGGGGTACAAGAAAAGGGAGATCGATCGAAGACGAAAAGAGGACTCCACAAGCAGAGACTTCTTCACAAAGCACCGTGCGCTCTCGAATTCAGAGATCTTTTAGAGAATTGCTTTCTCTATCCAGGGTGTTGATACCCTAACGTCGTCCTCCCTCTCAAGGAATCTCCGGAACCAGGCGAGAAGGAATTCCATATTGAAGGCGATTTTGAGAAGCAGCAAGAGGGTTCTACTAACCCTCTATTCTCTGATTCCCCGAACCAGGCGAGAAGGGAATCTCATCGCTCGCATCGTCAAAGGGACAAAGTGGTCGCGCGCTGACCAGACTCCTATCGGCACACTTCTCCAGAATCTCTGAGGAGATCTACTTATAATCTTTTTAAGAATACTTGTAATTTAGCTCCTCAAACTCTTTTTTGTAAGTTTTTCCCCTTTGCAAACATAACGGAAAACAAGATGGTGACTCCGCTGGGGATTATATTCTCCACGGCCGAGAATCGAGTGTTGCAATGCGACGAACAGACCTTCGGGTCTAACTCTAAATTCAGAATTGCCGGTGCAGCCAGAGCTTCTCTGGCTAAATCTTCAAGGAAAGTCTCTGCAGAGGCTAAAAAGGTTCTCTACGAACCTACTGCGGTTATTTGGCGCAACAAGGAAGCACGTCCGCAGTCTGATTCCTTTACTTGTGAGAACTTGGTAGTTTAGTTCGATCAAGCAAGATTTGAAGAAGTCCTCTCTGGGGGTGGCCCAATGCTTCGAGCACGGAAGCATAGGAAGGTTTCCACGGCCAAGGTTTCAAATCAGAAACCGGAAGCAGAATTCTGCCAACACCCCTCAGCCTCGCGTGTGGCTAATCAGGTTCCCTGGGAACCTAAGTCTCCTCTGCCAAGGCGGGTATGGAAGCCTAAACAGGAGTTTTCAACCGAAGCTTCAGGTGTAGCTACGCCTAAACCGCGCCTCTCTCGCCAAGAAAAAGGCAAGATGCCTGTCTGCTCAAATCATAAAGATACGACGACAATCATACCGTCGTCCAATTCAAGAGCAGCAATGCCTTGCGCAGGCCTCGTTCTCACGAGCGATGCTACTGTACCACAGCGTACGCGCGGGGTCCATGACCGCGAAGCTGAAGCCAAAGTACTATCTAAGGCTAATTGCCTTCGCAGCAGCATAGCTGGTAAAGCACCACAGCGTGCTCCGCTTTCCAGTGCGTCAAGCACTAAGTTCGCGTCTGATGGCGAAACTAGAACCAAAGCACTATTCAGTGCTAATCCCATCTGCAGGGATAAAAGAAGCAGGACATCGCCCTATGTGCGATCCAAAAGAGCCTTTGCGCTCGATTGCAGGGACCCAACCGGGTCTGATTTGAGGAAATTATTGACGGATAGACAAACCTCTTCCCCCTGTTGTCAATAAGTGGGATGTCAGCTGGTGACACTCCACTCGGTCCATTGCCGGCTGGGACCAATCCCCGCCACGCCTCCAAGACGACGGTCAGTTTTTGATCGACTATCGGTACAAGCCCCGATGAAGCACCGCAAAAGGAGCATCTCGCGAGATCTACCCTCTGCATCCGTCAACATGACCGAAAGAGGACGAGAGTCCCCAGATTCAGATTACAGCCCAGGCTTAGGCGAAGTCTTGGTGCATGAAGAAGGTGTTTTCCGAAACACCAGATCCAGGGTGGTGATACCCTACACTTATGAACAACCTTCTTCCTCGACGGCCCTAGCCTCGCCAGAGCCCAGGAGATCACTCCAATCATCGGACGAAGAAGATGAAGATAGTGGGTACGCCTCTTCGGCGATAGTTAGCTCGGTGCGAACAGACAGAGTATCAGTCAACATGGCTGATAGCACTAACGACGACCTTCGTCGGCGCCTGGAAGCTCAGGAGCAAACTTCCAAGACTCAGCAAGAGGCCCTGGACAATATTCAACAGATGCTTGCTCAACTCCTCAGTAACCGGAACAACAATGATGCCGGGAGCAATCACGATGAGGAGGAACATTTCAGCAATGAGCCGCCAAAGACGGAGAAATCCAAGGAGGGTTCTTCCTTAGACGCCGAAGTCCTCAAGGGCCTCCAGGCTCAAATCGCATCCCTAGCTCAGAGGGATGAATTAAAGAAGGTAGGGGCAGTCCGTCCTTATCCGCTGGAGTGGGATTCGGTGCCATATCCACCGAAGTTCAAACCGCCAACGCTGCATACCTATGATGGAAAGAGCTCGCCAAATCAGCACATCTACTATTTTCGGTCTCAGACTGGTAATGTTATAAGCAATGACGCCATCATGGCTAGGCTGTTCATCGGCACCTTGAAGGGGATGGCATTTGACTGGTTTCGCAGTCTTCCCCCGGGCTCTATCAACTCCTGGATCGACCTGGAAACCCGGTTCCTCTCTCGTTTCTATGAAGATGACACCGAAGTGACCATGGACAAACTCCTCTCCACTGTGCAGAGGAAAGGCGAATCTGTCCGTGACTACATTGAACGGTTCAGAAATTTATCCTTGATGTGCCCAGCAGGGATGCCACTACACATGCTTTTACAGACATGCAGGCACAACTTCCTAGCCCAAGTGGAAGTTCGCATGGGGGCTGTCAAAGCCCACACTTGGAAGGAATTGGTCGAACAAGCAGAGATAGCCGAGAAGTCGGCTAAAAAGTTCGAACCATCCGCCCCTAGAGGCAAGTGGGGGATGAACAACAAAGGGCGTAGCGACCTACCGCAATCTTCTCAAGCTAAAGGCAAAGAGACTATGTCTGTGGAGTTATCCGGAGATGTGCAGTCGAAGGCTAAGAAGAGTGGCTTCAACAATCAGGAGCCTAAGTTCCCTCCAAAGCAGTACTCCTTCAAAGACGATCAGGTGGTCACGATAT
This sequence comes from Agave tequilana, assembly GCA_038442645.1. NCBI lineage: Eukaryota > Viridiplantae > Streptophyta > Magnoliopsida > Asparagales > Asparagaceae > Agave > Agave tequilana. The sequence goes on from JAVJIF010001995.1 coordinate 39,404, forward strand.
TCCATCTGCTCCACAAAGGGAACAAAATGAAGCTGCTAGATGCTCGGCGTCCCAATGAGATAGGGCGCACAAACGACCCCAAATACTGCCTCTACCATAGGATGGTTCACCATCCTACCGACAAGTGCTATGTCCTTAAGGATAGAATTCAAGCCTTGGTCGACGCCGGAGTTCTGACATTGAAGACGGAGCAGAAGAAAGTCACTGCTAATATGGTGACTCTTGAGTTTGGCAAAGCTCCAAAGATCACAGTTCCTGACGGGACTTATTCCGTCCCTGCACCACGGTTGGAAGTCAAGAATCCTCCAGCTATAGCTCAAAACAATAAGGGTCTTGTTCCCTTAACATTGGAGACATGAGAAGTCATCTGGATACATCCAGACCTCGTCCAAGACGTACAGCGGGATTCGAAGCAGCCCCACTCAAAGGGCAAGTCTTGCAATGTCATCTCTATCCTGCCAGACGACGGCAATCTGACATCGGCTTCCCTCAGTGATTCTGAAGGAGAAAAGCATGCTTGCGCAGCGCAAGCCGATGCGCCTCAACAAACGGGCACCCGATCCGAAAAATCATACTTAAGGTAGTATGAAAAGTCTACTGACGAGATACAACAGCAAACGACGTCAGTACAAGCACCAGCATCCACTCCAATCCCAGCAAAGGGAAAAGAGAGGCCTAAGGAGGTACGATTCGACCACGTGTTGAAGAAACCACCAGGCCAAGGGTTCGATACGCCCTTTCGGTTTGACATATTGGCGCAGCTGGCCAATATCCCAGCTCGTATCACTATACACGAGCTCCTTCGCCTCTCGAAAGAAACAAGAGAAGCACTCAGGGATGCGCTAGCCAATTCAGAATCCTTTCTGACATGCATGCCTGAGATCCCTAACGACGACGTTCAGTCTCCTTGCCCAGAATGTCATCATGCACAATCAAAGGTGCCCGCTATTACCTTCACGGCGGAAGATATGCTTCTCAAAGACAACAAGCACGATCGATCTCTGTACTACACCGGATATATCGGTTCAACGTGCATTGAAAGAATACAAGTCGATCCGGGGTCCGCACTCAGCATCATCCCCAAAAGGCTTCTCTACTTCCTCGGCATACCGCTGTACAGGTTGTCCGCAACCACTACTACAATATATGGTTTCAACACCGGGAGCAGTCATCCACTGGGAAAAATTCGACTCCGTTGCAGAATCGGGAGTCTGAAGTCAGAAGTGACATGCTATGTCATTGATGCTGACACATCATATAACCTGCTGCTGGGACGGCCATGGATCCATGCCAACTGGATCGTTCCCTCTACTCTGCACCAATGCTTCAAATATATTGAAGATGACGCGACAGTACGAACTGTCTTCACTGAAAGGCAACCATTCAAAGGGGTAGAAAATTACTTCACTGACGCTCACCTGTATCAAGAGGCCGGTGGAGCACTCAAAGAACCGTTGCCGGACGATGATGAAAGCGGCAATGAGGCGGATTCAGAATCCGAAGCAGGCATCCCAGCCATCCTGGTTGGCGAACCAATTATAGCATGTCTCGATGACCCCCTATGTAATGCTCCTTCTGAGGACGAAGGTGAATGGGTAATTAATGATAATGTTTCTTTTGATTATCCTGCGAGTATTGGGTCGATTAAATCCATAACGGATGACTCTCTGCATGTGCCCGTACATGAGCCAAGTGTGGCCAACACATCTGTGGAAGCTATAGAGGGGGCCACACTGCTGATCCCTCCGTCCAAACAAGGTCAGTCGCCGATAATCTTCGGTAGGACCCGGCCACGGGGACCCACAACTGCAGATTCGAGCTCAGACTCAGACGCCCCACAGTTCTTCCGTTATGCGCGGCCAGCGCGCCACATTATGAAGAAAATGGGATACGACTTGAAGCATGGAGGCGGCTTAAACTTTGGAAAAGGAAGGCGCGGTTTGATGCGAAACCTTGTGCCTAAAGGGAAGCCTGCAAACTACTATGATAGTACATGCAGGGGGTTGGGTTACGTCACGCCCACATCATCAGTAACAGTTCAAGTCAAAGACGATGAACCAATTCCATCACATTCAGCCTCATCCTCCGAGTGGGATTCAGATATCAGCATAGGAGGAATGTTCAAAGACCTCACCGTCAATATGACCTCAAGCAGTCAATTGCAGCCCGCAGAAGCCACTGATGAGGAACCATGGGCTCAGCAATTAAACATCCAGTGGGAAAAACGGTTCGAGCTGCGCGAACCACCTACTGAAGACAAGGTGATGTAGGTCAATCTGGGAAGTCAAGATAACCCCAAGCCCATCTTTATAAGTGAAAGCCTATCACTTACGGAAAAGGAGGAATTGATAATGCTCGTGAAGGAGTATATAGACGTCTTCGCATGGAGCTACGAAGACATGCCTGGACTTGATCCGCAAATCGCCATGCACCGTCTGAACATCAAGCCTGACGTCAAGCCAGTCAAGCAGCAACAACGTCGATTTCGCCCAAACATCATGGAGGCTATTGAAGTCGAAGTTCACAAGCTCATTGCATGTGGCTTCATCCGGGAGGAGCAACATCCAGATTGGGTGGCTAATATAGTCCCCGTCCTCAAGAAGAACGGGAAAATACGGATCTGTATCGACTACCGTGATCTCAATACGGCCTGTCCCAAGGATGAATTTTCGCTGCCCATCACCGACGTCATGATTGACAACACATGCGGGTTCGAAAGGATGTCTTTCATGGACGGCTTTTCAGGGTACAACCAGATTAAGATGTATCCCGACGATGAGAAGCATACTTCGTTCTGAACACCATTGGGGGTATACTGCTACACTGTAATGCCCTTCGGACTGAAGAACGCCGGAGCAACCTATCAGCGGGCAATGAGTGCAATCTTCCGCAATCATCTCCGAAAAACGGTGGAGTGCTATGTCGACGACATTGCCGTCAAAAGCCGCAACAAGAATGAACATCTTCGCGACCTCAGAACAATGTTCGACATAATGCGGGCGCATCAACTGAAAATGAACCCGACAAAATCCTTCTTGGGAGTGTAGAGTGGCAAGTTCCTTGGGTTTATCATCACATCAAAAGGAATTCATCTAGACCCAGACAAAGTCAAAGCCATCCAGAGCATGCATCCACCGAGGAATCTCAAAGAGCTCAGAGGCTTGCAAGGCAGGCTGGCCTATATCAGAAGATTCATTGCAAATCTCTCAGGCCGCTGTCAACCGTTCACCCGGCTCATGAAAAAGGGTGCTTCCTTCGTATGGGATCAAGCTTGCCAGGAAGCTTATGAAGACATCAAGAGGTACCTCACAAAGCCTCCAGTCTTAGTGGCCCCTACATCAGGGAAGCCATTCTTGCTTTATGTAAAGGCTATGGACTACTCCCTCGGTACCCTCCTCGCTCAAAAGGATGACAATGGCCACGAGCAGGCCATTTATTATCTGAGCAGAACTCTCATAGGAGCAGAATCTCGCTACAACCCTATCAAGAAAGAGTGTTTAGCTCTCGTCTTCGCTGTTCAGAAGACACGACATTATTTGGTCGGCCAGACCATACATGTCATCTCCAGAGTAAACCCATTGCGTCTTCTTATGACGAAGCCAGGATCATTGAATTCAAGATTGGCTAAGTGGGCACTCTTATTGTCTCAGTATGACATGACCTTCATCCCTCAGAAGGCGGTCAAAGGCCAGGCCCTTGCAGAGTTCTTGGCTGCTCATCCAGTTCTGGAGCATTCAAAACTTCACGAAGATATCCCTGATGAAGTCTTCGAGTCTTATGCAACCTCAGAAGAGGAAGTGTGGCAGATGTTCTTCGATGGAGCATCGCGAATGGGCCCTAAAGGCAGGATTATTGCCGGAGTGGGGTTATGTTTATCTCCCCGCAGAACCATGTTCTTCCCCGAGCATTTTCTCTAACAGAATCATGCTCCAACAATGTAGCGGAATATAATGCTCTGCTCATTGGCCTTCAACTCACCCACGGAATGGGGGTACGCTACCTTGAAGCCTACGGCGATTCAAAGCTGATCATCAATCAGGTTAAAGGAGAATATGAAGTCCGCCATGAGGACTTGGTGCCTTATTACCATACAGCCCTCGAGTTGGCTAACCTATTTGAAAGTTTCTACATCGGGCACGTGTCCCGATCTCAAAATACTAAGGCGGACGCCCTTGCTGCATTAGCAACAACTCTAGCCTTGCCGGCAGACACTGAGTATCACCTCATAGTCGCAACTCGATATCTTGTATGCACCAAGCACATGCTAAGAACTCGAGAAGTCTATAATGTCTCCACGGACCTTGAGCCGAGAGATTGGCGCTTTCCTCTCATTGACTATGCTTTGCACGGTCTGCTTCCAGACGATCCTAAAGAAGCGGCGTCCGTCAGACGAAGGTCTCTCCGTTTCTACTATGATCCGACTTTGAAGACACTTTACCGTCGTTCATATGACGGTGTTCTCCTCCGCTGCCTTTCTCATTTAGAGGCACAGGAAGCGCTCCAAGAAGCGCACAACGGCATTTGCGGAGCTCACCAACCAGGTCCAAAGCTTAAAGACGGGTTGCATAGGCTTGGATATTACTGGCCAACCATGATAGCCGACGCCATCCAATATGCACGAAGGTGTAAAGCATGTCAGATTCATGCAGATTTCATACACCAGCCTTCAGAGCTGCTCCACCCGACTGTTGCTTCATGGCCATTTGAAGCATGGGGAATAGACGTCGTAGGGTCAATCAGCCCTTCTTCGACAAGAGGTCACCGGTTCATCCTAGCAATAACCGATTACTTCTCAAAATGGGCAGAAGCCATACCATTGGCTGAAGTCAAAACCTCTAATGTGGTTCACTTTATCAAGCACCATGTCATCCATCGATTTGGTGTCCCTAGGCGGATCATCCACGACAACGGCCCCCAATTCATAAGCCAAGTATTCTATCGGTTCTGCGATAAATACCAAATTCAGAATGTGGCCTCAACTGCCTATAATCCTGCTGCCAATGGCTTGGCGGAAGCATTCAACAAAACAATCATCAAGCTGCTCAAGAAATTCGTCTCCTCAAATAAGAGAGATTGGGACGAAAAGCTCGGTGAATGTCTTTGGGCCTACCGAACTACGGTGCGGACACCGACAGGCAGTACGCCTTTTTCCCTGGTATATGGGTGCAAAGCAGTCCTCCCATTGGAAATCCAAATGCCATCGTTGCGTGTGGCTCTGATTACTAAAGCCACATCAGTCTCCAGAGGCTCCATCGGAAAAATTTTGGCAGAATCAACACGAATAGCCGGCTCGCTTTCACTTGCCGAGTATCCTGTGGACCACCCGATAGAGCTCGATGCCTCAGGACTTCCTTTAGAAGTCCCAACGCCTGAAGGACCAACATCAGCCGCGCCACTCCCAGACTCTTCCGAGTGAGCAAGGGAACCGGCTGCAGCCCCATAAGTGAATAGGGGATCATAATGTTCCCCTTACTCCCCAACCGCCTCAGCTCCTGTGACAAGAAGCAAATAATGAGTTATTTGGGATACACCAAAGGCATATTATATGGACGGGGTTAATCTTACCCAGACCTGGAGCAAATTCACCGCTAGTCGGTTCAGCAACCGACGGTTCAGCCGCTAATGGGGCGGCAGGAGGAATCATTGTAGAGGGACGATCCTCTACCACAATTGTAGGAGCCTGGCGACGGGGCTTCTTTGCCAACGACTTCCTACGGGATCCACTCCCACACTTCCTCTTGAAGTGGACATCAGAATCCTCTTCTTCCATTTCTCCTACACGTCGTGGGGAAGATGTCCCCACCACACCCGAGCCAGCCGCATGAGTATCAGCTCCCGTCCCCGCCTCGAAGCGAGGACTCCCTGCATCAGAAGCCTCGCTATCATCTACAGCGATGAACTCCTCTAAACCAGGGACACGAACCCGTTTGCCTTCCTTTCTCTCAGAAGCCTTCTACTTCAGTCGATGAGAGATTAACTTCACACCCGAACGGTTGGCATTGAACCCAGGAGGTGTGGAGTTGGAAGCCGCGTACCACTGGCAAAAGCACAGGGTCGTCGAGAGGTCGAGATCCTGCAGCGGCGTGCGTAGCCACGCCCCAGTGCCATCCGCAGTGAAGAACCGCTAGGCACGGGCCCCATCAATAAGACTCCCCATGAAAGCCAGGTCCGAATTGGGGTTGCCCACATACAGCTGGTCGTACCCGAACTGGCGGGCAAATCGACTCGGGACGTAGGGTTCCAGGTAGCAGGTATCCCCACTCCTGTACAGCAAGTGCGAGGGCCGGATGCTGATCAGCCACTCGAAAACGCCCCGACTCATGGGAGACCGCCCCGACTCCGCATCTCGGAATTCCTCGTTGTATCCTGCACCCCGAATGCGAGGAAAACAGCAGAACAGGCTATAAGCGTCATGACGACGCACTAACTTACGGGCCTCGGCCACGTAGGTTTTCATCCAAGAACAGCCTTCGAATCGGTGGAGAAGCGTCGTTCGAACACCCTGCGGAGGGTCCTCCCCAGCTCCAATCAAAGTAGGGCAGTGTAAGGTGAACCACGCCATCAAGTAGGTGTATGGCAGACCCACCCTAGGATTGGGTCCATCACAAGGCAGGATAGCACTCTTCCCACGCCTCGTCGCCGGTGGCCTGCAGAAAGCCTCCGTTAATGCACGAATGCCTCTTTGAATACAGCACACCATGGCCGGGAGAAGACCCAGACGGTGGCCATGGGCCAAGCGAACAGCGGGTAGCAGAACATTCGGGTGGACGATGTCACCCGAGGAAGAAGGCACAACACACTTCTTTAACCAGACGATTAAGAAACCGGCCAGCAGCGCCTTTCGAGACATAGGCCGACGGGGCTGATGGTGAAAGCTCCGAAGGGTATCACCCTTCTCATAGGGACCAGCGTCTTCTGTTACGACGATATCCCTTTGGAGACACATCTCCATCCGTTCAACAATATTGCCATCAGCAACCCCGCGATGAGCTGCTTCAGGAGCATTCTTCATGTCTGGGAACAGGTAACTTCCCCAGCTCTTCAAGCTCTTCGAGCTACCCTTGCCACCACCGCGGATGCTGGAACAAATATGCAAGTGGCACATCAACTCCCGATAAGTCTCGAGCAAAGCAGGCTCCTGTTTCTCCAGAATAGCCAACTCCGCCTCACAGGGAAAGTACTCTTCGTATGGAAGAGACCCGAAAGGCAGAGCAGAGATTTCCCACATCTCATGCAAAGCCATGCCCAACTCGCCGACCGGGGTGAAGAAGGTCCCCGAAGCCGGGCAGTACAACTCAAGGATGGCGTAGAAGCACGCCACTTTCATCTCAATACCGTAGCAGGTCGCCCTGACGGCCTCATAGAGGTTTAACCTCCCCAAGTCCTCCTCGAAGTGAGCGAGGATATAGTTGGTCAAGTCCGCCCACCATGTCTTAGGAGGATGAACCCAACCGGGAGCTCTGAAGTCAGTGGCAGGGTAGTTCCCGTCAACTGCGCAGAACTGGGTGCCAAAGGCCTGTGCCACAGCCAGGTTCTCTCCCACTGGAAGTTCCCGCGATACTTTCCCAGGGTATAGGCCCATTATGCTGTGGGGAGGGCCCGCCCTTGAGTAGCCGGATTGAAACGTCAATCTCCCGACAAGGACGGACTCGACATTTCGGCTCACGCCCCATGCCATCTTCAGAGCGTGAGTCACATTCATGAAAGAAGATAAAGGAAAGTGCCGCTTAGTGGACTGAAGGTAAAACTTCTCGCCATCCAATTGAAAGATCCATTGTCCTTCGCCTGCCTGCAACTGGCGATCGGGATCGGGTGCGGCATTCCCGAACATATAGTCGGGCTTTCTGTAAGTCCGACGGTCAACATCCTCAAGAGGAGCCGTGGTTAAGATACTCCGCGTGGTCTGCGGATGACCGCCTTGAATGAGTGTATCCCGGACAAGGGAGCTCTGTTCACTGAACAAAGAAGCCTGTCCATGGAATTGCAGGCTGATGTCACCATCTGCTCGACTGGTTAGCCCGAACAGACTGTTCAGGAGACCGGAAGTGTAATGCACTGCAAAGACAGAAATGAACTATGATTAGTTCAACAATCAAGTGGATACGAAGACATAAAAAATCCACTAAGGGATAGCCTCGCTCAGCGAGCAAGGCCAGCAAAGCGATAGCTTCGATGAAGTTTGATCTCGCGGATAACACTGCATTTTTTGCAGAAAACGTCCAAAGTACTAACTTCGCTTAAGAAGGAAGTGGTATAGCCCTAAGGGCTGACGTCACCAAGAGGGCATCATGGTCAAAAGCCACCCTTCGTGGCCATGACTGAATGAACAGACCTATATCCTGTTCCTCAATAGGATGGAGACTGCCCGAGTAATGGCTTCGTATGGAAGCCTAAAGAAGAACTGTTCGGTTCTTTATTCCCTTGTGCAAGGAAAATAGGGAGGTTCAGGGAAACGAGTTCCCTAATGAGGACAGATCATATTCGATCGTCCTAATAGCCAAATGTTGGCTCCAAAGGAGAGAGACCACGGTCTCTAATCAGATAGGAAAATCACTACCGGCGATTGGTCATTCGATGACCGGAGGAGGAGACGGACCCTCCGCTGCAGAAGTTGCCACTTCTTTTCCTGCTCGTCTCTTGGGCGCCATTGAAGAGCTGCGGAAGCTTTCAAATTTCTTGATGAAAAGGAAAGAGAGAAGAAGAAGAGTCAAGTACTCTGGAAAATTCAAAGAGAGATGATGATTTTCTCTCAGCCCGATCGGGCTTTTATAGGCCAATCAGCGCCTGAAACGACGCCTCGTAAACAGTACAGGCTGTCGTTTCAAATTAATTCAAAACGCCGCCTAAAGCGCCTTCCCGAGAAGCGCTGCTTCAGCCACTAAGACTTAACCTCGCCAATGAGCCAAAGTGCGGACTTCGCACAAGTTCATCAAGAACTTCGCCAAAAAGATTGCCTTAGCCCACTAAAGGCACAGTTCGCCGACATGCCAGTTTCACGCGAAGCTCATTCAAAAAGGACCTTGTCCTTAACTCTGCACAAAGTTTAGCCCCGCTATGGCAAAATTTTTAATGAAGGCAGGCAAAAATCAGATGAGCAGAAGATGAACTTTCATTGATTTAAGAGCAAAGGTACATTGATATTACATCAAGGTTGTGTTTCGTACAACAGATTCAGTTGCTCAGCAAGATCATTTGCGCAAAAGGCATACAAGTGGTTTTATCTGCTTCTAGACCAGACCAACTGGACACGAAAGGCCTTCCTCCTGCATAAGGCCGTAAACCGGTTGTGCCACGAGGACACGGCCATTATTCTCCACAAAAAAATGACAGCGAGGTCATTTTTGTTGAGGCCTGGCAATAAAACCTATCGCCGCCAACACGCCAGACCACCTATAATGGGAATTGGCACTGATATCAGTGGTCTGACAGGCGTGATGCCCGCCTTCCCGAAGTGGATCAGCTTCGACAGAGACCACCAAAGTTGAAAGTTGGCAATGATGCCAGTGATCTCACAGGCGACGCCCATTACCCCGAAGCGGATCATCTCCGACAAAGCGGCTACCAGCCTCACCTCAGAACGAATCATCTCGTATAAGAGGCTGCCAATAGCCTCTGGGACATACATCAGCAGCCCCAAGTTGTTCCTCCTGCATAAAAATAAAGCTTCAACCGGGGAAGCATAAGGCAATTTTATGGTTCCTTCCATCAAGTCACAAGATTGGCGAACATAGCCCACTGCAAGGTAAAACGGAACAGGTTAGCAACTAAGCACAGGAGAGGCTACAAAAGAACTAAGCCAAATCTTTTGGGCCAAAACGATCCAGTTTCAGTCAAAGCAGAGGATAAGCCTCGCTTGCACAGCACTGATGAGGTGGCTCAGCAAACGCCAAGTCCTAGCCTTGCCTATATGGCTCAGCCAGACTGATCCTATGGGACACAGTCTTAGCCTCGCCTATATGGCAAGACTGGCTCAACCTTGAAGATACCAAGTCCCAAGTTCTGCCTGCGCAGCGGACTTAACATACAGTAATCTTTTTCTGATCAAGTCAAGATGATAGCTTCACTGGGAAGCTATGCCAAAATCCTTCTCTGCAGATCAGTTGCTAAAGATGAATCAAGGGAGATGAATTCCCTAAAATCGGTGAAGTCGTTGAACGATCAAGACTTACCGGTCCTTGGCCGGGTGATAACCAGAGTGGGCATTCCCACTAGTTCAGAGATCTGAGTATCTCTTTCAAACCAAGAGAAGAGAAGAGAGGCAAAGCACTTCTCTTCAGGGGACTTCAAGTGTCCTATTTATAGGCCCCATGGCCTGAGCGCTGTCGCCTCAAGCGTGGAAGCACGAGCGCTTTTAAGGCATTTACTGCGCCTTGAAAACAGAGACGGTTTCCCTTGGAACTGTGCGAAGGGAGAAAAATGTCTCCCTCATAAAAGGCACTTATGGCGCCTTGAAGAAAGGGAATATCCTCCATTGGAAACGTGCAAATCGGAGAATATCTCTCTCGATCAGCACGAAGAAAGGAGTAATCCTCCTCGTAACCGGCCCCGGCAGTTGGTCTCGGGAAAGCGACATGCGCTCCCAAGCGAACATATCTTCAGAAGCCCAGATGCGGGGCTACTCGCACGCGAAGCTACTCAGGGTCACGAACCTCTATGCGATTCCTCGGCGAATTTACATCCCAAAGCAGGATTTAAAGCGAAGCTAAACTCAACCATCATGGCGACGTTCATTCACCACCTATCAAAGCAGTTCAAAGTATTTCGAAGTCTGAGCTATTGCAGACTTTCGAAAACTTTGAAGGGGGTCTTGTTGACACTTAAAAAAGACAAGATTCTTATTGGTCCGAACAATGTCTAAACTTGTTGACATTTACAAAAGACAAGTGACAGACGAGCTGAAGACCAGGTTTCACCCATCTCCAAGGGACAAGGAAGCAACTTGGACTCCACTGATCCAGCAAGCAGACAGTGAACCCGGATTGTTTCTAAACAGACCTCAGCAGGTCTAAGATGCTAGCACTTAGCATCACATGAGCCCGAAGGGATAGCCTCGCCTGAGAGGCTAATATCACCCAATTTCGCCTTAAGCCATTTAAAGCCTCGCCAGGAAGGTAACTCGCAACTTCGCCACAGAGGACTTCCAGCTTCGCCAAAAGGTTTCTTCGGACTTCGCCAGAAGCTGCCTCTAGCTCCGCTATGACCTCAATGCGGGCAGCTCCGCCATTGGTCTGCTATGGTCAACCTTTGACCAATCAAATCTCCGGATGAGATCGGATCCAATCAGATCAAATCCAATTAAGATCGAATCAGAGATCAAATTTGGCAGTTAATTGCCGCAATCTCTTGACTCTTCTAAAAACGAGTAAGAAGATCAGGGGAAATCCTCCAACAATATGGAAAGGATCAAAACAGATCGAGAAGGTCCACCGACCTGCCAATCCTAGCCTCGCAGTAAGGTTACTTTCCAGATTTAAACAGATTTGATTCAATCTGTTTCCATATCTTCAAGGGACGATTATACCCTTGCTCTCCTTATAAATAACCCGTCAGGGGTACAAGAAAAGGGAGATCGATCGAAGACGAAAAGAGGACTCCACAAGCAGAGACTTCTTCACAAAGCACCGTGCGCTCTCGAATTCAGAAATCTTTTAGAGAATTGCTTTCTCTATCCAGGGTGTTGATACCCTAACGTCGTCCTCCCTCTCAAGGAATCTCCGGAACCAGGCGAGAAGGAATTCCTTATTGAAGGCGATTTTGAGAAGCAGCAAGAGGGTTCTACCAACCCTCTATTCTCTGATTCCCCGAACCAGGCGAGAAGGGAATCTCATCGCTCGCATCGTCAAAGGGACAAAGTGGTCGCGCGCTGACCAGACTCCTATCAGCACACTTCTCCAGAATCTCTGAGGAGATCTACTTGTAATCTTTTTAAGAATACTTGTAATTTAGCTCCTTAAACTCTTTTTTATAAGTTTTCCCCCTTTGCAAACATAACAGAAAACAGAAATAACCTCCTAAAAGTAGTAGGTCAACTGGTGAGTTTTCAGCCCTAAATAAGAGATCTACCATTGAGCCCACGAGATTTAAGTCTAGGTTCATCTACCCTAAGTACTAGCTGGGAAATTAGTTACTCATCATTAAGTTAACACAAATTAATTTACATGATAAGACATAATTAAATCAAATACTTAAAATAACTAAAACAAATTACTATTTAATTCAAGACAGCAAGTCACTATATTAATTGAACTAACTTATACTGATTAACACTAAATAATTAATTAAACTATTCAATTACTTTACATGTGAAATCCTGTGCTGTGTCATATTATCTGCGCTTGCAAAAGAAATTGAAGTGGAAGTGGACCCCCCCCCACCATGTTGCCGCTCAAACAACGCTCAAACAAAAAAATGCATAAGACCCAGGTGTGGACCCCTATCATGCTGCCTCTTCACACGCGTGAACGAAGGTCGTCTCCGTGTGCGCATGTGTGATTGAGGTGAAGACCAAGCTCCTCGTGCTTGATTTTTCGTCCGTCGTGGCTTGTGGACAACCCAACAGCCCCAACCTTCTATGCTTGCATGGAATCCAGTGAGAGCCTAGTTCTAAGAAAATGAAGAAATGGCCGCGATGATTCACAGCAATGATTTGGTACCAAATGGCAAAGAAAATTCAAAGGGAAAATTTTGCTCAAGGGGGATGAATCAAATAATAATATTAACAAATATTCAAAATAAAGTGGTCGCATTCAAGAATGAAGCCAAAAGCTGGGCATAATTTGACCCACACAAAAAAGAAACAGCCTCCATGAATGGTTATGCTCCCATGATTTTACAAACAAACAAAAAAAACCATAAAACCTAGATGACCGCCGCCCCCAGTATGGCAGCCACCCTCTCCTTTATATAATATAGGAGTTTTATAAAAAGGCCCTTTGAAATATATCTATTACATAATAATTCATTTTCAATTCAGGCAGATTTTTTTAAATGACCAATACAGGCAGTCAAATGGAGGAATCAGCGAAAGCTATCAATATGAAAGTTGTAGATTTTCAAATTCTCCGTAGACACCTGAATAACCTTTTTTGAAATCTTGTAGCCAAAGTTATGGTCAAAATACCGCAACATGCTCGAAAAGTATCCTCCAATCTTTTACAAATTGCGGGATTTAATTGCTGAAAGTATCCAGATTTCTCTTTTTTTTTTTTTACCTGTTCCCTGTAAAATATAATCAAATATACCCAAGTAGCATTATTTATATACAAATAATAGACAATTAGGAGCATAAAAATGATATAAAATCGTGCTGATTAGTGAGCTATCAAAAAGAAACTGGACCACAAAAGCGTGCTCCGGAGACTGTAAAATGTGCAACAGAAGATTGAAGGTGAGATGGGATGTTTGACACTGCTGGTACTGTTCTACCAGGCTTAAAATGGATAACAAATAAATCTACAGTCAATTCAGAGAAATTTGAAGCCAGTTGGGGCAAAAATGTAATTTTGTAAAGTTCAGGGGCTTTAGTGCAATTTGACATTGATAGCTTTTCTATATAATTAAATAATTTTTGTGGAATTTTGTTTAAAATAACCAAACTCTAAGTCTATAAATAGCCCTGTAAGACTAGGTTTTGGGGAGGAGGCTAATTTTTCTTTTACCTGTAACCTAGATTTTCAGATTATAATTTTTAGGTCGTCTCTCTTTCTTCTCTCAGCAAAATTCTCATCCATGTATCAGTATTAGTTTTCATCTCGTGATTGATTGATTCATCAAACTCTCTATCTCTCTCTCTCTTCATTACAGGCGCCAAGATCAGGCGCCCCTCACAAAAGAGGAAAAAAATAATTAAAAGAGAAAAGGCCCTCTCCCAGGCGCCTCTCCCAAGCGCCCGTACCAAGGCGCCCCTTTCAAGGCGCCCGTACCAAGGTGCCCCTTCAAGGCGCTTGTACCTAGGCGCCTCTCCTAGGCGCCCTATCAAGGCGCCTATATCCAGTGTGAAAATCACCTAGAGGGGGGGTGAATAGGTGATATAGCTAATCTATGAACTAAATGCGGAATTTAAAAACTTAATTGCAATACACTCAAGTGTGATCAACAAATGATGCACACACAACCAAGCCAAGCAAATATGAATGCACAATATAAATAGTTGCAAGGCACAAAGTAAGAGAGAGATAGAGAGAGAGTCAATGGATCAAGCGCAAACAACAAGATATGTTTCGAGGTTCGAGCACCCAGCTCTACATCCCCGCCTTCGACACACGAAGGATTTCTAATCCACTAGTTAGTCCACAAAGAACTCTCACAAGGAGTACCCAACTCCTCTCTTTACAACCACAACCTCTTCCTTGAGGCAAGCTCCAACCAACAAAACAATCACCTCATAACTTGAGGGATTAGCACAAAACAAACACAAGGATCACCTCACAACTTGAGGGATACAACCCAAGACACAAAGCCAAGCAAAGATTGAGTTTTTAACTTGGTGGTCTAACAAACAACCACAAACAATCTCTTTCTCCCACACAAAGATCCTATAGAAGAGATAGTAGATTTTAGCTCAAGTGTGGAGAAAACCAATGGAATGGAAATCAGAATCACAAAGAAAATCCTTGGGAAAAACTGAAACCAAGATATAGATGATGAATCAAAACTCTTTTCCCAAAAATCCTTTTCTTTGGTTTTCCAAACCCTAGCAAAAACTCCAAATAGATTGTTCAATATGAGTTTAAAAACTTCTTTTGATTGCTGTGAAAACACCAGAGAGTAGGGAAAAATTCGCACAAAAATTCTTAGAGAAAAACTCTCACAAATGGGGTATTTATAGACCCTAGAAAAATATAGCCGTTGGCAGCAGAAATTGCCAAAAATGAACTGCCGGTCGACCGGCCGGTCGACCGTCCAACGGTCAAATTCTGCCCATTGGCAGCTACCGGTCGACCGTCCCGGTCGACCCAAACAAACAGAGAGCTCTGCTCTCAGACCCGGTCGACCCAGACGGTCGACCGCCCCATGTCTGCCAAAAGTGCACAGATCTGTGCACGTCGGTCGACCGACTTCATGCCAAGTCGACTTGGTCAGAAGACTAGTCGACTGGTTGAAGCCTGGAACAGAAAACTGGGACAAAAAAATAGTTTTAAAATATTTTGAAAAATCTTTTAACTCCCCTAAAAATCACCAAAAATAGTTTTATTATTTTACATTGATATATAAACATGTGGTAAAAAGTTTAGCTCAAATATCAATCAATATGAACTATTTTTGTGTCTTATCATTTTTACCAAAAACCAAAAACTGTATTTTCTAAAACTTGGATTTTGAATAGAAAATACGTTTTGTCCAAAACTCTTCCAAATACAAAAACATGATATTTAAACACTTTGAAGCATGATGCATATGGATAGAAATCCAATATACATGAAACATATATATATCATAGTTTTTGTCTTTAATTCCAAAAATAAGTTTTGTTAAAACACAAAACCTAAAACACATGAAATAGGTATATCAAAGTAAGTTTGTCTACGAGTTGAAGCATGCATGTATATAGAACAAATCTAATATACATTAAACCATGTAAACTTGTTTTGATATAATATCTATTCATGCAAACCAAGATCGGTTAAACCAAAAACTGAAAACTAAAACATGAAACGTGTGTGTTGTGAACTTGAGCATATCATACTATTCTAATCTTTACAATTTGGATCTAAACACAAAACTAAATTATGGTACCGATGTCTTCTTGTAGATCGCAATCTCCAAGCCGACTCGATCCAAAAATCTTTGATCCACCGAGCAAGTGCTATATATGATCTTTGACGCTCGGGCTCTTGAATCAACATGTGAAAGCTTCCAAATCATCTTGTTGAAGCTAATCACCAACTAATAACTTGATTAATGATCTGAAACTAAATAACACAAGATTATTAGTACACATAACTACATGAGTTAATCATCATCAAAACTAGAGTGGAAGGCCTTTGGGCCAACACAGTGCCCTATATAAAAAAAGGGAAGAAGCAGAACAGGCGCTTTTACAGCACCTACCCCTAGGCACCAGCGCCCACAGCCACAGCGGGTGGGGCCCACAGGCGCTCACCAGCACGCCCATAGCCCAGAGCGTGGATTTTGAGGCACGGACGCGTGTCTCCCACGAGCTAGTCATAGCGACCTTTCAGATCTGTCAACACGTTAAATTTAGGTTAGTACTTTAATTATTTAATCCAGTCTTAGATATATTTGTTTAGAATAATTATTTAGATCATTGATATACTTAAATAATATAGTTTTTAATTAATTAATAATTCAATTGTTAAACTACATGATGATCAAACTGGATATGTGCAACTAATTAAATTTCATGAACGTAGGGTGATGAACCTATGCTACTAGATCGTGGTGGGTCTATAAATCTCTCAAATAAAATACGAAAAGACAGTAATTGATTTTTTTAATCAATGAGATTTATTGCTAGATATTTAGAAATTTGACAAAATATGTTTAAATAATTGATATTCCATGCTTAGTATTTTTCCTTAATTATTGCTTTAATTTTATTTTATTCTCGTACTTTGATGGACTATGTGATTAATTTTAATATCTTGTGTTTAGGACTAACGTTCTAGGATTTTTTGCCAATTGAGGGTAGAGATTATTATTGTGCAATTGCAATCATTTAGTTGAGAGATAAATACCACCACATTGATATTAAAATACTAGTAATTAGTCCTAAGTACAAGATATTAAAATTAATCGCATAGTCTATCAAAGTACGAGAATAAAATAAAATTAAAGCAATAATTAAGGGAAAACACTAAGCATGGGATTTATTGCTAGATAATTAGAAATTTGACAAAATATGTTTAAATAATCGATATTCAATATTACACAAACTACTTTTGTAATATCTCTAGTTTAAAATATTGTATTTTAATTTTTCTAATATTTATTTTGTTTTACTGGTTATTTTATTATTATTTCTTTACTTGATTTATAGTTACTATTATTATTATTAAAAATACAATTTTTTTTTAAAGATAGTAAATGGTGTTTTGGCTTTATATATTATTACCATTATTTCTTATCAGTATTTTTAGAGTTATTATTATTACTAATATTATTTTCGTTATTATTGTTAATTATTATTAATAGTATTTATTATATTATTGTTAATTTTGATTGTTGTTGTTATTATTTACTATTATTAATATCAGTTTTTGTTATTATTATTATTGTCATTTTTATTGTTAATTAGGATTATTATTATTTCTTGGTAGAAATTATAATTACTAGTCGAGATTATCAGTATTCTAATTATTGTTGTTGTTATTGTTATTATTAATTATTTTATTGTAAATATTATTGTAGATTAATATCCTCGTTATTGCTAACTACCATAAGGTATTATTACTATTCATTTTTTATTATAATTATTACTATTGTTGTTATAGTACTATTTTTGTATTATGGTTACCTATTATTTATTAAACTTTCTATTTATTGTTTTATTTTGTTGTGTGCATTGTATTGAGCCTAGTCTTTCCCTCTTCTTTTATCTCTATTTTTCCTCTCACTTTATTTATTCCTTTATCCATTTACTCATGACCCAAACTGAGCGAGGTTTAACCTGCACACAAGAATACAAAATTTCAGAACTTAAGAATAGTATGTGCAAGTACTCAATTCTACGCTATAGCAAGTGGCTATGCAGGTCGGGATCCACAAGGAGGGACTAGCGATGGAAGCTTTTTTAATAAGTTCTCTTTTATGCTACAAAGTATGATTAAAGATCTTCTTTTAGTTCTTTAAAAGAAAAGAAAATAAGTTATAGTTGAGTTAATAAGAAAGTGGTGATTGAGAAGGTGGAGAAAATGAAAAATGAGTTTATACAAAGAAATTAAAAAGAGTGATAAAAGAGTTGGGTGTTGATGGTGTTGGTGATCTAAACTAAAAAAAGAAAAAAAAATAAAAGAAATACTTACCTCTTCTGGCCAAATGCTTACCTTGAATCTGTGGCGACGATGTTACCTTGAAATGGAGGCAATCAGCGCATGGCCTATAAGAGTTGATTCTCATCTCTTCCATATTGCATCATCAAGATGATACAAGTATGAAATAACACAGATTGAGACTAAAATTTATCGGCATGAGCTATCGGTGGCACTCATAAAGGTAAGGCTCTTTCGATGCTTTAAGACTCATTTGGATTGCAATTGGTACCAAAAGAAGAAAAGTAGAAAAAAATAAGAACACAAAAAATAAAGAAGAGCATAAAAATGTAACTATAGATTCAATCTTGTAACAATAAGAGAAAAGAAGAACAACTTACATCGGTATCACTCTCAGCACAAGTTTCACTCTCATTCTCCTATGAAACTCTAATCTCCTCTAAATTACATAAATGAAAACTGAAAATTACATAAAAAATTCAAACCTACACTAAAAAGAATGAAAAACTAGCCTAAAAACTATCTCTGCATGGTCGCTCCCTATGGTCTTTGAAAAACCCAGTATTTATAAGCAAAACCTAATGGAGAGGAGCGTACGAAGATAGGGAGCAAATGCTCCCCCAATTTCTCTAACAAAGCCACGAAAACGCGGCTTTGGCCGCGTTTTCACGGCCTGGGTGTGGCCAGGTGGCCATACCCAGAGGGGTAGAGCTCCTCATTCAGCAATTTTCCTTTATCTAGTTGGCCTTAACCAATTGATTTTGGAAATTTTATTTTAACCAGTTTTCAACTTCTCTAATTTTCCATGATATGTCCTGATTTTCTGATTTTAAATTAATTCTGAATTAAGTCAGAATTTGATGGGCTTTTGGGCTGGTTTCTCTATCCTTTCCTTTAACAATGGGCATGCATATAAATTATACAATAATTAGAAATAAAAGTAGAGTTTATTATATAATAAGAATGAGAATGTGACTAAGCAATATCAGCGACCGATCACACCCCCATACCTATCTTTTACTCATCCTCGAGCAAAACAATAAAAACTAAACCAAAAATTATTGGAACACTTTTGCAGGTCACGTGATTGCACTGAGCATATGCAAAAGCCGTTAAACCTCTAGATTTTTTCCTAGAGGAAGAGTTTTGTCTCGTGAGGGTTTTTAGTAGATTGCACCCACAAAATCCATAAAGAAAGAGAAAAATGTTAGTATTTTGAAAACACATTTTGAAAGAGAAAAATATTTGAAATATTATTGTAAGAATTAAGTAATTTATAAGTTATAGGAAAACCGAATTTTTCATTTCTAAACTTAGTCTCTATTCAAAAATTTGTTATCAATCAAAGTAAGGAGTCAAATTATGCTTCTCATCTAGTCTATTACTTTATCCTAAGTCATATACACCTTCGTGACCATGAAATTTTGACTAAGGTTCTTTAACTCTAACTCTTATGCATTATTTATTTATTTATTTATTTTCGTTGGTATTATTCCTTAGTTCTATTAGGCTTCTGCCCATGTAACGAGCCTTTAATCAGTGACTCCGTATCAAACGGTCTTAAGGCACCATGTGAGAAGATACCCCAAGAACTTAAGGACTCGAGCAACCAAGGCCACAAAACTAAGGATTTTATTATATAAACCGCCTTTAGGAATGAATACTTATACTTTATGAGGCACAAATATCCAGCTTAATTAGAGGATTTTTGATATATTATATATTTATTTTTTTTCTTTTTTCTTTTTTAATAAGGCAAAAGAATATTTGTTTTTTTGAACCCTAAGTGTGTAAGTGTATAAAGCATGCATATTTTATAAAGGTAAAAATCAAGATAAATTATTTTCCAAATTTTCTTTCTAACCTTGGAAATCAAACAAATAATCTTATTTTGACCAAGTATAAGAAATCTTAATTATGATTCTACTATTCCTTAAAATTGACCTAATTTCTTATAAAAAATATGTCAAAATATTGTTTCTATTTTCAAAAAGTTTTTAAAAGTAAAGAAAATGTTAATAATAATTTTTTCAATAATAAAAGGAAAACCTAAGTTATTTTAGAACCCTCCCCCACACCTATCTCATGCATTATCCTTAATGTATGAATTAATGCATAGATGCATGAAAAGAAGAAAGGGAGGAAAATATTACCTTATGGTGGTGGTTCTGGTGATGGTCTGATTGGTCAAGCGTTGCTACCCAATCAAGATAATGTGGTGTTTCACGGAACCTACCTTTATTGACCTCTTTTCTATTTACATATTTACAGTCCCCAATATGAATAGGATCATGAAAGATTCTATCATGAAGCTTATTCCCTTTACATGACCAGTCTTAAAAAATCATCACGGAGTCATCATGGTCTATACCTATGTCCAATAAAAGAATGTGACTTGGTTGAATGATTAATTTGGTTGAATGGTTGATAGGTTCAGGAACCAATACTAACTCGGGAAAATCAACTTTGTGTTCGAGAGTTAGTTTTGGTTCAAGAGTTGAGTCCAAATCTAAGAATTAAAATTCACATTCTTTTCCCATCAATGGAATGTGACTATCCAAAATTGGTGATTCCATTTCTAAATCTATGGGTACGAGACTAAATGTTGGCTCGAGAAATTGGTCCAAATTGGGTAAGAATATCAGAGTAAACATAGATTCGAAGATGAAAACTGAATCACAAAGTTAGGGATCGGGTTCACATTCCTAATTAAGTTCAATTTCATTAAAATTAAAACTTACCAATTCGTCAATGGGTTGATATTGGTCAAGTTCAAGGTTTTGTGGTGAAATTGAATCTTGGTCAAAGTCTTCAAGATATCATGATTCTTGGTTTTCATCAATATGGTTAGAAGTGTCGAGAATAGTCAAAGACTGGGTAGAAAGAGTTTTATTATTCCTACGCATGTTTTCCTATCTACTAAGTCTTGCTTCTATCATATCGAGTGGATCATTTTGGAATTAAATCATGGATTCCATACTCTTTTCTAAGTCAGCATGTTCTTCTTGAAAAATAGAGTAAGGATCTGTGATTTGAAAATTTTTACAGGATTTTGAGTCGTCAAAAATTTGAATTCGTCACTCAAGCTCTTCTAAGGCTTCCATCCTCTTTTTCCAGTTAATTGATTCTTCTAATAGTTGTTCGGGAGAAGGAGTATATGAAGCTGGATGTTGGTAAGGTGGTTGACAATATGACTTGGGGGAGTTGTATCCCCATTGACTCTGTGAAGAGTAGTGATGATTATTTCAGTCTTGTTCATAGTATTAGAACTGGGGCATGTATCGATTCGGGCAAGACCAATCTGGCACACTAAGTTGGTTAAAGTTATGATATGCTGGGCTGGTAATATCCGAAAAAAAGGTTGGGGTGTAACATAGATTACCATTAAAATTGAAAATTTTGTTGTTATAAGCCATATCACACATGAATTGTCAAAATAAAACAAAGAAAAAAACAAATAAACAAACAAAAAGAAAAGATCTAATCTAAGTTAGGGTAAACCTTAGACCTAGACGACTCCTAACTAGTTATACTGTCCACGGGGGTATATTGTCGAATCTGACCACAAGTTAATCGGCCAGGTAGGGGCAAGATCAGTGGGAGGTATCCGTGCCTAAGCAACTGGCCTAATTATGCCAAACCACCAACCTTCAGGTTTCGCCCATCAATCCCCAACCTTAGACACCAATTTGGCGCCAAAACTTGATTTAGTTGGACCCTGCTCACAAAAATACAGAATTTTAGAAATACAAAATAGAAGTACAAGGTACTCAGTGCTATCGCTATAGCAAGTGGCAATGCAGGTCGTGATCCACAAGGAGGGACTAGCGATGGAAGCTTTTTAGCAAGTTCTCTTTAGTTCACTTGAAATAGTTAAAATTCTTCTTTTAGTTCTTTAAAAGAAAAGGAAAATAAGTTACAGTTAAGTTAAAAAGAAAGTGATAGATTGAGAAGATGGAGAAAAGAGAAGATGGATTTATACAAAAAATTAAAAAGAGTGAATAAAAGAGTTGGGAGATTGTGGTGTTGGTGATCTAAACTAAAAATTAAAAGAAATACTTACCCTTTTCTGATTGATTACTTATCTGAAATCCTTGCATGTTTTACCTTACTTCGGAGGTGATCAATGCATAACCCATAAGATCAGCTTAGTCCCCATTCCCATTACACCATCAAGATGAAAAAGAATGAAATGATGCAGAATCTTGAGGAGGAGAACATTATCATGAAATATCGATGGCACTGACACAAACATGGCTATACTGATGCTTCTAGTTTCACTTGGATATTCATCAAAACCAAAAGAGGAAAAGTAGAAAGAAGAAGAAGAACATATAAATAAAGAAGAGCATAAATATGTTACCTTTGATTGCTTATAGAAATGATGAAAGATAGGAGGAGGTAACATCGGTGTAACTCTCAACACAAGTCTCTCTCTTTTACTTACATGAATCTCAGTCTAATCTATGCTTACAAAGAAATAAAATTATATAAAATAAAATAAAAACCTACACTAAAAAGAATGAAAAACTAGCCTAAGAACCTAAGAATCTATCTTTACTTCATCGTTCTTTGTAGTCTCTGAAAATCCAGTATTTATAGGTAAAAACCAAACGGGGGAGAGCGTACGAAGATAGGGGGAGCAAACGCTCCCCCAACAACTTTAACAAAGTCACGAAAATGCGGCTTTGGCCGCGTTTCTACAGCCTGGGTGTGGCTAGGTGGCCATACCGGGGGTGGTGCTCCCTAGTTTCACGATATGATTTTATCTCTTGCTGTATTTGCAGCTTTGAGTCCTGGATTTGACGAAACCTCCTTTGATCTTCAGTTTTAACCAATTAATTTGTTAAGATCTTGTTTTACCCGCTTGTTCAACTGGTTTATCTTCTTGATTTGCCCTGATTTGCCCTGATTTGCCCTAGTCTTTGATTTGAATTAATGCTGAATTAAATAAGAATTTGGATGGGCTTTTGTGCTCGTTTTCTTCCCTCTCCTTTAGTAATGGGCCTGCATATAAATTAGATAATAAATAGGATTAAAAATAGAGTTTATTATATAATAAATATGAGAATGTGACAATAAATATGCAGTATCAACGACCGATCAGTATCTCATTATAATTGGAGCCGTCTAAATTATAGGATTTAGTATGCATCCCATTCCACATACTTTCATTATATAACTTTTGAGCCAGTTATTTAAAAACAGATGGAGTTCGATGAACCTTATTTAAAATAGGCCTCGTACATGGCCGGGACAACGGTCCAGAATATCTGGTGTTGAGCCAGAATGTACCTCTAGATACTGGGACTTATTGTTCGGCCGAACAGGATAAGGTATCACAGATCTTCTAGAAGTAGGCCTAGGGCTTGTGCATACTTGGCAAGAATAAACAGGAGGAGTAGAGGTGACAAATACACCCGATAGAATCCCTGGTGGCCACTAGGTGATCCCTCAAGAATGTGGTCACAGGTGACACGATATGACCATGATAAACATGAAATATTCAGGACCCATCAGTTTCCCCAAAACCCGGTGCAAGTTGACTTATTTATAATTTATTATATAATTATCAATTTACGGGAATAGCAGGAGCATGACAGGTTCAGGAATTCAGGAGTACAAGAGTACATGTATAACAGGAATACAGTCACTTATATAATACAGGATAACATATACAGAACTCCTGTAAATGTGATAATCACAGGTCAAGTGTTAACATGACAGGTGGCAGGTGATAAGTAATGTCATAACAGGGGCAGGAGTTAAGTAGTAGAATGTAAATGTCAGATAATAGTACGGCAAGTGTTTGCGTAACAGCCAAGCACAATCAAGTAGAGCTTATGTAGTGCTGGAGACGTGGACAGCAAATAGTGTTTAGTCACAAGAGCGCTTGATGGAGCTACTAGACTGACTCAGCTTAAAAGGCGAGTCTAATATCTGGCAGAGTTCTGCTTAAACGAATCTAGTGCTAAAGCACTCAGCGCTAAGCATGCCTACCAGGTGGATCATGAGAGACTTGATAGTCTAAGCGCACTCCTCTTTTGAGGGCAAGAGAGCCCGAGGGCTAGAGTACGCCTAAGGTTTAAACGCACTCTCGGTAGCTACCACGAAACCTATAAGGGTGCAGGGCCTAGACCTATTAGGTAACTAGCTAGGAAGTGGGCAAAAAGCCAGAATTGGTACAAAAGTACATGCATGAGATGTTAGTACCACACAATCATGCATAAAAACATGCAGTAGCTAGTCTATCCATATAGTGTGTGAGGTCCGAAGGCTATGTGTAAGCCCATGTGGGCTGAAGTAAGCCCGGGGTCTAAGCGCACTCTCGGTGGCTACCACAAAGCCCATAAGGGTATAAGGCCTAAACCAATTGGGTAGCTATCTCGGGAGTGGGCCGAAGCCTTGAAGGCTATACATGGGTACCTGCATGGTTAGTACCAACACGTGCATAACTATCTTATTGTTTATACTATTACAAGCATTCGAACACAGGATATAGTACATGATACCGGTATATGCATACAACTTGGTACAAAATACAAGACCACATACACAAACATATCACAAACCCAAATAAAGTATAAGCTCAACAATACAAGGAAAAACACTCGCCTAAATACAAACACAATGAAAATGCCGCGAACTCCAGAAAGCTACGCGCACGAACTCCATAGCCTGAAAACACCAAAGCGAGAAGTGAATGGGGGCTTGGCCCCTTGGTGGGGCTCCAGCTCTAGGGAGGTGCGCCACCACTTGGGGAGGCCAAGTAGGGTGGCCAACATCAAGGAGGAGGAGGGAGAGGAAGGCAAGGGTGATGGTGTTGGTGGTGGTGTTGGCGAAGGTGATGTAGTTGGATTTTGTTGAAGAATGAAAAAGGAAGGTGATGGAGATGATGATGAAGGTGATGTTGGAGGTTGAAGTAGAGTGATGGGGGTGGTGACATTGTGGTAAGAGTGAAGGTGGTGGTGGTGGAGAGAGAAGTATAAGAGGAAGTAGTGAAGGAGGAGTTGTAGTAGTGGTGAAGGTAATGTTGAAGAAGATGGTTGAGTTGTCACCAGAATGGTCACCAGAACGGTCACTGGAGATGTAGTTAGAGAGCGAATGATCAGTCTAGGGCTCGGGGTAGTGGCCGGCCTAGGTGGTGGAGGAGTAGAGGTGGTTTGGATGAAGGATTTATAGGTGGTGATTGTATTGAAGAAGGTAAAGGAGATGGTGAAAGTTTGGTGGAGTTTGGAGTTTGTGATGGAATAAATAGAGAAGAAGGAGGAAGAAAATGATGGTAAGGAGATGTAGAAGTATCAGTTGTAGTGAAGATGAAGGAGTGGGTGGTGATAGGGTTTTGATGGGGAAATGAAGGAAAGGAGAAGAAAAAAGGAGATTGTATTGGAGTTGGAGTTAAAAGGAGATAGGAAAGGTTTAGGGCTAGCGTTTTTTGGTAAAATGGAGAGGAGATGAGGTTTCTTGGCCAGCCATGGGTGATGGGAGAGGGTGTTGAGTGGGTTGGGATATTTTGGAGGAGATATTTTGGAGGATGATTGTAGAATGTAATAAAAGATAGAGAAGTGTTTAGAATATGGTGGAAGGAAAAGGAAGGAAGGAAAAAGGTAAAAGAAAAAAAGAAAAAAAAGAAAAATATTTAATTGAAATAAAAGTGAAAATAATTAGAGTGGCGGATTACCCAGATTCGGTCGCGGATGCAGAAAAATTTCGAAAAAATACCGGAATCGTCCGAAAATCAAGTATCTCAGAATGATCACTAAAATTCTCAAAAAATAAGAATATTATGTTGAATATCATGGTAAAATCAGATTTGAGAAATTCAATTCTGTTTCAAATTAAATATTCTGAAATCAGCCATCGATACGGTCGTCGCCTAATCTGGCCGGATTTTGATAAATTCAGAAAAATCCTAAAAATTATATT
This sequence comes from Agave tequilana, assembly GCA_038442645.1. NCBI lineage: Eukaryota > Viridiplantae > Streptophyta > Magnoliopsida > Asparagales > Asparagaceae > Agave > Agave tequilana. The sequence continues at coordinate 65,281 of JAVJIF010001995.1, forward strand.
AAGATAGTAAATATTATTTTAAGAGGAAATGTGAAAGTGGTTTACAGAAATTTAACTCTGTTTCTAATTTAAAAACTGAGAATCAATCGGCGGTGTCGATCAATCCCGATTTTTGAGATTTTATCAAAATAATTTAGAAAAATTCTAAAAAAGCATGAAATTTTTAAATATTGGAAAGCAGTGTTTGAAACTAAAATCAATCAAATTTGACTACCAGAAGGTCAAATCATCAGTATACTGGGATCGGGTCCCAGGTCAAGACTAGGGTTGACTCTAAGCCTGAGAATCCGGATCTAAAGCCAAGCAATAACATAATTAATCATAATGAAAATAAATACTAGAAGATAAATCAAAAAAATACAATCAAAAAATCTGAACACATATCAAAGTACATATCTGGGAATGGGGTGTTATATTCCCCACCTAACAAAAATTTCGTCCTCAAAATTTCTATAAGGAAGGAGATGAACACGAGAGGGACTAGGGTCAACTATGATAATATGATAAAGTGAAAAAGATAAGAAAGATTACCAGCTCTAACACAAAAGATTGAGGGTAGCAGTCACAGTGACATCCTTAGGGATCCTATTCTGGGTACTGGGCTCCACATTCTGCCACTACCTCATCTGACGCCTCGGCTTCTCTTGCTGACAAATTGTAAACTTGGCCTTTTCCAGTTCTAGTCCCCCTCTGTGCCTGATCATGTTGTTGGGACGGGAATGGAGCTCTTCTGCCAAAGGGTTTTAGGTTCCTTCTCAATGGTAGGGCCGAAAGTGCTGGGGGTTCTGCTCGTGCTGAAAATGTTGGTGGTGTTAGATAGGTCCTCTTGAATGGACAATCACCTATCGAGTGTTTGCCGAATCCACATACAAAACATAGCTCATTAGCCTTTCGGCAATTGCGTTGGATGTATCCGGGCTTCAGGCAATGCGCACATATCGTCTGTTGAAGGGGAGGTCGGAATGGTCGCTGACTATCGGACCATTGATGGGTCTAGCTGAGTCTTCTTTGTTTATCAACTGAAAGGGTTTATTTACGGGCTTGTTCTGTACCTGATTCTCACTCTTCTTCAACAGTCCTCATTCTATTTCATGAGCAATAGAGAGAACCTGGTAGTACATCTTTAGCTGTTGAGGAATAAGAAACATCTAGATGTCCATCTTTAGCCCTTGTTGAAATCTGTTAGCCCGTTTCTCTTCGTCTGACACCTGCTGAGCCTCAAGAATTCGTTAGCATATTCATCTACAGACCGTTTCCACTATTGTAGCTGGGAAATTATTCTTCCATTTTATTCTTAGCTGTTGCGGAGAAGAATCCCCATAAAACCTCTTCAAGAATGTGTCCCACGTGATGGGTTTCTCCAGTGTCACTTCTTCTACCAACCACCATGTTCTGGCCACATCCTTCAATTGTATCTTGGCCATTTCCACTTGGTTCTTGTCAGCGACTCAGCCTACCTTCAAAAGATCTGTCATGTCTACCAGCCACTATTCTGCATCCAGGGGCTTCTCTATACCTGAAAAGATCGCCGGCTATAATCTTCTAAAATCTGACACGTTACCTGGCCTCTGCTCTCTGGGTGCAAACAATAGTCCTTGATGTAGAAGCTCTGTCGACTGCTATTGACTCTATATCTTCCCTTGAAGTACCCTCATCAGGCTATCATTGTATCTGTTGGATCCATCTTGAGAAGTACCAGGACCGTTATGTGTTTTCCTGTCTTTCCATATCCGAGTTGGTTGAAGGGGTAATAAGAAGAGGCTAGAAGATAAAAGATAAAAGGGTCTCAGTATTCAAGAAATGGATTAGAAGGAAGAATAGAAAACATCACGCTTGTGATTGGAATGTATAGACATGACTCATGCACCCCCGGTTGCAAATTAATCATCGCCATCTAGACATACTGAAGGAGTGAGAGCCTAAGCTCTGATACCACCCTGTAACGCCCCAATCCTGTGTGTATGGAGACGTTATTGTGACGTATATATGTAGGTCAAAAATATCCTCAAATATATGATAAACATCAATACAAGGAAGAATCAGAGTGCGGAAGCACAAGAGTAATATATATTCCAATACAACAGCATAAGTACATAGTTATCATAGAATGTGATGTAATATTGCAGTAATATTACATTATCACGAAATATAAAAGTAAAATTTACAATATGAATATTACAAAAGATGATCACGAGCTACAAGGAGGTGCCACGAGCTAACCAGAGGGAGACAAAAGATGGGACTGGAACCAAAGCTAGTTTGCCTGCTCCACAAAGTAAGCTTGGTCCTTACCAGAAGGATCCACGTCTATCCAAGCTCCGAGATCTGGACATAAAGGTCCAGGGGAGTCAGAAAGCTGCCCAACGAGTGATAAGATGAGTGCCAAGTGGCGTGCAAGGACAAGCACACGTGTATCGATAAATCTGAATCATAAGCATGTATTGAAAACCGTGTCGTGAGCACATGCATACAGGAATAGGTAAGGAGGCAGAAAGTAAAGCAGATAAGGCAACACCAATTATCTCCTAAACTAACAAAAAATTGATAAAACTGAATAAAATTGAATATGAGCAAAACAAATCGAGAAGTTTAGGTTACGGCTCCATGAGACTGGTACATCGAAGGAATAATCCAAACAAAGAAACCTCATCTATATACCTTATCCCATGTCACCATAATCCAAGCGTATACAACCCGAGTTGCAAAACAACACAACAAATTGTATAGTAGCATATTAATATAATTGGGGCCGTCTAAATGGTAGGCTTTAATATGTGTCCCATTCTACATTCTTTCACTTACAACTTATTAAGCAAATTATTTGGAAACTGATGGAGTTCGACGAACCATGTTTAGAATGGGCCCCGTACATACCCGGGATCACTGTCCAGGAGTACCCGTGCTGAGCCAGAATGTACCGCTAGGTACCAGGACTTATTGTATATCCAAACAGGAATAGGGTATCGCAGATCCCATAAAAATAGGCCTAGGGCTTGTGCATACACTGCAGGAATAAATAGGGGGAGTAGGGGTGCCAGTACAGCCTACGGAATCCCTAGTGGCCGCTAGGTGATCCCTCAAGAATGTGGCCACGCGTGACATGATATAAACATTATAAGCATGAAACTATTCGGGACCCGTCAGTTTTCCCCAAACCCGGTGCAAGTTGACTATTTATGAAAAGTCACCTAGAGGGGGGGTGAATAGGTGACAATGCTAATCAATGAGACTAAATGAGGAATTTAAAAACTAAAGCAATAAGCACTCAAGTGTGATCAACAAGTGATGACAACACAACCAAGCCAAGCAAATATGATGTACAATATGAATAGAAATGCAAGGCACAAAGTAAAGAGAGAGAGCAAGAGTCAATGGATCAAGCGCAAACAAAGAGATATGTTCCGAGGTTCGAGCACCCAGCTCTACATCCCGCTTCGACACACGAAGGATTTTCAATCCACTAGCTTGTCCACAAAGGACTCCACAAGGGAACCTCCACCGAGGATTTGGGGCAATCACAATTACAAGGAGTTCCCAACTCCCTTCCTTACAAACACAACCTCCTCCTTGAGGCACTCCTCCAATCCAACAAACAATCACCTCACAACTTGAGGGATTAGCACCAAGCTACACAAAACACCTCACAACCCAAGTTGCACAACC
>JAVJIF010001996.1:0-64816 GCA_038442645.1 Agave tequilana
GGAGTCGCATTGTGAAGACACCACAAACGCGGGGATCGAGGCCCGCGTCCAAATCAGGGCACGAAGGAAACGCGGGACGCGGCCGTTGGGGTCCGCATCGCGTTAGCACGAGGAGATCACAGACGCGGAGTTAGCCTCGCGTCGTGACGACACGAGAAGGACATAGACGCGGGAGTTGGTTCCGCGTTGCGTCGATACTTAAACGCGGAGGCCGCGTCAAGAGAGGGAGCCCGCACGCGGGGTTAAGATCCGCGTCGGCAAGTCACAAAGAGAGACAGGGAGTTGAGGAGAGAGAGAGGGTGTCCAAGGAAGAGAGAGGGACCCAGGAGAGAGAGTGAGGGAGAGGGGAATCCCAGGAGAGAGAAAGAGGGAATCCAAGTGGGAGAGAGAGAGAATGGAAGCAGGGGGCGGGAGCCCCCTGGCCGGACCTGTCCGCCGGCCGCCGGCGGGTCGCCGGCGGGGCGCCACAACTGGGGTGGCCGGCGGCCACCCCAGGGAGAAAACAGGGAGGGGGCTGCTGCCCCCTCCCTCCAACAGAGCCCCGGCCAGAGGCCCTGGCCGGGCTGAGCTCTGGCCGCCACAGGGCGGCCAGAGAGAGGAGGGAGAGAGGACAGAGTGGGGCAGCAGCCCCACTCCAAAGCACGGCCTGGCTCTGCCAGGCCGTGGCCTGGCCGGGGATTAGCCGCGGCCAGGCCCAGCAGCGGCGCCCAGTGCGGCGCCGGTCGTCGCCGGGGAAGGGGGTGGCGCGTGGCCACCCCAAGGAAGAGGGCGAGAGAATGAGGTGATGGTCGTGGCCGAAATCATGAGAGGAAGATAGAGAAAGAGTTGAGGAAGTTGTTATGGGGAGGAGAAGAGAAAGAGATTGAGAGAGGATATGGAGGTGGCCGGAGGTGGGGGTTGCTCGCCGGCGTTGGCCGCCGGAGGTGGCCGTGGTGGCTGGGTACAAGGCTCGGTCGTCGGCCACAGAGAAAAGAAGAAGGAGAGAAGAAAAGTGAAGAAGAAGAGAAGAAAGAAAAAGAAAGGAAAAAGAAAAAGAAAAGGAAAAGAAAAAGAGAGGAATTGATGGTGATGTGATGGATGGGAGAGGGGATGGGGTGTGGTTGTCCCCACGTGGGGGAGATGGCTGCGGGTTGATGGGAAAAAGAAAGAAAAGAAAGAAGGAAAAGAAGGATTGGAAAATATAATATTATAATTGGCCCGAAAATCGACTGTTTCCAGAAAAATCCCCAAAAATACCCGGAGGTAGAAAACGTCATCATGAGGATAATACGAAATCGGTTTTCCAAAATAAAATCCTGTTTTCAAATTAAAAATCCAAAAGTCAGCCTCCGCCGATACCGGTCTACACCGGGTCGGCCGGATTTTGATAAATTCTGAAAAATACCAGAAAATGTATTAAAGAATAAAATATGATTTTTAAGAAGTAAAGTGAAAGCGGAATTTGGAAATTCAATTCCGATCGTCCCGAATCTACCAGCGATACTGGCCGATACCGAACACCGGTGGATTTTCATAAATTCATAAAATCCTTAGAAAAAGGTATTTAGATAGAAATGTGATTTTGAGAAATAATGCCTAAAGACACTTTTAGTAATTCCAATTAGTTTGTAAATTAAAAATCCGGGAATCGGTCAGCGGCACTGGCCGACACCGGTTTTGAAGATTTCCAATTTAATTCCGGAAAATTCCAGAAAATCATAGAAAATCTGAAATATTGGAAACGTGTTTCAAAACTGAAATCGGTCAAATCGGAATAGTAAAAAGACAAATCGAGTAATACTCTAGGATCGGGCCCTCGGTTCAGACTAGAGCTGACTCCGAGTCCACGAATCCAAATCCAAGACAAAACGTTCATATGTATAATTCATAATACAAAACAAATACAAGAAGTAAATCAAAAAAATACGATCAGAAAATACGAATACGCAACTAAGTACGTATTCGGGAGCGGGGTGTTACAGATAAGTTTCAGGTTAGTACCATATTTGGAGGCCATTGCTTAGCTTTTGCAAGAACTTCTAGGTTCATGAAGCAAAGAAGGCGTTTTGCACATCTAGGAAGGAACATAGAAGAGAAGGCTCTAGCAAGGCATTGCATGGCTCAAACTTCAAGATTGCTCAAGATAATTCATTAGATTTGTTTCTAGTTTTATAGTTTTGTTAAGAATAGTGAATAGGTTTGAAGCTCTATCACACACGTTTTTGCGCACATCTTATTTCCAAAAATATTTCCTATAATATGTACAAAATATTTTTAATATACAATCTTCGTTTACAAATTCATTATTATATTTTATACTTATCCCTATTCAAAAATATTTTATTAAAAATCAAATCATCTTCAAAATTATGTTTTTGTTTTGGCCTTTGACCTGAGCCGGTCGACCGTACCGGTCGGCCGACCCTGTGTCAGGTCAAGCCGGTCGACCGACCCAGTCGACCGAGGTTCTGGCAGCAGTACGTATCCGTGTGCACGTTTTACGGTCGACCGGGCGGTCACCGAAACTGCCTGACTGTAAGTCGTTGCTCTCTATATTTTTCGGTCGACCGGGCGGTCGACCGAGAGCCGGCAACGGCTCTTATTTTTGAAGTCGGTCGACCGACCGGTCAACCGAGAGAGCCGTTTGAACAGTAACGGCTAGTTTTCTGAGCTGTTTTATTTTTGTCTCTTTCTTTCTAAAAAGGGTTTTAAATGATATTTACTGATCCTATACTTTCTTATTGGCCTAAGTGAGTTTTATCTTTAAACCCTAGCCCTCTACTATAAATAGGGGTGTTTGGGGAGAGGTGGTGACTAGAAAAATTTGCAAAAGTTTTAAAAGTTTAAGGCATTCAAAAGAGTTCGGTTCTTGGTTTTTGTGTTGAAATTCTCTCTCATTTTCTGAAGTGTTTTCAAGAACTCTCTGATTTCTTTTTCTTTTCTCCTTACACACAAGAGCTTCATTCCTACTCATTGTTCTACAAGGATTATTGTAAGGGAAGAGAGTTTTGCAAAAGAGAGTTTGTGGTCTTTGACTACCAAGAGAAAACTTGTACTTGTGATTGTGGAGTTGGGTACTCCGGTGTATTTGTACATCTTTGTGAAGTTACAGTGGTTAGAAATCCTTCTGGGGAAGGCGGGGACGTAGAGCTGGGTGCTCGAACCTCGGAAAAATTCTCGGTGTTTGCGTTTGGTTTACTTGCTCTTACTTATTACTTTACTTTCATTGCTCTTATTACTTGCTCTCAAACTTCATTGCAATATTCATTTGTTTTCATTCATCTTGTCAATCATAGTCCCATACTAATGTTGCATTGCGCACCTCTAACTCATTTCAAGAGGAATAAGGAGGAAGGAGTTCAGAACCCTTTACGGGGCATTCGGCTCTTAGTCTTGTTTTGGCGATTGTTGCATCATATTTTTAAATTATGCATTGATTAGCATTATCACCTATTCACCCCCCCTCTAGGTGATTTTCAAAGGGTATACATGTATATTTATTAGTTCTAGAAAAGAATAACATATTATGAAGCAAAACATGCACAAAGATAGGCAAAACAAGTATAATTGAAAGAATCATCAAAACTAGGTTATACATGTACATATAATAAGTACAAATGAGCAATGAATTATAAACATATAAGAATCAAATGTTGCTCACCACTTGTACAAATATAGAAATAAATTTTAATGAAAACTACATCTAAACAAGTATTCACCATATGAAGTACAAAACCAAAACATGCTAATCATATTTATATAGAAGCATGTAAACTAAAAAAAGAGTTTAGAGATAGTTACCAAACCAATATACTATTCTCTAAGTCTCCAAAACATGGTAGTCTCCCACCACCACTTTCTTGATAGTGATGCATCAATTTGTGTGTCCATCTAGCTCATCATGCATCCACCACGAAGGCACCAACCCTTTCACGTCATATGAGAGCTCACACCTACATGAAACACAAGTGGTAGGGATTTTGGTACCCATTTTCTTTTGGGTCATGGGGGTTAGCATCAAATGGAACCCAAACTTATTATTTGCAAAATTTATATGATTTATCTTATCAGAACAAAACTTTGCTAAATGGCATTTGCGGCGGTAACGGGTACATTTGTACACTCTGGCATGCACATGAGAATGAGTATGATCATGATATGCAAAGTGTGCATATGTATGCCGTGGGTGATGTGCATGAACATGTGAAGCTTGTTTCTTTTGAAATAAGATTTCCAATTTAGAATAATTAAATGCACAATTGCTCAAGGTTGAGCTCAAACAATCTATTCTATTTTTCAAAAATTGAATCTCATTTTTATCATAGTTGTATAAAGAGCATGGCAGAATGAGAATCAACAACCTTTTTCTTTTTAGAAATATTTTCTTTTCTATTGAAATAATTTTCTTTTCAAGGAGTTGTTTTCTTCCAAAGCAATCTCTTTTTCTTTATTCACCAAATTAATTTTATTTTTTAAAGAATTATTGCCTTCACAAAGATCATTTAATTTTGAAGAAAAGGAAACATTCTCCTTTTCAACAATTCATTTTCTTTTGAAATGCATTCAAAGTTATTTTGAAAAGAATCTTTTTCTTTTAAAATGGACTAATAATTATTTTTGAATCTTTTATGGTCCTTTTTATCAAATCATATTTTTCAAGAAGTTGTTGACAAAATGAAGCAAGCTCATCATAAGACATGTCAACATCCTCATCAAGTTCAGATTCAGAATTTACCTCAAGGGGTTATCCCTTGGACCATGTAGCATATGTTGAAAGCATCACTTTCATCATCCGAGTCGCTCCCTGCACAGTATTGCTTTTGTTCGCCAAGGAAGACTATAGTGTTCTGCAAATTGTCAAAATTTGATTGAAACGGGAAAATAATAAAGAAAGAGTTTAGAAAATCTTAGTCTCGTTTCAAGGTAACCGCGTAGCAAGGGCTAAGCGGGTCAATCCATAGGGAAGAATGTGACGAAAGCTTTCGGAACGATCTTCTTTGTAATTGACTTGCAAAAGATTAGAGATTTTGATTGTGAGAATTAGATTTAATTAAGCAAAAGAATTATAGTTTACTAATCATCTACCATAACCAAAGAATTAGTCTTAAAAAAAGAACATCATATTGAAAGAAGAATTACCTACCCAATGGTTTTGATTGAGAATCAAGTAAAATGAATAAAGATGTTGTAAACCCTAATTAGTTTGCACTAATAAAAATTAACTATAGTTCATCTTAATTTCAAAGAATAGCACAAGAAAAGTCCACTTAAAATTATGCTATCAAAGTAGTTAAATATGAACCATGAATGACCATTTAAAAAGTGCAACCAAATTAGTTAAACTAAATTATTGATTTACCTTCAAGAACACTAAATTTAATTCTAAGGTTTCTAACAAGCATATATGTCAATCAGTCATCTTTTAACTAAACTAGGGTTGATCGAGAGATTAGCAAACTATAGTTTTAATTAGTTATTCATATTTTATTTTTATTTTCAATTTTTATTTGAATAAGAAAAGTTGCATGAAAACTAAAATAACAAAAATAAATAATCTAAGTAGAAAACTAAATTGCATTGTAAAGAATAAAAAGAACGAAGAACCTTTTTATTAGATATCACTGACCAATTACAAAGCTCCTCTGCTTCTTCAACAATCTTCTTCTTCAAATAACAAAAATGAAGAATACAAGAAAATTCAGAAAGAAGAAAAGATCTAAAGAAATCCTAAGTTTCAGCTCTCCGCCCCCCTCTCTGTTGCTCTGCAGGGGTATTTATTGGAGATATAAGACGTAGAGTCCAAGTACAACTCTCTCACGAAACCGCGTTACCAGATTCATCCAAACGACCATGAAAATAGGCTAGAGCCGCTTTCCGCGGCAATAGCGTGGCCAATGGCTATGCGCTTTCTCACGTGGCCTTATCTGGTTCGTCCATCTGGGCACCTCCTTCTGGATTCTGCCTTCAGACCCTCTATCTTGAGAACTCTAGATACTTGGGAAGTAAGTTATCACAAATCTGAATTGTGAAAAGGATTTGTTCCTTTTATCTTTATGTTTAAGCCTCTCTCCCCTTTATCTTTATCTTGGTATTGCAAGTAACCAGGTTTAAGTAGAAGTCCATCTCTATTTTAGAATAATGATCCATCTTATCCTTTTCCTCCTCCTCTTTATCAATTAGTAGTTCTATTTTATCCTTCCTCTTCCTTCCCTAGATTTTAAATTAATAATTTAAAATCCAAGTTTAGATTAGGTTAGATAAGATAGAAGCTTCTAAATTACTAAAATAAATTATGCATATGGGCTTGTGAGATTTTTGGCTTTTGGGCTTCACTTGTGCTTTATTTCTTTATTCTTTAATTACTCAAGGCCTGCACAACTTTAAATAATTAAACATTAGTAGCTATGCTTAATAAAAGAATAAGTAGGGAAATATGATGATAAATATGAACTTTTGACTATCTATCACACCCCTACACTTATCTTTTTGGTAGTCCTCGAGTAAAAATAAAAGAAAAGGAAAAGAAAATAAAAACTAACCTATGCTAACTCACTTTCGTAAGATCACAGTTGCACTTAGCACGTGCAACAAGCCGTTAAACTTCTAGGTTACCCCTAGAGGACGAGTGTTGTCTCGTGAGGGTTTTCAGTGGATTACGCCCACAAAATCCATAAAGAAAAAGAAAACGTTAGTGATTAATTTATTAATTTATTTATTTTGAAAAAGGAGAGAAATATTTGAAATATGTTTGAAGAAACTAAGCAATCTATAAGTTTTAGGATCATCATTTTTATTCACTCTTGAACTTAGTCTCTATATAATAATTCGTTATCAATTTTAGGTAAGGATTAAAATTGAATTTTTATATAGTCTTTTTTGTTACCCTAAGTCATATGCATCCTTGTGAACGTGAATCTTTACTAGGGATTCTTTAACTTGGATTCCCATGCCTCTTTATTTATTTATATATATATATATATTATTTTTTAATATGTATTGCTCATCTAATTTTCTTTTGTATAAGTATCAAGGCTTCTTGATGCCCTCATACTTAACTAATTGACTATTAGATGTGTTAGTACATATATAAAATAATATTTCTTGATTTTTGTTAGGCTTTCTAATTCACCCATGCAGTGAGCCTAAGGTCGGTAGCTCTTCAGTTTTAGGGCACCGGGTGAGAAAACACTTAACGGACTTAAGAACTCGAGTGAACTAGGCCATAAAACCAAGGACTTTATTTATAAAATCACCTTTATGCGTGAATACTTATGCTACTTAAGGCACATGTATCCAGCTTAATTAGTGAACTCTATATTTTTTTATATTATTTTTTATAAGACACATGAGTCTTTGTCTTAGAATCCTAGATATGTAAGTGTATTAGGTATACACATCTCATTAGGAAAAAAATCTAGAGTAATTAATTATTCAATTTTTCCTCCTATACCTAAAAAAATCCAACAATTTATTTTATTTTGACCAAGTTTTTAGAAATCCTAATCATGATTTTCTTAATTCTTAATATTAACTTAGATTTCTTTCAAAAGATAAGTCAAATATTGTCTCCTTTTCAACTATATTTTATTAATTTTTTATTTTTTATTTTTTATTTTTTATTTTATTTTTGTTACGTTAATACCTAAGGTTAGTGAGATATGTTAAAAACAACCTACAGTTAGTCAATAATCTATATTAAAATAAATATCTTTTTTTATTATTTTATTATATTTTTTATTTTATTTATTTTTTTATTATTATTTTGAAATTAAGGTTAGTACCCTCCCCCAATTGTCTCATGCATTGTCCCCAATGTATGCAGCTATATATAAATGCATGAAATGAACTAGCAGGAAGGTAGAGTTATCGATACATTAGGTCAAAAAACCCATGGCTGTGTCTTCTTCCGGTACTGATTCCAAAATGGTTTCAGACGTTGACCATTTATCTTGAATTCATTTCCATTCTTAGGGTTGTTTATCTCTATGGCACCATGTAGAAACACAGTCTTAACAACAAAAGGCCATGTCCATCTTGATTTCAACTTTTCGGGAAAGAGGTGAAGTCTAGCGTTATAGAGTAAGACTTTTTGTTCTTGGACAAAAGTTTTTCTCATGATGAACTTATCATGAAAAATCTTAACCGTATCTTTCATAATCTTTGCATTTTCATATCCCTCGCTCCTTAATTCCTCAAGTTCAGAAATTTACAATTTTCGAAGTGCATCGACCTTATCTAGATCAAAATTCAGCTGCTTAATTGCCTATAAGGCTCCGTGCTCTAACTTAACAGGAAAGTGGCAAGCCTTTTCAAAAACTAATCTATAAGGAGACATTCGTATAATTGTTTTAAAGGCAGTCCTATATGCTCATAAGGCATCCACCAATTTGGTGGACCAGTCCTTCCTTTTTTGATTCACAGTTTTTTTCAAGATATGCTTAACTTGCCTATTGAGACTTCTACCTACTCACTGGTTTGAGGATGATAAGGTATAGATAACTTATGTTTTATGGCATATTTTCACATAAGAGCTTCAAAAGTTTTATTGTAAAAATGTGTACCATTATCACTAATTATGGCACGAGGGTTCCAAAGCGTGAAAAGATGTTTTCTTTTTAGAACTTGACAACAACTTTGTTGTCATTTGTCTTGCAAGGGATGGCTTCAACCCATTTGGCTACGTAATGTACAGCCAACAAGATGTATTGGTACCCAAATGAATTAGGGAAGGGACCTATAAAATCAATGCCCCAAACATCAAAGAGTTCTATTTTTAGAATTAGGTTTAGGGACATCATATTACGTTTAGAAATCCTTCCTATCATTTGGCATCTTGTGCAAGTTTTGTAAAAGTCAAACACGTCTTTAAACAAAGTGCGCCAATAGAAGCCACTCTGTAGTACCTTTTCGGCTGTCATGCGGGGACCAAAGTGTTCACCAAGCAAATTCGTGACAAAAGGCTAGAACACTTCTAGTTTCCTCTTTGGGAACACATCTCCTAATTATTTGCTCGGTACAATATTTGAAGAGGTAAGGGTCCTCCCATATGAAATATCAGACTTGAGACAAGAACTGGTATCTATCCTGTTTTGATCAACTAGATGGTGTTTGGTTTGTGACTAAGTAATTAACTATGTCGGCAAACCATGGTCCGTAGAGATGGCTAAAACTTATTCGTCGGGAAAATTATCGTTGATGGGCAGTTTGTTGGAGGGTGCATTTGGCACACGAGAGAGATGGTCTGCAACAACATTTTTGACACCCTTTTTATCTCGAATTTTGAAATCAAATTCTTGGAGGAGGAGGATCCAACGAATAAGTGGGGCCTTCACATCCTTTTTGAGCATTATCGAAGTGCAGAATGGTTGGTGAATATCATGATTTTGGTCCCAAGTGGTATGGGCGAAATTTCTCCAATGCGAACACTACGATCAAGAATTCTTTCTCGGTGTAGTATAGTTCACTTGGGCCTCATTGAGCGTCCTACTTGAATAATAGATCACATGTTGCTTGTTATCTTTATGTTGTCCTAAGACAGCGCCTATAACAAAATCGAAGGCATCACACATGATCTCAAAGGGTTTGGACCAGTCCAGAGGTGAGATGATAGGTGCAGAGATAAATTCTAATTTTAGCTTCTCCCATGTGCTACTACACTTGTCATCAAAGATGAAGGGCAAGTATTTGGCTAAAAGGTTTGTAAGAGATCTAACAATTTTACTAAAATCTCTAATGAACCTATGATAAAACCCAGCGTGTCCTAAAAAGAATGAATGTCTTTCACGCATCGTGGAATTGGGAGTTTGGCTATGATCTCCACCTTAGCCTTATCGATATCCCTTTCCTAGATATCTCATGACCTAGGACAATTTCATACTGCGCCATAAAGTAGCACTTTTCCCAATTTAGGGTCAAGTTCTTTTCGGTGCACCTTTTTAGCACTAGCTTTAAGTGATGTAGACATTAGTCAAACAAATTTTTATAGACGGAGAACTTTTCCATGAAGATCTCTAAGAAGCGCTCGACCATGTCGGAGAAAAGGCTTAACATGCAACGTTAGAATGTTGCAGGGGCATTGCATAGGCTGAAAGGCATTCGGCTATAGGCAAACGTCCCAAATGGACATGTGAGCATTGTCTTTTCTTGGTCCTCCAGGGCTATTGGGATTTGGTTATATCCTGAGTAACCATCCAAGAAATAATAATACTCATGGCCCGCTAATCATTCCAGCATTTGGTCGATAAATGGGAGGGAGAAATGGTCTTTTCTAGTAGCGGGCGTTCAAATTGTGATAGTCTATGTATACTCAAACCTTGGTAGGTAGTCGTGTTTGCACTAACTCTTACTTGTCATTTTTCACCACAGTAAAACTGGACTTTTTAGGTGTTGGCCCAAAGGTTACAATCCCCGGGTTATGTGTTTTGATGATAACAAATCATATAAAAGCTATTTGGTACTAATAGAAGTTAAAAAATGAATTTCAGGTTGATACAGGTATTGATGGCTCAAGAGTTCCCAAACATGGGATATTAGGGTCTAGCTCAAACGTTGCTCAAAATCAACTATCAGAGACTCTTGCTTGTAGACCATATAGTTTGTTTTGTTAAAGAATAGTATATACGTTTGAAGCTCATATACACACACACACAAATTCAATACGTTTGGTTTTTGGTTTAACTATTTTTTGATTACAAGTACATATATCGGGTTTTAGATTTAAACCAGTTTTAGTTCTGCTGATTTGCTTGACACCCTTTTATGTTTGTTATCATAACTTTTTATTTGTATATCCAAATAATATGATTTAACTTGCATTTCAAAGCTAACTTTCAGATCTAAATTTCTTATTCAATAACAATTTTCAGATTCAAATATTAAAGATGTCAAATATTTGGTTGAACTCTATTCTTGTTCTGAAAACAGTTTACAGTTTCTGATTTGATACCTGTCAGTGTTTTATTGATAACATTTTAATAGAAAATGATATTGATTTGATTTAGTTGCATTAAAAAGAAGACTTAAAGATTTACAAATTATTCCTATATATCTATTTCTGAATTCAGACATTTGCAGCTTAAAAAATGTGCTCAAAGTTGACCAATCTCCTAAATTGGCAGTAATGGCTAATTTTCTGGAGGCTGATTTTAACATGTTTTTAAACGCGTTTAAGTTTAAAAAAATGTGGTTAGCTGTATTAGAGGTTCAATTTCTTACTCTTTTATTCAAGTAAAAGTTTTTATGTTTACTCTTCCTAAATCCTATATAAAGGGGTCATTAGGTAGAGATTTTCACAGCAACAAATTCAAAGATCAAAAGTTTTGATTTTTCTTGAGAAAGAGCTTTTGTTTAAGTTTTGGGGTATTATTTTCAAATATTTTCTGAAAGCTTTTGGTTCTTAAAATCTCTCTTCTGTTTTTATATCACTTACAAAATCTTGAGCTTCAATATTATATATTTTCTCTAGGGTTTTTGTAAAGAAAGTTTTTCAAGAGAGTTTGTGGTCTTTTGATCATCCAGTGCTTATTGTAATTGCTGCTACGTTACCTCTGGACTAGAGGAGTGTGATTGAGAAGTTGGGTACTCTCTAGTGATTATAATCCTTTGTGAAAGTTCTAGTGGATCGAAAATCCTTCTGGGTGAAGACGGGGACGTAGAGCTGGGTGCTCGAACCTCGAAACAATCTCTGTATTTGCAATTGTTTACTTGTGTTATTTACTTGCTTTCCATTCATTCTTATATTGTCGATCTTTACTCTCATAATAAGATTGCATTGTGCACCTCAAACTCTTATTTAGAGGAATCACGAGGAAGGAGTTCAGAGCCCTTCACGGGGTATTCGGCTTCTAATCTTGCTTTGAGTGATCGTTACATCATCTCATTTTAAATTTGTGCATTGATTAGCATTATCACCTATTCACCCCTTAGGTGATTTCAATTGGTATCAGAGGTAGGACTCTAGTTTTTAGCTTCACATCCTTAGAGAGATCGTATAATTTGCTAATCACTATTTTTTGTCTTCATTCTTACACTAGTAAAGATGACCGATAACATTAAGACCCCTCCCAAATTTGATGGACTCAACTTTCCCATATGAAAAGTTAGGATGAACATTTTTCTACAATCTCTAGGTAGCCGAGTTGCTAAGTCTTTGACCAAGCCTTTTAGTAAACCCGTAGGTGAGGAGGACACTTGGTCCGATCTTACCTCCAAGAAAGTTGATGCTAATTCGAAGGCTGAAAATGCCTTACTTTTAGCATTAAATGAGGATGACTTAACACGAGTTATCCATTGCAAGTCTACCTATAAGATTTGGCAACACTTATTGGTCACTCATGAGGGAACATCACAAGTCAAGGGAGCTAAAATTGATCTCTTGTGTTCCCAATATGAATGCTTTAACATGTAAGAAAATGAATCTATTGATGATATGATTACTAAGTTTACTAAAATCACAAATGCTCTTACTTCTTTAGGTGATGAAATCAACAACGACCAAAAGGTGTGTAAGGTGATTCGTGCTCTCCCTTCATCATGGGAAATCAAAGCTACCACCTTGAAGGAATTGAATGACAAAGACGAGATGGAGCTCATAAGTCTTATTGGAAATCTTAAGACTCATGAGATGGAGAAAAAGGCTAGAGAAGAAGCGGCGCCTCAAAAGAAAAAGTTTATAGCTTTCAAGTCTTCCTCCGCCAACTATGATGATGAAGAAGATGAAGAAGATGATGAAAAGCTATATCTTCTTATGAGAAATGTAAAGAGAATGTACCGCAAGAATAAACTCAACTATAGAAGGCGTTGGGAAGGGAAGGAGGAGAAAAAGATCATTTGCTACAACTGTCGGAAACCCGGACACATCATGGCCGATTGTCCAGATTTCAAGAAAAAGATATCTTCCTCCTTGAAGCAAAAGAAGCCGGTTGAAAAGAAGGTGTACAAAGCCACTTGGGACTTGGAAAGTGAATCCGAAGATGAAGTTGACACGGTAAATGTGTGTTTCATGGAAACACACCTAAGGTAACTACACAACCACTTAATGATGATAGTGAAATAAGTAAGGAATTGTTATTACAAGCTTTCATTGAACTTTTAAAAGTTTTGATTCTAAAAAGGAAGATTGTTTAAAATTGAAAAAGGAAAATGAAATGCTTAAAAATCAAATTGCTATTTCTTCAAAAGAAAAGGATGAATTATCTTCCACTTTTATTTTAACATAAAGAGATTTTGATGCCTATAAAGTTGCATGCAAAGCTAAATATCCTAAAATTGATGAAAATGAGCTTTCTATGTTAAAAACTAGAATAAATGATTTGGGAAATGTTTTAAAAGAATGTGCTTTTAATAATACTAAATTAGAAGAAATGTTTTCAAAGAAATACATGCATACTCCACATGTTAAACATGATAAAACATCTCATGTTAAAACTCCACATGTTCATCATGCCAACACATCACATGTCAATCATGCTAAAACACCCTATGCTTACAAATCACATGTGCATAAACCACATACTCATTATGCTTTTAAATATGAAAGAATTTATAAATGTACTTATTGTTTTCCATTGATTTGCAAAGGGAAAAACTTACAATAAAAAGGGTTGAGGAGCTAAATTACAAGTATTCTAAAAGATTTACAAGTAGATCTCCTCAGAGATTCTGGAGAAATGTGCCGATAAGAGTCGGGTCAGCGCGCGACCACTTTATCCCTTTGACGATGCGAGCGATGAGATTCCCTTCTCGCCTGGTTCAGGGAATCAGAGAACAGAAGGTTTGTAGAACCCTCTTACTACTTCTCAAAACCGCCTTCAATTAGGAATTCCTTCTCGCCTGATTCCGGAGATTCCTTGAGAAGAAGGTATTAGGGTATCAGTACCCTGATTAGAGAAGTAATTCTCTAAAAGTCTCTGAATTCTTGTGCGCACGGTGCGTCGTGAAGAAGTCTCTGCTTGTGGAGTCCTCTCTCGAGCGTATCGCGTGTGTCCCTCTTCTTCTGGAGGTGGTCCTCTATTTATAGAGAGAACATGGGTATAATTGTCCCTTGAAAATATGGAAACAGATTGAATCAAATCTGTTTAAATCTGAAAAGTAGCCTTGCTGCGAGGCTAGGATCGGCTTCTGCGAAGGTAGAAGTAGCAGGTCGGTTGATCCTCTTGATCTGTTTTGATCTTTTCCATATAATTGGAAGATTTCCCCTGATTCTCTTACTCGTTTTAGAAGAGTCAAGAGATTGTGGCAATCAACTGCCAAATTTGATCTCAGATTTGATCTTGATTAGATTTGATCTCAATCCTGATTAGATTTGATCTCATCTGGAGATTGATTGGTCAAGGGTTGACTATAGCAGACCAGCAGCGGAGCTGCCCGCAGCGGTGCCGGAGGCAGTATCTGGCGAAGTCAGAGGAAAGCTTCTTCAGCGGAGCTAGATGTCATCTGTTGCGAAGCTATCATATACCCTTTCTGCGCAGTTGCGCGTGGCTTCAGGCGGAGCTAACTCTCTCTGCGGAGTTACGCTTCAGCAATTCAAGTGAAGGTATGAGTTAATTTCTTGGTGGAGTTGTAAATGGCTTCAATGCGAAGTTGAATGATCTTAGCCTCTCAGGCGAGGCTATCTCTTTAGGCTCATGTAATACTAAGTGCTAGCATCTTTAGACCTGCTGAGGTCTGTTTAGAAACAATCCGGGTTCACTGTCTGCTTGCTGGATCAGTGGAGTCCAAATTGCTTCCCTGTCCCTCGGAGACGGGTGAAAACTGGTCTTCAGCTCGTCTATCACTTGTCTTTTGTAAATGTCAACAAGTTTAGACATTGTTCGGACCAATAAGAATCTTGTCTTTTTTAAGTGTCAACAAGACCCCCTTCAAAGTTTTCAAAAGTCTGCGATGGTTCAGACTTTGAAATACTTTGAACTGATTTGATTGGTGGTATGGGGAGTATGAACGTCGCCATGATGGTTGAGTTCAGCTTCGCGTTGAATCCTGCTTTGGGATGTAGATTCGCCGAGGAATCATGTCGATTCGCGTCTGGGTAGCTTCGCGGCTAGGTAAATTCGCTCTGGAACATCTGTTGCTTTCCCAAGGCCAACTGCCGTGGGCCGATTACGAGAAGGATTACTTCTTCTCTCGCACTGATCGAGGGAGATATTCTCCTCTTGTACATTTTCGAGGGAGGATATTCCCTTTCTTCAAGGCGCCATAAATGCCTTTAATGTGCTCGTGCTTCCACGCTTGAGGCGGTAGTGCTCA
Source organism: Agave tequilana (assembly GCA_038442645.1). Taxonomy (NCBI): domain Eukaryota; kingdom Viridiplantae; phylum Streptophyta; class Magnoliopsida; order Asparagales; family Asparagaceae; genus Agave; species Agave tequilana. The sequence continues at coordinate 15,223 of JAVJIF010001996.1, forward strand.
GAATATGGGGCCTATAAATAGGACACTTGAGGTCCTCTGAAGAGAAGTCATCTGCTCTTCTCCTCTTCTCTTGGTTGAGAGAGATACTCAGACCTCTGAAGTAGTGGGAATGTCCACTCTGGTCATTATCCGGCCAAGGACCGGTAAGTCTCGATCATCCAGAGACTTTACCAATAAACCTTAGGGAGTTCATCTCCCTTAGTTTAGCTTTAGCTTTAATCAGCTGCTTCAGGGATTAATTTCCCTTGTTCTCCACTTAACTGATCTGCAGAGAAGGATTTCAGCATAGCTTCCCAGCGAAGCTATCATCTTGACTTGATCAGAGAAAAATCACTGCATGTTAAGTTCGCTACACAGGCAGAACTTGGGACTTAGTTTCTTCAAAGTTGAGCCAGTCTCGCCATATAGGTGGGGCTAAGACTGTGTCCCACAGGATCAGTCTGGCTTAGCTATATAGGCGAGGCTAGGACTTGACATTTGCTGAGCTAGCCCATCATCACTGTGCAAGCGAGGCTATCCTCTACTTTAACTGAAATCGGATTGCTTCGTCCCCAAGAATTTGACTTAGCGCTTTTGCAGCTTCTCCGGTGTTTAACTGCTAACTTGTTTCAGTTTGCATTACAGTAAGCTATGTTCACCAATCTTGTGACTTGATGAAAGAGACCGAAAAGTTGTCTTATGCTTCTCCAGTTGAAGCTTTACTTTTAAGAAGGAGGAACAAACTGGGGCAGCTGATGTGTGTCCCAGAGGCTGTTGGCAGTCGCTTATCCGAGATGATCCACTTCGAGGCGAGGCTGGTAGTCGCTTATCCGAGATGATCCACTTCGGGAAAGCGGACGTCACTTGTAAGGTCGCGGATCTTCCCATTGCCAATTTTCATTAAAGAAGATCCAACCTGCTGGTGGCTATCAGTCCTTTGCCAGTTTTGACCAAAGACGGTCCGGCTTTCTGATGGCAAAACCTGTCATTATGCGAAAGATCACGGCCCTGTCCTGGTGGCACAATCTGTTCTGGTGGCACCTTCTATCATTATGTGAAGGATTACGGCCTTGTGCAGGAGGAAGGCCTTTCGTGTCCAGTTGGTTTGGCTTGAAAGTAGATAAGACCACTTGCATGCCTCTCGAGCAAATGATTCTGTTGTATGAAATACAACCTTGATGTAGTATCAATGTACCTTTCCCTTTCAAATTAATGAAAGTCTATTTTCTGCTCATCTGATTTTTGCTTTGCCTTCATCTTGAACTTGGCTAGCGGAGCTAAACTCCATGCGGGGTTAAAGATAAGAACGAGCTTCCAGCGAAGCTAGCATATTTGCGAGTTCGGCCTATGCCTTCAGCGGAGTTAAGGCAATCCTGTTGGCGAAGTCATTGATGTATTGTGCGAAGTCCGCATTTTAACTCGTGGTGAAATTAGCCCTTAGTGGCCTGAATCAGCACTTCTCGGGAAGGCGCTTTAGACGCCGTTTTAAATTAATTTGAAATGACAGCCTGTACTTTTTTCGAGGCGTCGTTTCAGGCGCATATCGGCCTATAAAAGCCCGATCGGGCTGAGAAAGAGCAGATCTCTTTGCTTGAAATTTTCAGAGAACTTTGACTCTTTTTCTCCTTCTTTTCTCCTTATTCAAGAGTTCAAGAACTTCTTTAGTTCTTCAATGGCGCCCAAGAGACGAGCGGGGAAAGAAGTGGCAACTTCTGCAGCGGAGGGTCCTTCTCCTCCTCCGGTCATTGAACGACCAATCGCCGGTAGGGAACTTTCCCTTTCGATTAGAGACTGTCGTCTCTCTTTTAAAGCCGATGTCTGGCTGTCTTTGAATGAATCCAAAAAAATGATCAATTATGATCTGATGCTCTTAGGGAATTTGGTTCCCTGAATTTTCTCTTTGATTTCCTGATTGGGGATCCAAGAACTGAAGAGTTCTTCTTTAAGCTTCCAAGCAAAGCTATCTTTTAGGCTATCACATCCTGTTGAATGATAGGGTGCGAAGCTATCCTCTGGAAAGGACCTTAATGCCCTTCTGACGAAGTTAATCCTTAGGGCTGTGCCACCTTCTACTTAAGCTTTTCGAAGCAAAGCTAACACTTGATCATTTGTTGCGAAGTGCGGACTTGACTGTGAGGCTAAGTTTTGTTAAAGCTATCGCCTTGCTAGCTTCGTTCAAAGGGCGAGGCTATACCTTGGCGAAACTTGTGCCTTTGTATCCGCTTGGCTGATGAACTAGTCATGATTCTTCTTTGCTTCTGCAGTGCACTACACTCCTGGTCCTTCGAACAATCTATTTGGGATGACCAGGGGATTGGACGGTAATATCAGCCTGCAATTTCAAGGGCAGGCTTCTCTGTTTAGTGAGCGGAGCTCTCTCGTTCGAGACATGCTTATTTATGGTGGTGATCAATACACCACAAGGAGTATTTTGAATATGGCTCCCCTTGAAGATATTGACCGTCGAACTTATAGGAAGCCCGACTTCATGTTCGGGGATGCCGCACCAGATCTTGATCACCAACTACTGGCAGGGGAAGGGCAGTGGATTTTCTAGTTGGATGGTGAGAAGTTCTACCTCCCGTCCAATAAATGACATTTTTCTTTGTCTTCCTTCCAGTGCGTGACGCAGGCTCGGAAGATGTCGTGGGAAGTGAGCCGGAGTACTAACTCTGTCCACATAGGGAAATTGATGCTTCAGTCTCCTGGTTATGCAAGAGCGGGGCCTCCTCGTTGCATAATGGGTCTGCATCCTGGGAACGTGTCACGAGAGATCCCAGTGGGAGAAAATCCTGCAGTGGCGCTGACCTTTGGCAACCAATTCTGCAAAGTTAATGGGAACTACCCAGCCACTGACTTTAGGACTCCAGGCTAGATTCACCCTCCGAAGGCATGGTGGAGGGATTTAACTGTATACATCCTTGCTCATTTCGAGGAGGATCTGGAGAGGCTAAACCTCTATGAAGCCGTCAGGGCGACTTGCTACGGCATTGAGATGAACGTGGCGTGCTTCTACGCCATCTTTGAATTGTACTGCCCGGCTACAGGGACTTTCTTCATCCCTGTTGGCGAATTGGGTATGGCCTTGCATGAGGTGTGGGAAGTCTCTGCTCTACCTTTTGGGCCTCTTCCATATGAAGAATACTTCCCGTGCGAGGCAGAATTGGCGCTTCTGGAGAAGCAGGAGCCCGCCTTGTTCGAGACTTACCGGGAGTTAATGTGCCACTTATACATTTGCTCCAGTATGCATGGGGGCAGTAAGGGAACCTCCTGTAGCTTGAAGAGCTGGGGAGATTATTTGTTCCCAGATATGGAGAACACTCCTGAAGCGGCTCACTGTGGAGTTACTGTCGAAGACATCTTTGACCGGATGCAAAAGTACTTCCAAGGGGATCTAGTTGTGAAGGAAGACGATGGTCCATATGAAAAGGGTGATGTCCTTCGGAGTTTCCATCATCAGGCTCGTCGGCCGATGTCTCGGAAGGCGCTGCTGGCTGGCTTCTTGACAGTCTGGCTGAAGAGGTACGTGGTGCCGTCTTCGTCGGGTGACGTCATTCATCCGAACGTCCTGCTGCCTGCTATTCATCTAGTCCATGGTGATCCTCTGGGTCTTCTTTTGGCCATGGTGTGCTGTATCTAGAGAGGCCTTCGCGCCTTAACGGAGGCTTTTTGCAGGCCGCCAACGACGAAGCGTGGGAAGGGGATCATTTTGCCCCGCGACGGGCCTAACCCCAGAGTAGGTCTGCCATATACTTATTTGATGGCGTGGTTCACCCTGCACTGTCCCTCTTTGATTGAAACTGGAGAGGACCCTCCCGATGGTGTTCGGATGGCACTCCTCCGCCGATTCGAAGGATGCTCATGGTAGAAGACTTACGTGGCTGAGGCCCGTAAATTGGTGCGCCGCTATGACGTCTATAGTCTCTTCCGCTGTTTTCCCCATATTCGGGATGCAGGCTATGACGAGGAGTTCAAAGACGCGGGGGAAAGGCAGTCATCCTTGAGCCGGGAAATTTTTGAGTGGCTAGTCAGCATCCGGCCCTCACATCTATTATACCGGAGCGGGGACATCTGCTACTTGGAGCCTTATGTTCCAAGTCGGTTTGCTCGGCAGTTTGGATATGACCAACTGTATGTGGGCAACCCAAATCTCCATCTGGCTTTCATGGGGAGTCTCATTGATGGAGCCCGTGCCTGGCGATTTTTCATTGCGGGCTGTACCGAGGCGCGGTTGCGTATGCAGTTGAGGACTCCCAATCTTCTGATGACCTTGTGCTTCTGCCAATGGTATGCAACTTCCAACTCCATACCCCTTGGATTCAATGCTAACAGTTCTGGTGTGAAGTTAATTTCTCAGCGACTAAAGCGGAAGGTCTCTGAGAGAAGGGAAGGTAAGAGGGTTCGCGTCCCGGGCATAGAAGAATTCGTTGCTGTTGATGACAGCGAAGCCTCGGATGCGGAAAGTCCTCGCTTCGAAGCGGAGGCAGGTGCCGAGACTTTTGCAGCCGGTTCTGGCGTGATGGGGACAGCACCCCCAAGACATGTAGAGGAAGCAGAGGAGGAAGGTTCTGATGCCCTCCTCAAGCGCAAACGGACAGGTAGGTCTCGTAGGAAGCAGTCGGTGAAGAAGCCCCGTCGCCAAGCTCCTACGGTTGTTGTAGAGGGCGAACCTTCTGCAGCGTTTCCTCCTGCTGCCCCATTAGTAGTTGAACCGTCGGTTGCTGAACCGACTACTGGTGAAGTTGCTCCGGACTTAGGTAAGATCAGTTTCGTCCTTGTAATATATCTTCCATGTGTTCCGGACCGCTTATTATCTGCTTCGTGATGTAGGGGCCGAGGCGGTGACGAGCCCGAGAGCTGGGGCGGTCGGAGAACATGGGGAACATTATGATTCTCTGTCCGCTTACAACGAGGATGATGAGGCTGGCTATGTTGCCGTCCCGGAGGAATCCGGAGGTGATGCAGCTGACGTTGGTCCATCGGGCGCTGGGACTTTCAAGGGAAGTCTTGTAGCGTCAAGCTCTTTTGGGTGGTCCACGGAAGATTCGGCAAGCGAAAGCGGGCCGGCCATTCGTGTTGACTCCGTAAAGGACTTTCCAATGGAGCCCGTAGACACTGATGCGGCTGCCAAGATGTTTGAGGGGACATCATCCTTTGGTATTAGTTTGGCTTTTTTGACTTTTACTATTTGTTGTGTCCTGCCTAAGCACAATCTTGTTGCAGGCGTTCTGCCTCAGGGTGCATCAACTTCAAGGGAACCAGACGATCTTCCTGAGGGGTCAAGAGGTGACATGAGCACTTCGACCGCGACGGATGCTGCTGTGTTGGACGCGCTATATGGTGACCTGCCCCTTATCGGCCTGAGCCAGCCGAAGGAATGGAGGTTGAAGGGGTGGTAGTCCCGGAGGTGTCCTCACTCCCAACTATATCAACGAGTGAGGCGCCGTCAGTTGTGCCGGGTGCGGAGCTGAGGGTGATTACAAGCCCTACTTCCCCAACCCTGGTGATTGAGCCTGCGGTTTAGGAGATGGTTACTAGTCCTACCTCAGCGGTGGCTAGTGTACTGGTTTCAATGAAGACTCCGCCGAGATCACCGATGACCTGTCATGCTGCTGCAGCCAGTGTTCCCGCCGTTCCTTCTACAGTAGTGTCAACCAGGCTGGTGGATTTTTCTAAGGCTGTCCATCTACCAGAAGTGGCCGAGGTTGAAAATGATTTTATAGGTGACATAGTCGATAGCTTTTATAAAGGCTTGAAGCGATCCATCGATCTGGTCTTGAAAGGCTCGACTATGCCATTTTCTACATTAAAGGTGGTCCTTTCCCGCAGTATTGAAAGTATTCGGGACTTTGGGGGGATAACCAGGCCGCTGCATTAGAGCTTCTGGTAGACCAGTTTGAGAGGGACGTAGAGGAATGGCGCCGTCTTAGCCGCTCGGACCTGGAATCTTCGGTTAACGAGCAGCTTGCGCATCTTGTCGCTCAAATACATGAAGCCCGTCTTGCTGCTCAGAAAGCCGCTAAGGCTATTTCTTCGGACTTAAAATCCTTGGAGATAAGGAGGATAGATCTCGGGGACACTATCGATGCTTCTAACAGTGCTCTTCTTGATGCCGAAGACAAAATTGAGAAGACCAAGGAAATGATCAGGAAGGGAAATCTTCTCTTATCCAAGATTGAACCAGTGCGTCTGAAAGAAACTGCGCGGCTTGAGCAGCTTAAGGTTCAGAGTGACGAGCTTTCGCGGCAAGAGCTAGCTCAAAGGGCATCCTTGGCTGAAGTTGAATCTCGCCTGGCCCAGACGGCGAGTTTTAATGAGGCTGAACTAAGGTCGCAGGCGCTTGTGAAGGCTGCTGATGATAGGGAGGCAAGGCTGGCCTCCCTTGAAGAACGGATCAAATCTTATGACGTACGCTTATAGCTTGTAATATATGTGCCTTCATGTATCTCTTCTTCTCGAACTCAATAAAAATAACTTTGTTTTGACTCCCTTGTCGAACCTCCAACTTGCTTTATCTGCTGAATTGTCGTTTCCAAGTTGTATTACAGCCACTTGAGAACATAGTTCTTACTGTATTGAATAATGAGACTTGGCTATCTGCTGGTTCAGAGGTCGCAATGACATAACTGATTGAGAAGCCATCAAGCTTTAAGGTTGGTGATACTTATCTTTTGTAAATGTCAATAAGTATCGAGGTTGAGACTTATCTTTTGTAAATGTCAACAAGCTCAAAATTGAGACTTGGCTGTCTGCTGGTTCAGAGGTCGCAATGATATAACCGATTGAGACGCCACCAAGCTCAAGGTTGGTGATACTTATCTTTTGTAAATGTCAATAAGTATCGAGACCTGTCTTTTGTAAATGTCAACAGGGCTCGGGGTTGAGACTTGTCTTTTGTAAATGTCAACAAGCTCGAATTGAGACTTGGCTGTCTGCTGGTTCAGAGGTCGCAATGATATAACCGATTGAGACGCTACCAAGCTCAAGGTTGGTGATACTTATCTTTTGTAAATGTCAATAAGTATCGAGACCTGTCTTTTGTAAATGTCAACAGGGCTCAAGGCTTGTAATGGAATTTGGGGAAGGGTCTCGTTTTTACTGGTAGAAACGAGAGAATCACTGTCATAGGTTTAATGTTAACGTAACAGCGAAATGTATATGTGGTCTTACCATTCTATGGATGAGAATTGGTAAGTGATTTTGGAGGTCTCGTTTTCATGGGAAAAACAAGGGGATCACTGTCATGGGTTTAATGTTAACGTAACAGCGAAATGTATCTGTGGTCTTACCATTCTATGGACGAGAATTGGTAAGTGATTTTGGAGGTCTCGTTTTCATGGGGAAAAACGAGGGAATCACTGTCATAGGTTTAATGTTAACGTAACAGCGAAATGTATCTGTGGTCTTACCATTCTATGGATGAGAATTGGTAAGTGATTTTGGAGAGGGAATCAAATGGGAAAAGGTCCCTTAGGATTTTTAGCAAATCCCCAGCTGTCAACGGGTTTGATATGCCTTTACCAACTACTATTTGAATTGGGCTAGCCATGCTATTCCCCTCAGCATGATGAGTTGTCGAGGACTTATGTTGGGCTTAAAGGCCAACATTTTCCTCTATCCTTAATCGTTAAGGATGTTGGATCATTTGGTTAGCGTATGTGTAACCTTGATTCTCTTTTGGGAGAACCAGTATATGGCCAGGTTCCTTATGGTGTGTGATCTCGCTTGGAGGAAGAGAAAGGCTCTCTTTGCATGTACCTTGGATATGAAGGTCTTGATCAGAGGTGTAGTGTTAACTTGATCATGAGAAGGATCCTTAATCAAGGATAATACTTCTTTAAGAACTTGCCATTGACCGGCATCATGAGTAAATCGCCATCTGAAGTCATAAGGCGGTATGCTCCATTTGAATAGACTGCTTCTATTACAAACGGTCCTTCCCATTTAGGCTGAAATTTGCCTTTGGTCTTATGCGTCATAATCATCGGTCGTCTGACGGCTAAAACCAAATCTCCTTTCTGGAAGACTCTTTGTTTGACCTTTTTATTGAAGGCTTTTGAGATTCGAGCTTGATATAACTCGATATGCTGCTGAGCTTGTAGCCGCTTCTCATCTAGGGATTCGAGCTCTTGAAGACGCAACCGATCATTGTCCTTTGATGTGATCTTAGTGGTCAGAGCGGCTCGCAATGATGGCGTTTGGATTTCCAATGGGATGACTGCTTCGCACCCATATACCAAGAAAAAAGGCGTATTGCCTGTCGGTGTTCGAATCGTGGTTCGGTATGCCCAAAGACATTCACCAAGCTTTTCGTCCCAATCTCGCTTATTCGAGGAGACGAACTTCTTGAGTAGCTTGATGATCGTTTTATTGAATGCCTCCGCCAAACCATTAGCAGTAGGACTATAGGCAGTTGAAGCCACATTCTGAATTCGGTATTTATCGCAGAACTGATAGAATACTTGGCTTATGAATTGGGGACCATTATCATGGATGATCCGCCTAGGGATACCAAACTGATGGATGACATGGTGTTTGATGAAATTAACTATGTTAGAAGTTTTGACCTCAACCAGTGGTATAGCTTCCGCCCACTTTGAAAAGTAGTCGGTTATTGCCAGGATAAACCAGTGTCCTTTTGTCGAAGAGGGGCTGATTGGCCCTACGACATTGATTCCTCATGCTTCGAATGGCCACGAAGCAACAGTTGGGTGGAGAAACTCCGGGGGTTGGTGTATGAAGTCCGCATGAATCTGGCATGCTTTACACCTTCGTGCATATTGGATGGCATCGGCTATCATGATTGGCCAATAGTATCCAAGCCTATGCAACCTGTCTTTGAGCTTTGGACCTGGCTGATGAGCTCCGCAAATGCCATCATGTGCTTCTTTAAGCACTTCCTGCGCCTCTGAACTAGAAAGGCAACGGAGGAGGACACCGTTATATGAACGACGATAAAGTGTCTTTAGAGTTGGATCGTAGTAGAAACGGAGAGACCTTCGTCTGATAGATGCCGCTTCTTTAGGATCATCTGGCAGCAGACCTGTAAAGCGTAGTCGATGAGAGGAAATCGCCAATCTCTCGCTCAAGATCCGTGGAGACATTATAGACTTCTCGGGTTCTTAACATATGCTTAGAGCATACAAGGTGTCGAGTCGCCACCGTGAGGTGATACTCAGTGTCGGCTGGCAAGGCTAGTGTTGTTGCTAATGCAGCAAGAGCGTCTGCCTTGGTATTTTGAGATCGAGACACGTGCCCGATATAGAAGCCTTCAAAAAGATTAGCCAATTCGATGACCGTGTGGTAATAAGGCACCAAATCCTCGTGGCGAACTTCATATTTGCCTTTAACCTGATTGATAATCAGCTTTGAATCACCGTAAGCTTTAAGGTAGCGTACCCCCATTCCATGGGCGAGCTGAAGACTAATGAGCAGAGCATTATATTCTGCTACATTGTTGGAGCATGACTCTGTCAGGGAGAATGCTCTGGGAAGGACATGATTCTGTGGGGAGATGAACACAACCCCCACTCCGGCAATAATCTTGCCTTTGGGGCCCATTCGTGATGCTCCATCGAAGAACATCTGCCACACTTCCTCCTCTGAAGTTACATTGGAGTCGAAGACTTCATCTGGAATATCCTCGTGAAGTTTTGAATGTTCCAGAACTGGATGAGCGGCCAAGAACTCTGCAAGGGCCTGGCCTTTAACTGCCTTCTGAGGGGTAAAGATCATGTCGTATTGAGATAAAAGAAGTGCCCATTTAGCCAATCTTGATTCAATGATCCCGGCTTTGTCATGAGAAGGCGCAAAGGATTCACTCTGGAGATGACATGTATGGTTTGGCTGACCAAATAATGTCGTGTCTTCTGAACAGCGAAGACAAGAGCTAAACACTCTTTCTCGATAGGATTGTAGCGAGATTCTGCTCCTACGAGAGTCCTGCTTAGATAATAAATGGCTTGCTCGTGACCATTGTCGTCCTTTTGAGCGAGAAGGGCACCAAGAGAATGGTCCATAGCTTTTACGTAAAGCAAAAATGGTTTTCCTAATGTGGGGGCCACTAAGAGTGGAGGCTTCATGAGGTATCTCTTGATGTCTTCATAAGCTTCTTGACAAGCTTGATCCCATACGAAGGAAGCACCCTTTTTCATGAGTCGGGTGAACGGCTGACAACGGCCTGTGTTGTGCCAGCATGCTTTTCTCCTTCTGAATCACTGAGGAAAGCTGACGTAAGATTGCCGTCGTCTGGCAAGATGGAGATGACATTGCAAGATTTGCCCTTTGACTTGGGCCTCTTTGAATCCCACTGCATGTCTTTGACAAGGTCTGGGTGTATCCACATGACTTCCCCTGTCTCCAATGTTAAGGGAACAAGACCCTTATTATCTTGAGTTTTAGCTGGAGGATGCTTGACTTCCAACCGTGGTGCAGGAACTGGATAAGTCTCGTCAGGAACTGTGACCTTTGGGGTTTGCCGAACTCGAGGGTCACCATATTGGCAGTGACTTTCTTCAGCTCTGACTTTAGTGTCAGGACTCCAGCGTCGATTAAGGCTTGTATTCTGTCCTTGAGGACATAGCACTTGTCAGTAGGATGGTGAATCATCCTATGGTAGAGACAGTATTTGGGGTCATTCGTGCGTCCTATTTCATTAGGACGTCGGGCATCTGGTAGCTTGATTTTATTCCCTTTGTGGAGCAGATAGAATATCGTGACCACCTGATCGTCTTTGAAGGAGTACTGTTTTGGAGGGAATTTAGGCTCCTGTTTGTTGAAGCCGCTCTTCTTGGCCTTCGACTGCACGTCCCCGGACAATTCCACAAACATAGTCTCTTTCCCTTTGGCTTAAGAAGACTGCGGTAGGTCGCTACGTCCTTTACTGTTCATACCCCATTTGCCTCTAGGGGTGGATGGTTCGAACTTTTTAGCCGACTTTTCGGCTATCTCAGCTTGTTCGACCAATTCTTTCCAAGTGTGGGCCTTGACAGCCCCATGCGAGTTTCTACTTATCCAGGAAGTTGTGCTACATGTTTGTAAGAGCATGGGTAGTGGCATCCCTGCTGGACACATCAAAGACAGATTTCTGAACCACTCAATGTGTCACGGACAGATTCGCCCTTCTTCTGCACGGTGGAGAGGAGCTTGTCCATGGTCACTTCGGTATCATCCTCATAGAAATGAGAGAGGAACCGGGTTTCCAGGTCGATCCAGGAATTGATAGAGCCCGGAGGGAGACTTCGGAACCAGTCAAATGCCACCCCCTTTAAGGTGCCAATGAACAGCCTAGCCATGATGACGTCGTTGCTTATAACATTACCAGTCTGAGACCGGAAGTAGTAGATGTGCTGATTTGGCGAACTCTTACCATCATATGTGTAACCCCTGCTCCCTGATGTACGTATCACAGTATCCGTATGCGATACGACGTACAAAATTGATTTGACCTCCATAGTAGTCCGATTGAGCCAATTTCAGTTTCAAAAATTATTTTCTAATATTTTATATTTTTCAGGATTTTCTGGAATTTTTCTGGGTTATGTTGGAAAATCTCCGTAGTCGGTGTCGACCGATACCGATAAGCGGCTTTCCGAATTTTATTTCACAAACAGAGTTGTATTTTGAGAATCCGCTTTTACCATGTGTCTTAGAATCGTATTATCTACCTTAGGGTATTTTTTGGGAATTTTTCAGAATTTATCGAAAATCGGGCGAAACCGGTATCGCCCAATACCGGTGAAATCTTTCAGGATTTTTAATTTGCAAAACAGATAGAATTTCTGCAAACTGTTTTCATATTACGCCTCAGGATAATATTTTCTATTTTCTGTAATTTTTGGGCACCGTTCGGAGCTGGTCAAATACTGGGCCAATATAAATAATAATAAAATATTACTTTTTTTGATCTTTTCTCTTTCTTTCTCTTCCTTCTTCTCCACGCTTCCCCACCGCCTCTCCCAACCACCATACTGTAGCCTCCCCCTTCTTTAAAATCCTCTCCTCTCTCTCTCCTCAGTCTCTCCCTCTCTCTCTGCGGCTCGGTGGGGCCACCACGGCCGGCGCGCCGCCGGTGGCCGGCAACCCCAACCGGCGGCCACCCCCTCCTCTTCTTCTCCTTCCTTCTTCTTCTTCTTTTCTTTTCTTCTCTTTTCCTGTTCTTCTTCCTTCTCCATCTCTTTTCTCTCCCCCGCTCTCTCTCGTCCCCTGGAAGCCGCCGCCGGCGGGCGGACTCGCCGGCGGCGAGGCGGCGCCGGCGGGGCTGGCGGTGGCCAGCCCCTGCCCCATCTCTCTCCCTTTCTATCAAAGCCTCCCTCTCTCTCTCTCTCTCTATCTCTCTCTCACTCTCTCTCCCCTGCCTGACGGCCGCGCCGCCAGCGGCTGGCATCGCCGCCGGCGGGCCGCCGCCGCCACCGGCCAGCTAGGCTGGCCGACCGGCAGCACTAAAGCACAGCAGCAGCAAGAAGCTGCTGCTGCTGTTATTCTTTTGTTTGGGTTTGGGTAAAACCCAAACCCAATAACCCATTTGGCCACTACCCACTACCCTAGAACCCGTTTACCCGAAAACCCATTAAACCCAATAACTTATGTTAGTGGGTTTGGGTATTGGATCCAAACCCGACCCGCGAGCGACCCAAACCCGCTTCGAAACCCAATAAAGGTAAACTTTCAGAAAACCCCCTTCTTCTTTTTATTAATTGCATTTAAAATCTTGTTATTACATATTTAAACCATTTTGCTGATTTTTAGTGTTCGGGCGATATCGGGAGCATCCGGACTCCGATTTGGACGATTCTGGATCCGTTGCGATCGTGAGAAAGAGAGCTACCTTCTTATGGCTAGTTTGTGAGTGTTTTTCTTTTATAAATTATATTTTCTCATGTTTAGTGACATTGATTGATAGATTTTGATTATGGATAAAAGACAGTACTATTAATTATTAACTTGTAATTATTTCCTGATTTACTATAAATATAGGTGATATAAGAATATGAACAATAAATACTGACATAGACAACTCGGACACAGTCATCATACTTGCACAGCCACTGACACTCGGACCACTGCTTCACCATCTTCGTGGACACTATGATTTCATGTATTGTATCACAGTCAGATAACTATCGTTACGTGTAGACTGATCCACAGATACTCTATTACACTACACTGTCACTAGACATGCATACTAGACACCGTTATTTCATGCACGGGTATCATCATTACACGGATACAGTAGTTCAAGGGACATGGTATTATATTATATACTGACCACTGTTATTACATGTACTAGTGATACACAGATATGTTACACGGATTATTGCTACACATATAGGTTCCACTGGTACACGGATATACCAATTCATGGAGTACCGCATATTATATTATTGTTATCATCGTTACATGGATGCTCGATACACAGTTATCTTATGCTCACACATCACTATTACATATGCTCACCGCACGAGTGTACATGCATATATTATTTCTATCTTCATGTCATATGGATCCCTGTGCATATTACATGTATTATTGTTTCATGTTATCCCCGTATTCCTGTTATATGCTTGTTTCCCGTTACTGATACTGTTATTCCCGTTACTGGATACATGAGCTGTTGATATGCGATATGTGAAATCCCACATCTAATGTTCCTGTTTCCCGTTATATTATTCTATGCTATCAATAGAGCTCAAGTCCTATTATCATGTTACCTATATCATATACTGTATTTGTTCTTATTACATTGTATACTTTAAATATCAGATCATAAAGATCACTTGGGTATGGGGGAGACTTGACGGTTGACTAGGTCTTGTCGGGTGGATGTCTGGATCCATTGTTTGTCCCACTGCAGGGGACGGGGTAGTGCTGGCTACCATCTGTTACTCATGAGCATCCCGTTTCCCATTATGTTTTAGCTCATTGAGATCCCGTTACATGTTATAGCCTTAGCGGGCTGGCCCTGGTCTCAGCAGCCAGGGATCTGTTTAAGGCCGTTGTCCCGGGTATGCACAGGACACACCCATCTGACTGAGCTCCTCGACCATGGGTTTCCAAGTAACATAAGACAACAGTATATACAATAGTGATATCGAGAACACTTGTTATTTGGTCACTCTTTCGTTTGACATGGTACCCGTAGGCCATGTCCGGATGGGTTCGACTGGAGTGCGGGCTCCAGTATGAACTGCCAGTGGTATGGGACACTGGAAGAGATTGATTAAAATACCAGGTGATACGGATTGTTATTATTGTATAAATCACATGACATGCTCGACTCATGTATATTATTTTCCCTTTGTGATTGTTACTATTGCTGATATGTTACATAGGAGATTGCTGATATTGCTGATATATGACATTGCTGATATCGCTGATATTTTATTCACTATCATGTCACCTATATACCTTGTTACATTTTCTGACATTTGTTACACTCCATGTGGTCACACACTATTGATGTACATGTTTACTCTGCATTGCATATATGCTGCGTAGACACAACACAGTAGTATGGTTATATTGCATACTTCATCTGCATGTTCCTTTCTATCACGTCACCACTAGGCAACAGTACTTATTATATAAACTGGATACGACTATAGATATGACCCGATGATAACCGGCTAGGTAGTGATGGTATTAAAAGATAACATGTCTATATATTTCTACTGCTTCTAATATACTTCTTGTATAGTATCACTATTACATATCATATATTATATATTAGTATCGTGTTTGTATTACTATAATATTTATTACTACCTCCTTCATTTTACCACTCACTAGGTCGCTTTCTGACGACCCTGGGTTGCATGCCCAGGTTGGAGATCCGAGTTATCGTTTTGTCAGATAGTCCATATGGTTCACATCGGAGACTCATCATTGAGACCATTCATAGGTATCCATGTGATTTATTTCTGTTATCTTATTTATCCCTGTTTTCCTATCTGTTATGATCACTAACCTCTTTCTGCAGGTATTCTTGTACTTATTTCCTGCTAGAACTCTTGTCTATATGGAGGCTATGTCCTGTACTGAGGCTTAACGTACGCGTGAGTGTGTTTTCACCTCGCGTATGTACGTCGCCATAACGTCTCCGTATCCTTGGGATCGGGGCGTTACAATACGTATGCAACGTTGGTGGTTTGAACTTCGGTGGATATGGCACCGAATCTCACTCCAATGGGTAAGGACGGACTGCCCCTACTTTCTTTAATTCATCCCTCTGAGCTAGGGACGCAATTTGAGCTTGGAGACCTTTAAGGACTTCAGCGTCTAAAGAAGAACCCTCCTTGGATTTCTCGATCTTTGGCTGATCATTGCTAAAATGTTCCTCCTCGTCGTGATTGCTCCCGGCATCATTGTTATTTCGATTGCTGAGGAGTTGAGCAAGCATCTGTTGAATATTGTCCAGAGCTTCTTGCTGGGTCTTGGAAGTTTGCTCCTGAGCTTCCAAACGTCGACGAAGATCGTCGTTAACATTATCAGCCATGTTGACTGAGGCTCTGTCTGTTCGCACTGAGCTAACTGTCGCTGAAGAGGCGTACCCACTGTCTTCATCTTCTTCATCCGATGGTTGGAGTGCTCTCCTGGGCTCCGGCGAGGGTAGGGCCGTTGAGAAAGAAGGCTGTTCATAACTGTAGGGTATCGCCACCCTAGATCGGGTGTTTCAGAAAACACCCTCTTCATGCACCAAGACTTCGCCTAAGCCTGGGCTGTAATCTGGATCTGGGGAGCTGTAGGGGTGTCATCGGATGCTTGTCTTCCTCCGCGCAGCTCTCGTCCCCTTCCGGTCATATTGACGGATGCAGAGGGTGGATCTCGCGAGATGCTCCTTTTATGATGTTTCACCGGGGCCTGTACCGATAGTCGATTAAAAACTGATCGTCGTCCTGGAGGGGTGCCGTAGATTGGTCTCAGCCGGCAGTGGACTGAGTGGACTGTCACCAGCTGACATCCCACTTGTTGACAACAGGAGGAAGAGATTTGTTTATTTGTCAAACAATCCAGCGCAGAGGCTCTTTTGGATCGCGCATAGGACGATGTTCTGCTCCTTTTACCCCCGCAGAAGGGGTTAGCATGGAATAGTGCTTCAGTTCTAACTTCGCCACAAAGCGCGAGCTTAGCGCTTGACGAACCGAAGAGCGGAGCACGCTGTGGTGCTTTGCCCGCTATGCTGCTGCGGAGGCGATTAGCCTTGGATAGTACTTTGGCTCTAGCTTCGTGGCCATGAACCCTGCGCGTACGCGGTGATACAGTAGCTTCGCTCATGAGAACGAGGCCGGCGCAAGGCGTTGCTGCTCTCTTGGGCGACGGTATGATTGCCGTCGTGACTTCGCGGCTGGCAACATTGTTGGAGCAGATAGGCATCTTGCCTTTGTTGGCTCAAGGTTACAATCACCCGTTTTAGTGTGTTTTGATGATTACAAAACATATATAGTTATTTGTACTAATTATATTTGTTGTTTTAGTATGCTTCAGGGTTCTAATTAAACTAGAAGGTTTCTTCCCTAAAGGAAGGCGTTTTGACTCAGTCACCTCAATTCGTGCTCAAGAATCAAGTTTTCAAGATCATATGGAGAAGCCCACTTGAAGAACTTGTAGTCCTTAGAACCAATGTAAGAAATAGTTTGTTAAAGTTTGAGTTTGAAAATTGGCTCTAGGATACACACACACGATTTTGCATTCAAGTTTTCATGGTCAAAACTTTTGTTTCATGCCTTAGAATATATATATACATGACCCTAAGTTTTACAAAAATGAATATCATGTTTAGATCATGTATGTATATTCTTTCCAGCATATTACTTATTTTTCCTTACTTCAAAACATTTTTACAAAATTTCCCAAGTTCAGAATTCTGCTGTTTTTCTGTTCAGGCTAGACCGGCCGACCGGCCCGGTAGACCGGCACCTGCATAGGACATGCACGCTTGTGCATGTCTGTCGGCCGACCGCCCGGATCGACCGACTGTCTGCAAGCTTGCTCTCGGGTTTTCTGGGTCGACCGCCGGGTCGACCGCCCGTAGAAAACTGTGTTTTTCTTTTAGAGGACGGTTGACCCTGGGGTCGACCGGAGCCCAACGGATCTTTGCCAGCTGAGCGGACGGTCGACCGGACCGGTCGACCGTCAGGCCTGCAAAGTGCCAACAGCTCTTTCCTCTTTTGTGCAATTCTGAAATCTGTCTTTTTAATCTGTTTTGGCAGACTTTTTCTGAGGTTTTGGAGATCTTTTTCAGAGCAAGTAAGCTTAAAATAAATTATTTTTAACCTATTTCTCTCCCTATAAATAGAGGAGAAGAGTCTCTTGCAATACACCAAGAAAAATCCCTAAGTTTTCATAGTTTTCAAAAGAGAAGAAAAGTTTTTAAGCTCTCCAATTTTCTCATTCTTTCTTGAGCTTGTTTTCAGTTGTGTTCTCTAGCAAAAATCATTCTACAACTGAGTTTTCTCACCACACTTCTAGAGCCAAAATTCCCATCCTCAATCTATAAGGAAGTTGTAAAGAGAAAGTGTTTGTAAGAAGTTTGTGATCCTCTTGGTGATCACTTGGCTACTTGTTCCTTCTTGTTCTTGTGGAGACACCTCTTCGGTAGAGGTTATTGTAAGTGGTGGAGCTCGGTGCTCGGGTCTTTGGTAGACCGTTGTAATCATCCTCGGTGGATAGTGGAAACCCTTCACGGAGGTGAAGGCGGGGAGTAGAGCGGTGGCTCGAACCTCGAAACAAACATCTTGTGTTTGCGATTGCTTTGTGTCCATTTTGCTTTAAATTTCTCTTGCACTCTATTGCCTTCAATTACTTGCTTGAGATCTAATTTTCTTACCTTGTGTTATTGCCTCTAGTTTGTGATACTTGTGATATATCTTGTGTGCATTTCATCATTGCATATTATTCATTCTTTGTTCGATCAATTCTCATACAACAAGGTTGCATTGCGCACCTCTAACCCATTCAAGGGGAATCAGGAGGAAGGAGTTCAGAACCTCTCACGGGGTATTCGGCTCTTAGTCTTGTTTTGAGAGATCGTTGCATCATTCATCCATCTTAGTTTTAAAAAGATTGTTAGATTAGCAATAACACCTATTCACCCCCCTCTAGGTGTTTTTCAATTGGTATCAGAGCTTGGTTACTAGGCTCTTGGGTTACAACCTTAGAGAGATCCTATATTTGCTAATCACCTCATTCATTTTTCATTCACATTCACTTAGTAAAAATGGCCGATGGAATTAAGACCCCCCCAAAATTTGATGGACTTAACTTTCCCATATGGAAGGTTAAGATGACCGTTTTCTTGCAATCTCTAGGAAGTCGAGTTGCAAAGGCCGTGACCAAACCCTTTAGTGCACCCCCCGGTGATGAATCCACTTGGTCCGAAATAGAGACTAAGGAATTTGATGCCAATGCTAGGGCTCATTATGCACTCCTTCAAGCCCTTAATGATGATGATATAGCTAGAGTTATTCATTGCAAGTCCGCATATGAAATTTGGACACATTTGCTAGTTACACATGAAGGGACTTCACAAGTGAAGAGGGCTAAGATAGACCTTCTTCGGTCCCAATATGAAAACTTTTGCATGCAAGAAAATGAGACCATAGATGATATGGTTACAAGATTTACAAAGATCACTAATGGACTTTCTTCTCTAGGTGATGGTATTGACAATGACCAAAGAGTAAGAAAGATCATCCGGGCCCTTCCTCCTTCATGGGAAGTCAAAGCAATCACCTTGAAGGAACTCAATGACAAGGAGGAGATGGAGCTAATAGGTCTCATTGGGAACCTCAAAACCCATGAGATGGAGAGAAAATCTAGGGAGGACATGGCTCCTTCCAAGAAGAAAACAATAGCCTTCAAGAGTCAATCCACACACTCCGACGAAGATGAAGAAGAAGAAGATGACGAAGAGCTCTCACTTCTTGTGAAGAACGTTCGGAGGATGTACAATAAGGCTAAGTTCCAAGGAAGAAGGAGATGGTAAGGAGGCAAAGAAGAAAGAAAATTATATGCTTCAATTGCCAAAGACCGGGACACATTGTTGCGGAGTGTCCGGATAAAGTAAAGCCCTCCACATCAAAGAAGCTCTACAAGAAGAAAGCATTGAAGGCCACATGGGATTCCGAGAGCGAATCCGAGGAGGAAATCGACACCGCCAACATGTACTTCATGGCCAATGAAAGCACAAGTAAGGTAACCCCTTCCACTTCTCTTAATGATGAACTTTCCATGGATGAACTAGGAGAAGCTTTTGTAGAATTATCACATAATTATGATTTCCTAAAGAAAAAGTATTTAAAAATGAAAAAGGAAAATGAGTCTCTTAATCATCAAGTATTTACTCTTTCTAAAGAAAAAGATGACTTGCTCTCTACTTTAGTTACTACTCAAAATGATTTTGATAAGTACAAGATTTCTTGTAAAGGCAAGTCCCCACTAGTTGATTCTAATGAGATTACCATGCTTAAAGAAAGAATAGACTCATTAGGAATTGTTTTGAAAACTTGTGAGTTTGATGAAAAGAAAATTGAGGCCATGTTTCCTAAGAAACAAGCCCCTAAGAAAAATGTTTTCCATGCTCATGCTCATGTTCATACCACATAACCTTTACATCGTGGCAAACCCCAAAAACATGCTCACACTTCACACACTCATCATGCATTCATGTATGGTAAAGTGTTTTCATGTTCATATTGTGGCCGTAAAGGTCACTTAGTTAAGTTTTGCTATGATAGACTAAATGCATCTCGTCATAATATTTGGGTTCGAAACACTAACTTTCAAGGACCCAAGAAAATTTGGGTACCAAAGGCAATGAATTTGTTAAATGATGTAGGTACTTTCCAAGGCCCAACGACGTAGAGGGTTGTGGTATCTTGATAGTGGTTGCCCAAGGCACATGACTTGGGATATCAACAACTTTGCAACCCTATCAAGATACCATGAAGGTGGCACCGTCACTTTCGGAGATGATGCCAAGGGTAAAATCATCGGTATTGGTAATGTCAAACTTGGTTCATCCCCTTTAATAGAAAATATTGTTTTAGTTGATGGACTCAAGCATAATCTCTTGAGTATTAGTCAACTTTGTGATAAAGGTTTTGATGTTATTTTTGATAACATAGCTTGTAGAGTTTTTGATAGACAATCTAATACATGTATATTTTCTGGTTTTCGTGATAGCAATATGTACATGATTGACTTGTCTAAAATGTCTTGCAATATTACTTGTTTAAAAGCCCTCGATGATGACTCTTGGTTGTGGCATAGAAGATTAGGCCACATTTCTTTTGACCACATATCTAGGTTAAACACAAAGGAAATGGTGAAAGGTATTCCTTGCTTGAATTTTGAAAAGGACCGGGTTTGTGACGCATGTCAACTTGGGAAACAAACCAAATCCTCTTTCAAATCAATCAAGGATATCATGACATCACGTCTTTTGGAGTTGATACATATGGATTTATTTGGTCCTACTCAAACCAAAAGTCTAAGTGGGAATCGTTTTGCATTTGTTTTGGTTGATGATTTTTCGCGTTTTACATGGGTTTTCTTTTTAGAGCATAAAAATCAAGCCTTTTCACATTTTCAAGCCTTTAAGAAAAGAGTTGAAAAGGAAATATTCTTCAATTTTAAGAATAAGAAGTGATAGAGGTGGTGAATTCATTAACCTACTCTTTATCACTTTTTGTGAAGAACATGGAATTAAGCATGAACTTTCTTGTCCTAGAACTCCACAACAAAATGGAGTAGTTGAATGGAAAAATCGAACTTTACAAGAGATGGCTAGGATAATGCTAAGCGAATATGGTCTACCACATTATTTGTGGGCCGAGGCCGTTAATACATCATGCTACATATCAAATCGTGTTTTCTTGTGTAAAAATACTTCAAAAACTTCTTTTGAAATGTACTTTTTTAGAAAATCAAATGTTTCATATTTCAAGGTTTTTGGATGCAAATGTTTTGTTTTGAATACAAAAGATAATTTAGAAAATTTTGATGCTAGATCTTATGAGGCTATTTTTGTTGGTTATTCTAACACTAGTAAGGCTTATAGAATTTTCAATAGATCATCTTTGACTATTGAGGAATCTATACATGTTAAGTTTGAAGAATCTAACTTGTTTGTTAAGAATATTGTAGAAATAGATGCATTGGATGAAGGCTTGGAGAAAGTGACTTTGGAGGATACACCTACTATGGGAGACAAGCCAAAGGATGGTGAAGGAAGTGAAGCTAAAGTAGAAGAGGCTCAAGGAGATGAAATTCAATCAATTGAAGTAGAGTCTACTCAACAACTTCCAAAGGATTGGAGATACAATCCTCATCATCCGAAGGACCTCATCATAGGTGAAGTATCTAAAGGGTTAACCACTCGCTCTAAACTTCATGATTTTTGTGGTCATTATGCATTTACTTCTCATGTTGAACACAAGAACGTCCTCGAAGCCGAGGCCGATTCATATTGGTTGCTAGCCATGCAAGAGGAACTCAATCAATTTGAGCGCAACCAAGTTTGGCACCTTGTTCCTAGGCCCCACGATAGACCAACAATTGGTACTAAGTGGATCTTTAAGAACAAGTTGGATGAATCGGGTAACGTTGTTAGGAATAAAGCTAGGTTAGTTGCCCAAGGTTACACTCAAATCGAAGGTGTTGATTTTGATGAAACCTTTGCACCCGTAGCACGGCTTGAAGCCATACGGATGACACTTGCATTTGCATCATATAAAGATTTTAAGTTGTTTCAAATGGATGTTAAAAGTACTTTCTTGAATGGTTTTATTGAAGAGGAGGTGTATGTTGAACAACCCCCTGGGTTTGTTGATCCTACACATCCGGATTTTGTTTTCAAACTTGATAAGGCTCTTTATGGTTTAAAACAAGCCCCTAGGGCTTGGTATGAAAGGCTTTCTTCATTCCTAATTTCAAATGGTTTTAAGAAAGGAAAAATTGACACAACTTTGTTTACAAAACATGTAGAAAATGATATTCTTATTGTGCAAATTTATATAGATGATATTATTTTTGGTTCTACTAATGAATCTCTTTGCCAAGCTTTTGAATCATGCATGAAGGATGAATTTGAAATGTCTATGATGGGGGAGCTCAACTATTTCCTTGGACTCCAAATCAAGCAAAGGAAGGATGTGATCTTCATCAATCAAGCCAAGTACACAAAGGAACTCATCAAGAGGTTCGGGCTTGAAGGCGCTAAAGTGAGCAAAACTCCCATGGCAACAACTACCAAGCTTGATAAGGATGTACAAGGTAAAAGTGTAGATATTAAACTTTATCGTAGCATGATAGGTAGTTTATTGTATTTGACGGCTAGTAGGCCGGATATCATGTTTTCCGTTTGTCTTTGTGCTCGTTTTCAATCATGTCCTAAGGAGTCTCATTTAGCAGCGGTAAAACGCATTATTAAATACCTTAAGGGCACAATTGAAATGGGTTTGTAGTATCCAAAAATCGGACTATTTGAAATGAAGAGTTTTTCGGATGCCGACTATGCGGGTTGTAGGGTAGATAGGAAGAGCACAAGTAGAACATGTCAATTCCTTGGTAATTGTCTTGTATCTTGGTCTTCCAAAAAGCAAAATTCGGTAGCCCTTTCAACCACCGAGGCGGAGTATGTTGCAGCCGGAGCTTGTTGTGCACAAGTTCTTTGGATGAAACATACTCTCCTTGACTATGATTTGCATTTTGATCATATTAAAATATTTTGTGATAATACTAGTACAATTCATATGACAAAGAATGCAAATCAACATAGTAAAACTAAGCACATTGACATTAGATATCACTTTCTTAGAGATCATTATGAGAAAGGTGATATTGATATTGATTATGTTTCTACCGATTTTCAACTTACCGATATTTTTACTAAACCATTAGATTATGCTAGATTCTCTTTTATTTGTGGTGAGTTGAACGTTTGCATTATGGATTCTTAAAGATAAATTTCATTTTGTTGTTTTTATTTTGTTTGACCCTTTTTGATGTATGACAAAAAGGGGGAGAAAAAGAATAAGTTTGTTGTTTAAAAAGAATAAGTTTGTTGTTTAGTGTTTATTTGAGTTTTTGACAAAAACTATTGTATTTTCAATGCTTTATGTATCTTGCTTTTCATAGTCATTCTTTATACATAGCATTATTTGAGGGGGAGCTTCCAAGCTCTTCCTCTATTTTTGTTTAAATAACTTATATGTTTTGTCATCATCAAAAAGGGGGAGATTGTTGGCCCAAGGTTACAATCACCCGTTTTAGTGTGTTTTGATGATTACAAAACATATATAATTATTTGTACTAATCATATTTGTTGTTTTAGTGTGTTTCAGGGTTCTAATTAAACTAGAAGGTTTCTTCCCTAAAGGAAGGCGTTTTATCTCAAGTCACCTCAATTCGGGCTCAAGAATCAAGTTTTCAAGATCATATGGAGAAGCCCACTTGAAGAACTTATAGTCCTTAGAACCAATGTAAGAAATAGTTTGTTAAAGTTGAGTTTGAAAAATTGGCTCTAGGATACACACACACGATTTTGTATTCAAGTTTTCATGGTCAAAACTTTTGTTTCATGCCTTAGTATATATATACATGACCCTAAGTTTTACAAAAATGAATATCATGTTTAGATCATGTATGCATACTCTTTCCAGCATATTACTTAGTTTTCCTTACTTCAAAACATTTTTACAAAATTTCCCAAGTTCAGAATTCTGCTGTTTTTCTATTTCAGGCTAGACCGGCCGACCGGCCCGGTCGACCGGCACCTGCACAGGACATGCACGCTTGTGCATGTCTGTCGGCCGACCGCCCGGGTCGACCGACTGTCTGCAAGCTTGCTCTCGGGTTTTCTGGGTCGACCGCCGGGTCGACCGCCCGTAGAAAACTGTGTTTTTCTTTTAGAGGACGGTCGACCCTGGGGTCGACCTGAGCCCAACGGCTCTTTGCCAGCTGAGCGGACGGTCGACCGGACCGGTCGACCGTCAGGCCTGCAAAGTGCCAACGGCTCTTTCCTCTTTTGTGCAATTCTGAAATCTGTCTTTTTAATCTGTTTTGGCAGACTTTTTCTGAGGTTTTGGAGATCTTTTTCAGAGCAAATAAGCTTAAAATAAATTGTTTTTAACCTATTTCTCTCCCTATAAATAGAGGAGAAGAGTCTCTTGCAATACACCAAGAAAAATCCCTAAGTTTTCATAGTTTTTAAAAGAGAAGAAAAGTTTTTAAGCTCTCCAATTTTCTCATTCTTTCTTGAGCTTGTTTTCAGTTGTGTTCTCTAGCAAAAATCATTCTACAACTGAGTTTTCTCACCACACTTCTAGAGCCAAAATTCCCATCCTCAATCTATAAGGAAGTTGTAAAGAGAAAGTATTTGTAAGAAGTTTGTGATCCTCTGGGTGATCACTTGGCTACTTGTTCCTTCTTCTTGTTCTTGTGGAGACACCTCTTCAGTAGAGGTTATTGTAAGTGGTGGAGTTCGGTGCTCGGGTCTTTGGTAGACCGTTGTAATCGTCCTCGGTGGATAGTGGAAACCCTTCACGGAGGTGAAGGCGGGGAGTAGAGCGGTGGCTCGAACCTCGAAACAAACATCCTGTGTTTGCGATTGCTTTGTGTCCATTTTGCTTTAAATTTCTCTTGCACTCTATTGCCTTCAATTACTTGCTTGAGATCTAATTTTCTTACCTTGTGTTATTGCCTCTAGTTTGTGATACTTGTGATATATCTTGTGTGCATTTCATCATTGCATATTATTCATTCTTTGTTCGATCAATTCTCATACAACAAGGTTGCATTGAGCACCTCTAACCCATTCAAGGGGAATCAGGAGGAAAGAGTTCAGAACCTCTCACGGGGTATTCGGCTCTTAGTCTTGTTTTGAGAGATCGTTGCATCATTCATCCATCTTAGTTTTAAAAAGATTGTTAGATTAGCAATAACACCTATTCACCCCCCTCTAGGTGTTTTTCAGCCTTTTTCTTCGTGAGAGAGACGCGGTTTTGGCGTAACTACGCCTAAGGCTTTGCCCAGCGACTTCTGTTTAGGCCTCCACATCTGCTTTGGCAGAGGATACTTAGGTTCGCATGGAACATGATCAGCGACACACAAGGCTGAAGGGTGTTGGAAGAATTCTGCTTCTGCTTTCTGTTCTGAAATCTTGGTCATGGAGACCTTCCTATGCTTCCGCGCTCGAAGCATTAGGCCACCCCCAGAGAGAACTTCTTCAAATCTTCCTTGATCGAACTGAACCACCAAGTTCTCGAAAGTCCATGACCTGGGCTGCGGGCGTGCTTCGTTGTTGCGCCAGAGAACTGCAGTAGGTTCGCAGGGAGCCTTTTCTTTCTCCGCAGAGACTTTCTTTGAAGATTTAGCCAGAGGGGCTCTGGCTGCACCGGCTTTTCTAATTTCAGAGTTAGACCCGAAGGTCTGTTCGCCGCATTGCGACACTTGATTCTCAGCAGTGGAGAATATTTTCCCCAGCGGAGTCGCCACCTTGTTTTCCATTGATTTGCAAAGGGAAAAACTTACAATAAAAAGGGTTGAGGAGCTAAATTACAAATATTCTAAAAGATTTACAAATAGATCTCCTCAGAGATTCTGGAGAAGTGTGCCGATAGGAGTCTGGTCAGCGCGCGATCACTTTATCCCTTTGACGATGCGAGCGATGAGATTCCCTTCTCGCTTGGTTCGGGGAATCAGAGAACAGAAGGTTGGTAGAACCCTCTTGCTACTTCTCAAAACCGCCTTCAATTAGGAATTCCTTCTTGCCTGGTTCCGGAGATTCCTTGAGAAGAAGGTATTAGGGTATCAACACCCTGATTAGAGAAGTAATTCTCTAAAAGTCTCTGAATTCTTGTGCGCACGGTGCATCGTGAAGAAGTCTCTGCTTGTGGAGTCCTCTCTCGAGCGTATCGCGTGTGTCCCTCTTCTTCTGGAGGTGGTCCTCTATTTATAGACAGAACAGGGGTATAATTGTCCCTTGAAAATATGAAAATAGATTGAATCAAATCTGTTTAAATCTGGAAAGTAGCCTTGCTGCGAGGTTAGGATCAGCTTCTGCGAAGCTAGAAGTAGCAGGTTGGTTGATCCTCTTGATCTGTTTTGATCCTTTCCATATAATTGGAAGATTTTCCCTGATCCTCTTACTCGTTTTAGAAGAGTCAAGAGATTGTGGCAATCAACTGCCAAATTTGATCTCAGATTTGATCTTGATTAGATTTGATCTCAATCCTGATTAGATTTGATCTCATCTGGAGATTTGATTGGTTAAGGGTTGACCATAGCAGACCAGCAGCGGCGCTGCCCGCAGAGGTGCCGGAGGCAGTATCTGGCGAAGTCAGAGGAAAGCTTCTTCAGCGGAGCTAGATGTCATCTGTTGCGAAGCTATCATATACTCTTTCTGCATAGTTGTGCGTGGCTTCAGGCGGAGCTAACTCTCTCTGCGAAGGTACGCTTCAGCAGTTCAAGCGAAGCTATGAGTTAATTTCCTGGCGGAGTTGTAAATGGCATCAATGCGAAGTTGAATGATCTTAGCCTCTCAAGCAAGGCTATCCCTTTGGCTCATATAATGCTAAGTGCTAGCATTTTTAGACCTGCTGAGGTCTGTTTAGAAACAATCTGGGTTCACTGTCTGCTTGCTGGATCAGTGGAGTCCAAGTTGCTTCCCTATCCCTCGGAGACGGGTGAAAACTGGTCTTCAGCTCGTCTGTCACTTGTCTTTTATAAATGTCAACAAGTTTAGACATTGTTCGGACCAATAAGAATCTTGTCTTTTTAAGTGTCAGCACTTATTGTGGCCGGAATGGTCATTTAGCCAAATTTTGTTATGATCATATAAATAGTATGAATAATCATGTTTGGGTTCGAAACACTAATATATTAGGACCCAAGAAAATATGGGTACCAAAATCCACTCCTAGTCTATTTGATGTAGGTGTGGGCTCTCACATAACGTTAGAGTTATTCGTGCCTTTAGGTGAATGCGTTTCGAGCTAAACGGTGACACTTTTGGATGCATCACTTTTAAGGAAAGTTTGGTAGAAGGACCACCATGGTTTGAAGATATAGAGATGTGCTCTCTTGGTTTTGGTAACGATCTCTAACTCCTCATTTAGTTTACATGCTTTCATATTAGTAATTTTTAGCATGCCTTGTTTTAATGATTATTATGTTAAATGCTATGATAATTAGACTTGTGACATACACGTATAGTAATTGAGATACACCCATGTTCATATGGATTCATATTTTATGTTCTCACTTTAATTTAATTATTGTGTATATCCTTACTCTAAGACTTGTACATTTAGCATAATGATCATATTGATTTATAATTTATTTTATGATTCATGTTTTGATTACATGTTTAAATGTAATCTTCATTAAAACTTATGTAAATACTTGTACAACTAATGAGCCACAATTGATTCTTATATGTTTGTGCTTAAATGCTCATTTGTACCCATTAGATGTACTAGTATAACCTAGTTTTGATGATTCTCTCATTTACACTTGTATTTTCTATTTTTCCACATGGTTTCATGATAATGTGTTAGCTTCATGTATATGTTACTTTTGTCTAAACTAATAGATATACATGTACATCCTTAAGCCACTTGCCTTCATGCAATATACTGTTGTGGACTCATTTATACTTGGATAAGTATGTATACTCTAGTTTATACAAAACATACATATGTCTTGAGGTTTGTTTTGTTTTGATGAAAATTAAACTTTTATATTTTTCATGTTTGTAAAAGAATTTGATTGAGTTTAAATGCCTTATTTTCATGATTTTGCTGATTACATGATTCTTACACTCTATATTTGGTGTTTACTTATGACTTTATTTTCATGAGTTTATATGTGCTTTATAGACTTTGAGTGTCAATTATTATATGATTTCATGTTTTCATGAGATGTATGATTTGGTTTCATAATTTGAAGGATTTCTTACTAGTAGTTAAAAATATCTTTAAAACTAGTTTCTATTCTTCAAATGGTAGAGTTTTCAAACTATTCTTATTTACTTTTAAATCATAATTTTTGAAAACCCCTACCTTCTAAGGGTGGTTGGATGGGCGACCATAACTTGTATACCCTTCTTGAATATCTTTTAAACTTGTGCATGATAAGGGTGGTAGGTTTGAGTTATACACTTGATCCTCATTATATTTCTATTGGTATCAAAATTGATATAGTATATATCTGTATACTCATATGTATTTTCTATATATGCCTCATATTTTAATTGGTATATCCATACATACATATATATGATTTGATTGTGCTTGTTTCACATGTCTTTATAATTTTTTAAAAAAAGCACAAATTATGTTTGCTAAGTTTGATTTAATTCATCATGTCAATTATTTTTAATTAGTATCTATTACAAGCTTATGCATTATTTATTTTAGTATTTCATAAAGGGGGAGGAAATTCTTGTTTTTAAATTGGTTTTATGTAAAATTGGTATTGATTGTATTTTCAATTTGTATCAGTTTTCATTTCAAATTGGTATCTTACTCCCACCATTTATGATATAAAATACTTTGGTTTGATATATGCTAACATTTCTAATATTAGTATCAATGATCTTAAATTGGTATTATTCTCTATTTGGTATCCTTATTGCAAAATGATTTTATGCATATATTGTTTATTGGTTGTTTCCTAACCCTTTTTGATGTATGACAAAAAGGGGGAGAAGGTTTCATGCTTTGGTTTCATGTTTTATACATGTTCATATTTTGTACATGTTTATCTCATATATGTAGGTTTCATGTTCTGTACATGTTCATATATGTATACGTTTTCATGTTTTATACATGTTCAAGTTTTGTACATGTTTATCTCATATATGTAGGTTTCATGTTTGTACATGTTCGTATTATATACATTTTCATGTTTTATACTTGATAAAATAGAGCATCATTTGAGGAGGAGCTTTTACCTCTCTCTTATTTTTGTTTTACAGCTTATATGTTTTGTCATCATCAAAAAGGGGGAGATTGTTGGCCAAAAGGTTACAATTCCCGGGTTATGTGTTTTGATGATAACAAACCATATAAAAGCTATTTGGTACTAATAGAACTTAAAGAATGAATTTCAGGTTGATACAGGTATTGATGGCTCCAGAGTTCCCAAGCATGGGATTTAGGGTCTAGCTCAAACGTTGCTCAAAATCAACTGTCAGAGACTCCTGCTTGTAGATTCATATAGTTTATTTTGTTAAAAAATAGTATATACGTTTGTATCTCATACATACACACACACACAAATTCAATACGTTTGGTTTTTGGTTTAACCGGTTTTGGATTTCAAGTACATATATCGGGTTTTAGATTTGAGCCAGTTTTAGTTCTGATGATCTGCTTGACACCCTTTTATATTTGTTATCATAACTTCTTATTTTTATATTCAAATAACATAATTTAACTTGCATTTTAAATCTAACTTTTAGATCTAAATTTATTATTCAATAACCATTTTCAGATTCAAATATTAAAGATGTCAAATATTTGGTTGAACTCTATTCTTTTTCTGAAAACAGCTTACAGTTTTTGATTTGACACCTGTCAGTGTTTTATTGATAACATTTTAATACAAAATGATATTGAGTTGATTTCAGTTGCATTTAAAACAAGACTTAAAGATTTACAAATTATTCCTATATATCTATTTCTGAATTCGGACGTTTGCAGCTTGAAAAATGTGCTCAAAGTTGACCAATCTCCCAAATTGACAGTAATGGCTAATTTTCTGGAGGCTGATTTTTAACATGTTTTTAAAACGTGTTTAAGTTTAAAAAAAACGTGGTTAGCTGTATTAAAGGGTCAATTTCTTCCTCTTTTATTCAAGTAAAAGTTTTCTATATTTACTCTTCCTAAATCTTATATAAAGGGGTCATTAGGGTAGAGGTTTTCACAACAACAAATTCAAAGATCAAAAGTTTTGAGTTTTCTTGAGAAAGAGTTTTTGTTTAAGTTTTGAGCTATTATTTTCAAATATTTTCTGAGAGTTTTTGGTTCTTAAAATTTCTCTTCTATTTTTATATCACTTATAAAACCTTGAGCTTCAATCTTATATATTATTCTCTAGGGTTTTTGTAAAGAAAGTTTTTCAAGAGAGAGTTTGTGGTCTTTTGATCATCCAGTACTTATTGTAATTGTTGCTACGCTATCTCTGGACTAGAGGAGTATGATTGAGGAGTTGGGTACTCCCTAGTGATTGTACTTCTTTGTGGAAGTTCTAGTAGATCGAAAATCCTTCTAGGTGCAGGAGGGACGTAGAGCTGGGTGCTCGAACCTCGAAACAAATCTCTGTGTTTACAATTGGTTTACTTGTGTTATTTACTTACTTTCCATTTATTCATTCATTCTTATATTGTCGATCTTTACTCTCACAACAAGATTGCATTGCGCACCTCAAACTCTTATTTAAAGGAATCACGAGGAAGGAGTTTAGAGCCCTTCACGGGGTATTCAGCTTCTAATCTTACTTTGAGTGATCATTGCATCATCTCATTTTTAAATTTGTTCATTGATTAGCATTATCACCTATTCACCCCCCTCTAGGTGATTTCATTAGGGACCACGTGCACTGGGCTAACCCATTGGCTATCGAAAATGGGATAAATGATCCCATTATCCAATAGTTTCATTATTTTACCTTGTAACAACCTCTTGCATGAGCGGGTTTAGCCAACGTTGTAGGTCCCTCTTCGGTTTAACCCCTTCATTTAGATGGATTCTATACTAGACTATTTTAGGACTTAGTCCCTTGAAATCGGCCATAGTCCAACATATGGCTTCCCTATGTCTCTTAAGGGTTACCAATAGGTCTTCCTCTTGCCTATTAGTCAAATTAGATGCAACTATGACTGGTAGCGTCTCTTGTTCACCAAGGTAGTTGTGAAATCACCTAGAGGAGGGTGAATAGGTGATAATGCTAATCAATGCACAAATTAAAATGTTATGATGCAACGATCACCCGAAACAAGACTAGAAGCGAATACCCTATGAAGGGCTCTGAACTCCTTCCTCGTGATTCCTCTAGATATGAGTTTGAGGCGCGCAATGCAATCTTGTTGTATGAGTATTAATCGACAATATAGCAATGGATATAAAGCAAGTAAATAAAGCAAGTAAACCAATCGCAAACACTGAGATTTGTTTCGAGGTTCGAGCATCCAGCTCTACGTCCCCGCCTTCACCCAGAAGGATTTTCCAACCACTATAACTTTCACAAAAAATTACAATCACACCGGAGTACCCAACTCCTCAATCACACTCCTCTAGTACAAAGGTAGTGGAGCCACAAGTATGAGAATATCTTGGTGATCAAAAGACCACAAACCCTCTTTTGAAAACCTTTTTCCCTTACAAAAACCCTAGAGAATAATGTGTAAGATTGAGGCTCAAGTTTTGTAAGTGAAAAAGAAAATGAAATTAAAGAGAGTTTTGAACCAAAAACTTCAGTAAAGAGAGAGAATTTTGAGCACAAAAACAGAGAACAAAAACTTCTTTTGAAAGCCTTAAACTTGAATACTTTTTTCAAAAGATTGTTGTGATTACCTCAACCCTAATCGTCCCTATTTATAGGATAAAAGTAGGGATTAAAGAGTAAACTATTATAATAAATAATTAGGAAATATTTGACCCAAAATCAACCCCCAAATTTGTTTAGAGATAAAACTCATGTTTAAAAACGTGTTTAATAAAGTAGCCGTTAGGGCTGAAATCAAGCACACGGTCAACCGGCCGGTCGACCGGGTTTTCAAAAATTTTAGTCGTTGCCAGCCCACGGTCGACCGGCCGGTCGACCGTAACAAACAGAAACATGGGTGCTTTCAGTCGGCCGATGGTCGGTCAACTGACATGGGGTCCGGTCGACCGCCCGGTCGACCGGGAGACGTGCACACATGCACACACCCAAATGGTCAAAAACCCGGTCGACCGCCTGATCGACCATCCTGACCTGAAACAAGGCCGGTCGACCGTCCGGTCGACCGCAACAGGCCAAAAATCAGTCTTTTGAAAAAGGTTTTGAAAATCCTGATAGTTTTCAAATCAATTTTGATCAAGACTTGGTATACTATACAAAATAGAGTTTGTAAGTTTTAGAATATGTTTAAAAACTATTTTGTATATAGGAGAAATATCTTTTAGAGAAATCATGTGCAAAAACTTGTGTGTGGGGAAAATTGAGCTTCAACATTATACACTATTCTTTAACAAACTAAAAATATTAAAACAGAGAAATGAAGTCTCTGAGCCGCGTTACACCAAGCTAGAGCCTTCTCTTCTATGAAACCGTCCTCTTTCGCCATTTGCCTTTAAGCATCATAATTCCTTGCAATAGCTTAGAAGGACCATCTGAATAGTACTAACCTGAAACTCATTCTAAACAACTTATTAGTACCATATAGCTTCTATGTGTTTTGTTATCATCAAAACTTAAACAAATGGAGAGTGTAACCTTTTGGGCCTACAATCTCCCCCTTTTTGATGATGACAAAACATATATAAGTTATAACACAAAATATAAAAGGGAGGTAAAAACTCCCCCTCAAATGATGATATATTAAACAAGTATAAAACAAGTTTTCATGAGATAATAACAAAACACCATCAATAAAACGAAAGCATCAATAAAACACTATCAATAAAACACCAAATCATAACACATATTTCTCCCCCTTTTTGTCATATATCAAAAAGGGATATATTAGCAAGAAAACTTTCTTATTCAACACAAACATTAAGTTCACCACATATAAAAGAAAATCTATTATAATCAAGTGGTTTAGTAAAAATAACGACAAGTTACAAATCGGAAGAAACATAATCAATCTCAATATCATCTTTCTCAAAATGATCTCTGAGAAAGTGATATCTAATCTCAATGTGCTTGGTCTTACTATGTTGATTTGCATTCTTAGTCATATGTATAGTACTAGTATTATCACAAAATATTTTATATGGTCATAATGTAAATCATAATCAAGGAGAGTATGTTTCATCCAAAGGACTTGTGCACAACAAGCCTCGCCGCAACATACTCCGCCTCGGCGGTTGAGAGGACTACCAAATTTTATTTCTTAGAAGACCATGAAACAAGACAATTACCAAGAAATTACCATGTTCCACTAGTACTCTTCCTATCCACTCTACAACCCGCATAGTCGGCATCCGAAAAACTCGTCATAGAGAAATCTCCGATTTTCGGATACCATAGACCCATTCCAATAGTGCCCTTAATATAACGAATAATGCGTTTTACGCAATTAAATGAGATTCTTTGGGACACGATTGGAATCTGGCACAAAGACACTCACTAAACATAATATCCGGCCTACTAGCCGTTAAATACAACAAACTACCAATCATGCTTCTATACAACTTGATATCAACACACTTACCTTGGTCACCCTTATCAAGCTTGGTGGTGGTGGCCATGGGAGTGTTGCAAATTTTGAGTCTTCAAGCCCAAATTTCTTGATGAGTTTCTTGGAGTACTTGACTTGGCATATGAATATCCCATCAAACATTTGCTTGATTTGGAGTCCAAGAAAATAATTCAATTCACCCATTAATGACATCTCAAATTCATGTTGCATGCATTGTTCAAACTCCTTGCAAAGTAACTCATTAGTAGAACCAAAGATTATATCATCAATATATATTTGAACTATAAGAATGTCACTATCAACATGTTTAGTAAAAATGTGGTGTCTACTTTGCCTTTAACAAAATTATTTGAAAGAAGAAAACTAGAAAGCCTTTCATACCAAGCTCTTGGAGCTTGTTTTAAACTATACAATGCTTTATCAAGTTTGAAAATAAAATTTGGATGTTCATGATCCACAAAATCGGGAGATTGTTCAACATAAACTTCCTCATCAATGAAACCATTTAAAAATGCACTTTTTACATCCATTTAAAAAAGTTTAAAATTTTTAAAAGATGCATAAGCTAGTGTGATCCGTATGGCTTCAAGCCAAGCTACGGATGCAAAGGTCTCCTCAAAGTCGATTCCTTCAACTTGAGTGTAACCTTGGGCCACTAACCTAGCCTTATTCCTAATAACATTTTCTGACTCATCCAACTTGTTCCTAAAAATTCACTTAGTATCAATTATTGGTCTATCGTGGGGTCTAAGAATAAGGTGCCAAACTTGGTTGCGCTCAAATTGATTGAGCTCTTCTTGCATAGCTAGCAACCAATATGAGTCACCCTCGGCTTCGAGGATGTTTTTGAGTTCAAAATGAGATATGAATGCAAAATTATCACACAATTCATGGAGTTTGGAGTGAGTGGTTACCCCTTTAGATACATCACCTATGATGAGATCCTTGGGATGATTTGTAGCGTATCTCCAATTTTTAGGAAGTGGTTGTGATTGTTCCACTTCATCCTTTTGAACTTCACCAATGGGTTCTTGCTTTTCTTCTTGGATGGGTGAGTCGTTCAAGGATATTTTCTCTATGTCCTCACCTAATGAGTCAATCTCTATAACATTCTCAACAATAGTATTAGATTCTTCAATTTAACATGCATAGATTCTTCAATAGTATGAGAAGATTTATTAAATACTCTATAAGCTTTGCTAGTACTAAAATATCCAACAAATATTGCTTCGTAAGCCTTAGCATTAAATTTACCCAAATTATCTTTAGTATTCAAAACAAAACACTTGCATCCAAAAACTTTAAAGTATGAAACATTTGGTTTTCTTAAATGATAAATTTCAAAAGAGGTTTTGAAAGTATTTTTACACAAATAAATACGGTTTGATATGTAGCATGCGGTGTTTACGGCCTCGGCCCATAAATATTGAGGGAGTCCATATTCACTTATCATAGTCCTAGCCATCTCTTGAAGAGTTCTATTCTTCCTTTCTACTACTCCATTTTGTTGTGGAGTTCTAGGACATGACATTTCATGCTTAATTCACTTTTCATCACAATAAGTCATGAAGAGTTGGTTAACAAACTCACCACCTCTATCACTTCTTATTTTTAAAATTGAAAATCCTTTCTCTTTTTCAACCCTTTTTCGAAAAATCTTAAAATGATCTTTGTGTTCCAAAAAGAAAACCCAAGTGAAATGAGAAAAATCATCAACTAAAACAAAAACATATCTACTTCTATTTAAGCTTTTAGTTTTAGTTGGTCCAAAAAGATCCATGTGAATCAATTCTAATGGTCTAGTTGACGTGATATCCTTGATTGGTTTGAAAGAAAACTTGGTTTGTTTCCCAAGTTGGCACGCACCACAAATGCGGTCTTTTTCAAACTTCAAGTAAGGAATACCTTCACCAATTCCTTAGAATTAATTCTAGCAAGATGATCAAAAGATGCATGTCCTAATCTTCTATGTCAAAGCCATGAAATCTCATCAAAAGCATTCAAACATTTAGTAGAACAATCCAAATTAAGAATGTCAATAATATAGACATTATTTTCACGAAATCCAGTGAGAATACAATCATTGGTTTTACAATCAAAAATTTTGCAAGAAGATTCATCAAACACAACTTTGAGACCACGATCATAAAGTTGACTTATACTAAGCAAGTTATGTTTAAGCCCATCAACAAGAACAATATTTTCTATTAAAGAAGATGCACCAATCTTAATGTTACCTATACTGATGATGATGCCCTTGGAGTCATCTGCGAAGGTGACGGTGCCACCTTCAACGTACCTTGATAGGGTTGTGAAGTTATTGATATCCCATGTCATATGCCTTGAACAACCACTATCAAGGTACCACCGCTCCTTATGTCTTGGAGCCTTGGTGTGTACCTACATCAAATAATTTAGGACTTGATTTTGGTACCCATATTTTCTTGGGTCCTAAAGAGTTAGTGTTTCGAACCTACACAAGATTATTTGTCCTATTTATATGATCATAGCAAAATTTTACCAAATGGCCATTCCGGCCACAATAAGTACATTTATAAATTCTATCATATTTAAAAGCATAATGAGCATGTGGCTTACGAACATGTGAATTGTGAGCATGAATAGTTTTAACATAAGTGTCATTTGAAGTGTTGGCATGATGAGCATGTGAATTTTTGGCATGATTTGTTTTATCATTTTTAGCATGTGGAGTGTGCATATGCTTCTTTGAAAACATTTCTTCTAATTTATTAGTGCTAAAAGCATTCTTTTAAAACATTTTCAAAATCATTGATTTTAGTTTTTAACAAGGATAATTCATTTTCATCAATTTTTAGAAATTTAGCTTTACAAGTAACTTTATAAGCATCAAACTCTCTTTTTGTTGAAATAAGATTAGAAGAAAGTTCATCTTTTTCTTTTGAAGAAATTGCAAGTTGATTTTTAAGCATCTCAATTTTCTTTTTTAATTTTGAACACTCTACCTTTTTATCATCAAAACTTTCAGAAAGTTCAACAAAAGCATGTACTAATATTTCTCTACTTATTTCATTTTCATCATCAAGAGGTTGAGTAGTTACCTTGGGTGTGTTTGCCATGAAACACATATTTGCCGTGTCGACTTCATCTTCAGATTCACTTTCCAAATCCCAAGTGGCTTTGTATACCTTCTTTTCAACCGGCCTCTTTTGCTTTAAGGAGGAAGTCATCTTTTTCTTGAAATCGGGACAATCAGCCATGATGTGTCTGGGTTTCTGACAGTTATAGCATATGATCCTTTTCTCCTCCTTCCCTTCCCATCGCTTTCTATAGTTGAGTTTATTCTTGCGGTATATTCTCTTTACATTTCTCACAAGGAGAGATAGCTCTTCATCCTCTTCTTCATCTTCTTCATCGTCATAGCTGGTAGAGGAAGACTTGAAAGGTATGGACTTTTTCTTTTGAGGTACCGCTTCTTCTTTTGCCTTCTTCTCCATCTCATAAGTCTTTAGGTTTCCGATAAGACTTATGAGCTCCATCTCGTCTTTGTCATTCAACTCCTCCAAGGTGGTAGCTTTGATTTCCCATGACGAAGGAAGAGCACGAATCACTTTACGCACCTTTTGGTCGTTGCTTATATCATCACCTAGAGAAGAAAGAGTATTGGTAATCTTAGTAAACTTGGTAATCATATCATCAATAGATTCTTCTTCTAGCATTTTAAAACTTTCATATTGGGAACGCAAGAGATCTATCTTAGCTCTCTTGACTTGTGATGTCCCCTCATGAGTGACCAATAAGTGTTGCCAAATCTCATAGGCGGATTTGCAATGAATAACCCGTGTTAGATCATCCTCATTCAAAGCTAAAAGTAGGGCATTTTGAGCCTTAGAGTTAGCATCAATTCCTTGAAGGTGAGTTCGGACCAAGTGTCCTCCTCACTTTCAGGTCTACTATAGGGCTTGATTAAGGACTTAGCAACTAGACTACCTAGAGATTGTAGAAAATTTGTCATCCTAACTTTCCATATGGGAAAGTTGAGTCCATCAAATTTGGGAGGGGTCTTAATGTTACCCGCCATCTTTACTAGTGTATGAATGAAAATATGCAAATAGTGATTAGCAAATTTTAGGATCTCTTTAAGGATGTGAAGCCAAAAGTTAGAGTCCTTACTCTGATACCAATTGAAATCACCTAGAGGGGGTTAATAGGTGATAATGCTAATCAATGCACAAATTAAAATGTTATGATACAATGATCACCCGAAATAAGACTAGAAGTCGAATACCCTATGAAGGGCTCTGAACTCCTTCCTCTTGATTCCTCTAGATAAGAGTTTGAGGTGCGCAATGCAATCTTGTTGTATGAGTATTGATCGACAATATAGCAATGAATATAAAGCAAGTAAATAAAGCAAGTAAACCAATCGCAAACACTCAGATTTGTTTCGAGATTCGAGCACCCAGCTCTACGTCCCGCCTTCACCCAGAAGGATTTTCCAACCACTATAACTTTCACAAAGAATTACAATCACACCGGAGTACCCAACTCCTCAATCACACTCCTCTAGTTCAGAGGTAGTGGAGCCACAAGTATAAGAATATCTTAGTGATCAAAAGACCATAAACCCTCTTTTGAAAACTTTTTTCCCTTATAAAAACCTGAGAGAATAATGTGTAAGATTGAAGCTCAAGTTTTGTAAGTGAAAAAGAAAATAAAATTGAAGAGAGTTTTGAACCAAAAACTTCAGTAAAGAGAGAGAATTTTGAGCACAAAAACAGAGAACAAAAACTTCTTTTGAAAGCCTTAAACTTGAATACTTTTTGTAAAAGATTGTTGTGATTACCTCAACCCTAATCATCCCTATTTATAGGATAAAGGTAGGGATTAAAGAGTAAACTATTATAATAAATAATTAGGAAATATTTGACCCAAAACCAGCCCCCAAATTCGTTTAGAGATAAAACTCACGTTTAACAACGTGTTTAATAATGTAGCCGTTAGGGCTGAAATTGTTGGCCCAAGGTTACAATCACCCATGATTAGTGTATTTTGATGATTACAAAACATATTAGTTATTTGTACTAATAACATTTGTTGTTTAAGTGTGTTTCAGATTTCTATTCATTCTAGAAGTCTTCTCTCACAAATATAAGGATTTGGACTCAAGTCAACTCCAATTGGGCTCAAGGAACAAGTGTTGAAGATCATATGGAGAAGCCTATTGAAGATCTTGAAGTCTTAGAATCATTGTAAGAAATAGAATGTTAAAATTTGAGTATATGAAATTTGGCTCTAGGATTTGCACACACATTTGTTTCATATATTTCCTATGTTTTGAAAATGTTTATTCTAAGTTTTATGCCTTAGTTTATATACATGTACCAATAGCTTTAATCTTGAAGATCTTGTTTAAAACATGTGTATAAACTATTTTCTGCATAATACTTAGCTATATGTATTTTTAAAATATTTTTCAAAATTTTTCTAAACTCAAAACAGCCCAGTTTTTCTGTTTCAGGCAACTTCGGTCGACCGGCCCGGTCGACCGGCGATGTGTCTGGACATGCACTGTTCGTGCATGTCTGTCGGTCGACCGAACCGGTCGACCGATGGAGAGCAAATTGCTCTCGGGTTATTTCGGTCGACCGAACCGGTCGACCGGAAGAAGGAAACTGTGTTTCCTCTTTTGGGACGGTCGACCGGACCGTTCGACCGGGCGCCAACGGCTCTTTGCAGCTGTGCTGGCGGTCGACCGGACCGGTCGACCGCCAGGCCTGTAACAAGCCTAACGGCTCTTTCCTCTTTGGGCAGTTCTGAAAAACTGTTTTTATTTTCAGCTTTAACAGATTTTTGGAGAGTTGTTGGGGAGCTTTTCAGAGAAAATAAGACAAAAAGAAATTGTTTTAACCTATTTTCTAACCCTATAAATAGAGGAGAAGTCTCTCTTGCATTTCACTAAGAAAAATCCTCAAGTTTGCTTGTTTTCAAAAGAGAAAAGAAAAGAGTTTAAAGCTTTCATTTCAATTCTTTTTGAGCTAGTTTTTCAGTTGTGTTTGATTGCTAATATCACTCTACAACTGAAGTTTTTCTCACCACACTTCATAGAGCCAAAATCCAATACTCATTCTATAGTGAAGTTGTAATTCAAGTGAGAGTGTTTGTAAAAGAGTTTGAGAAGAGTGTAGTGATCTTGTTGTGATCACTTTTGTTCTTGTATTCCTTTCCTTGTGGTGCAACCTCTTCGGTAGAGGTCATTTGTACTCGGTGGAGCTCGGTGCTCGGTCTTCGGTAGACCAAATTGTAAAGGCATCCTCGGTGGATAGTGGAAACCCTTCACGGAGGTGAAGGCGGGGACTAGAGCAAGTGTGCTCGAACCTCGAAACAAATCATCTTGTTTGCGATTGCCTTTGCGTTATTCTTGCTTACAATTTCTCTTGCTTTATATTGTCTTGAATTATTTGCTTGAGAACTAACCCTTTACTTGTGCAATCTTGTCTTGTTCACTTTACTTGCTATATTGCTTGTGTGTATTTCATCATAGCATTTCATCCTTTACTTGTTCGATCATATCTCATACAACACGGTTGCATTGCGCACCTCTAACCCATATCTAGGGGAATTGGGAGGAAGGAGTTCAGAACCTCGCAAGGGGTATTCGGCTCTTAGTCGTGTTTTGAGAGATCGTTGCATCACTCATTTAATTAAAGTTTAAAAAGATCATTAGATTAGCATTCACACCTATTCACCCCCCCTCTAGGTGTTTTTCAGAAATCAAGCACACGGTCGACCGGCCGGTCGATCGGGTTTTCAAAAATTTTAGCCGTTGCCAGCCCTCGGTCGACCGGCCGGTCGACCGTAACAAACAGAAACATGGGTGCTTTCAGTCGGTCGAAGGTCGGTCAACTGACATGGGGTCCGGTCGACCGCCCGGTCGACCGGGAGACGTGCACACATGCACGCACCCAAACGGTCAGAAGCCTGGTCGACCGCTCGGTCGACCGTCCTGACCTGAAACAAGGCCGGTCGACCGCAACAGGCCAAAAATCAGTCTTTTGAAAAAGATTTTGAAAATCCTGATAGTTTTCAAATCAATTTTGATCAAGACTTGGATACTATACAAAATAGAGTTCGTAAGTTTTAGAATATGTTTAAAAATATTTTGTATATAGGAGAAATATCTTTTAGAGAAATCATGTGCAAAAATTTGTGTGTGGGAAAAATTGAGCTTCAACACTATACACTATTCTTTAACATACTAAAATATAAAAATAAAGAAATGAAGTCTCTGATCCGCGTTACACCAAGTTAGAGCCTTCTCTTCTATGAACCGTCCTCTTTCGCCATTTGCCTTTAAGCATCATAATTCCTTGCAATATCTTAGAAGGACCATCATGAATAGTGCTAACCTGAAACTCATTCTAAACAACTTATTAATACCATATAGCTTCTATGTGTTTTTTTATCATCAAAACTTAAACAAATAGAGAGTGTAAACTTTTGGGCCAACAAGTTGTACTTAAGATGTTTAGGTAAGGTCTTTAACTCCAAGGAAGGGGTGGCTCGATGGGTGAAGGTGTTGAGCTTAAATTCTCCATCTCTATAGAACTTGGATTTGCTGCCCACTCAATCTCATCAAGGCTGAGATCACTAGATTCTAACTCTTCATCATCCTTTGATTCTAGTGTGATCTCCTCTTTGTGCTCACTAGTCATATTTTCAATGAAGTTGACCTCAAAGGGTTGGCCGTTTATGTCAAAGGGGTGTTTACCTAAGTTAAAAATATTGACTTCTTGGTCATGTCTCCAAAAGTCAATCTCATGGATCCGTTTCTATAATTTATGATTGCGTTAGCAGTTATTAGGAACGGACGTCCTAAGATGACGGGAGTTTGGGACCTAGGATTAGACACAGGTTGTGTCTCTAAAATAATGAAATCTACTTGGTAAATGAATTCTCATACACGTGTAAGAACATCATTGATCTCTCCCTTTGAAACTTTAATTGATTGATCAACTACTTGGGTAGTAATTTGAGTTGGGTTGAGTTCGCCTAAGTCAAGTTGTTGATATACGGAGAAGGGAAGCAAATTAATGCTTGCTCCTAAATCGAGGAGTGCTCTACTAATTTCAGCTTAATCTATTGTGCAATAAATGGTGGGGCAATCAGGGTCTTTGTACTTGACTGGATCTGGTTGGACAATAGCTCACTAATGTTAGTGGTTAGAAAAACCTTCTTGGGTACATTTATTTTTCTTTTCTTAGTGCACATATCCTTAAGGAATTTGGCATAACTAGGGACCTGTTGGATTGCATCAAGAAGTGGTATATTGAGCCTACCTTGATTAAATACCTCAAGCAGTTTCTCCATATGTGCATTATTTTTATTCCTAAGCCTATTTGAAAATGGGGCTATAGGTTGGTGCACTTGT
This sequence comes from Agave tequilana, assembly GCA_038442645.1. Classification (NCBI taxonomy): domain Eukaryota; kingdom Viridiplantae; phylum Streptophyta; class Magnoliopsida; order Asparagales; family Asparagaceae; genus Agave; species Agave tequilana. Next base: position 57,024 of record JAVJIF010001996.1, read on the forward strand.
TTTGCTGACTTATCAACTTCAGTTACTTTGGAGTTTTGTGGAGATGGAGTGGAACTAAATGGAATAGACAATTGAGCTGGGTCTGGTGGCATGGATACTTGATTATCAACTTATTTTTCTGACCTCAAGATATGAACCAAGTTACACTAGTTTGGTCTTGAGCCTCATTAGCTTGCCTAGGATTCCTAGGGTTTGGCAATGGTTGACAAGGTAGAGTTCCCTTTTGTCTTTCTTGTTGATTCAGTTGCATCTCTATCCTAGTCAAGACTTGAGCTAGTGTGTCTTAGCTTTTAACTAGAGTGTCTACCTTTCTTTCCATATTAGAGAGTCTTGTTTTCATATGTGTATTTTGGAAAGAGGGTGGAGGACTTTGGTTTGGAAAATTTTATTGATAAGGAGATTGTTGAAAATTGTTGGAGAACTTGCGCCTTGTTTGATCATTTTTGTTTGGGCCCCATGAGAAATTTGGGTGATTTCTCCAACCGAGATTATAGGTGGATGAATATGAATTATTAGCGGGCCTTGTGGAGGCTGCATTCATATGCTCAGGCAAAGTTTGATGAGCTATAAAGACGGGACATTTCTCGAACACATGGTTCATGGCTTAACAATAAGTACAGCCGCCGAAGGTGTTAGGCTGACTTGGTTCACTGAGACTGGTTCTTTAGTTTCAAAAGCTTCTAGTCATCACATCACAGCAGCTAGTTTAGCTTTAGTAACTATGTTTGCCTCAATGGAATGGACACCTCCTTTAGAAGAGATAGGGTCATTAGTCCTAAATTTTTCCCGAGTTGGTTCCAATTGGATGGTCTTATCAGCCAAATCTTTATATAATAACCATCTTTCGTCTTTGTTCTTTTTCAAAAATCCTCCTTGGCACATGGACTCTAATTGGGTTTTTGTTTGATATTCTAATCCATCAGAAAGAGCTTGGCAAAGTCATCATTTCTCTATCCCATAGTGAGGGCATTGGGTAAGGAGGTGCTTAAAACGTTAAAAGTACTTCCAAAAAGGTTCATTGGCTGTTTGCTTAAACTACAAGATGCTTTTCCTAATTTGTGCATTCTTGTGAACGGGATAGAACTTCTTTAAGATATTTTGACGAAATTATCCCATGATGATATGGAATCAGTTTCTAGACTGTAGAGCCATTTCTTTGCTAAGTCTTTAAAAAGAATGGGACAAACCATAATTTAATGGCATCTACTCCTAGGCTAGGTATTTTCATCATTAGACATATTTCTTCAAATTCCCTTATGAAAAGTATGCATCTTCGGATTCAAATTCATGAAATTTGGGAAGAGTGTTGATGTATTATGGTTTTAGCTTAAATGGTCAACACCTTCATCGGGCAACTGAATGCAAGATGGAAGAGAGGTCCTAATAGGATAGAACCTATCTTGCAATGATGGTGGTTGTGCCATTTGTGAATCGGGTTTTTGTTCGGGTGGTGAACTGTTCCAAATTAGTCTAGATGTGATTGGGTCTCTCGACCAAGCTGACATGCACAGTTAACAAACAAGTTCACCTAATCAATCAAGAAAGAGAAAAAATAATCAAAAATAAAAAATCCTAATCTAGGGTAAGCCTGGACCTAGACGACTCCTAACTTTAGACTATCTTTAGGAGGTATATTGCCGACCTTAACCATAAGTTAATCAGCCAGGTAGGTGGTAAGATCGGTGGGAGGTTATCCGTCAAAGACATTCCTTAATTAAGTAACCACCAGCCTTCAGGCTTTCGGCCCTTAATCCCCTTCCTAAACACCAATTTGGTGAGAGTTAATTTCGAACAACTTCCTCCTTCAGCCAATCTTCTAATGAGTCTGAGTTAACCTAAGGCCAACGTCTAGTCAATTTTTATTTTAGGGTTAGGGTTGTGAGTGCAATGGAGATGATTTGTGGGCCAAGGAAGGGTAATGGCGTCCCACCTTATCTTGTTTATGGGATTTGCCCTTAAAGTGATTTAGTGCACATGTAAAGCAATAGATAAGTATTCACTCAAAAGCAGTAAATCAGCCAAGGGTGCATCCTAGTCTATCTTGTCGCCAGCACTCTTCAACAGGAATTAACAAAATTTAAATAGACACGTGCCTAAGATACAAGAGTCTAATTTTTTTAATTATTCAACTAATAGGTTACTGTTAATTAATTAGCTGTATGCAGGGTGATCACAGAGAAATAATATTAAAGCAGTAAAGAGAACTTTGCAATTTGCAGCAACCTGTAAAAAATCAGTCAGTAGTGAAATACTACTGTCACGAAAACGTGGCTATTGTCGCGTTTACGTGGCTAGATAGTAGGCTCTGTTGCTCTGCCTTTTAGGGTAGAGGCACAGAGTTTCTATATGTCCTTAGCTATAATTATAGTTCCTGTTCTTAGATCCTGCAAACAGAAAGAAGAAAAAGAAGAATTAGTTTTTGAGAATATCGTACCGTTCCTTTCCCGGCAACGGCGCCAATATTTTGATTGAAACGGGAAAATAGTAAAGAAAGAGTTTAGAAAATCATAGTCTCGTTTCAACGTAACCGCGTTAAAAGGGCTAGGCGGGTCGATCCACAGGGAAGATGCGATGGAAGCTTTACGGAACGATCTTCTCTGTAATTGGCTTGGAAAAGAAAAAGAGATATTGGTTGTGAGAATTAGATTTAATCAAGTAAAAGAATTATAGTTTACTAATCATATACCACAACCAAAGTATTAGTCTCAAAGCATGAACATCATATTGAAAGAAGAATTACCTACCCAATGGTTTTGATTGAGAATCAAGTAAGATGAATAAAGATGTTGTAAACCCTAATTAGTTTGCACAAATAAAAATTAAACTATAGCTCATCTTAATTTCAAAGAATAGCATAAGAAAAGTCTACTTAAAATTATGCTATCAAAGTAGTTAAATATGAACCATGAATGACCATTTAAAAAGTGCAACCCAATTAGTTAAACTAAATATTGATTCACCTCCAAGAACACCAATTTTAATCCTAGGGTTTCTAACAAGTATAGATGTCAATCAGTTCATCTTTTAAACTAAACTAGGGTTGATCGAGAGATTAGCAAACTATAGTTTTAATTAGTTATTCATATTTTTATTTTTATTTTCAATTTTTAATTTGAATAAGAAAAGTTGCATGAAAACTAAAATAAGAAAAATAAATAATCTAAGCAGAAAACTAAATTGAATTGCAAAGAATAAAAAGAATGAAGAACCTTTCATTAGATGTCACTGACCAATTACAAAGCTCCTCTGCTTTTTCAACAATCTTCTTCTCCAAATAACAAAAATGAAAAATATAAGAAAATTTGGAAAGAAGAAAAGATCTAAAGAAAACCCTAAGCTTCAGCTCGCTGCCCCCCTCTCTGTTACTCTGCAGGGGTATTTATAGAAGATATAAGATGTAGAGTCGAGTACAACTCTCCCACGAAACCGCGTTGCCAGATTCATCCAAACGCCGCGGCGGAAATGGGCTAGAGTCGTGTTTTCGCTGTCCACGCTCTTCTCGCATGGCCTTATCTGGTCCGTCCATCTGGGCACCTCCTTCTGGATTCTGCTTCAGACCCTCTATCTTGAGAACTCTAGATAACTTGGGATGCAAGTTATCACAAATCTGAATTTTGAAAAGGATTTGTTCCATTATCTTTATTTTTAAGCCTCTCTCCCCTTTAATTTTATCGTTATATTTCAAGCAACCATGTTTAAGTAGAAGTCCATCTCTATTTTAGGATAAGGACCCATCTTATCCTTTTTCTCCTCCTCTTTAGCAATTAGGAGTTCTATTTTTTCCTTCCTCTTCCCCCTAGATTTTAAATTAATAATTTAAAATTCAAGTTTAGATTAGGTTCGATAAGATAGAAGCTCTCTAATTATTAAAATAAATTATGCATATGGGCTTGTAAGATTTTGAGTTTCACTTGTGCTTTATTCTTTATTCTTTAATTACTCAAGGTCTGCACAACTTTAAACAATAAAACATTAGTAGCAATGCTTAATAAAAGAATAAGTAGGGAAATATGATGATAAATATGATGATAAATATGCACTTTGAATACCTATCGTGTTTCATATTACAAAAGCCGAATCAAAGTTAGCAACCATAGATAAATACTCATCATTTAGGGTACTCTTTAAAGCAAGAAGGGATTTTGAGTTAGACTCAAGATACCTGCTATTACTAAAGTATGAACATTAATGGTAGCAAGATATACATGAATGCCTAGGGCTTTGAGGTACATTGACATCTTAACTTTCCAAGTTTGGATGTTAAGAATGTCAAACATGGGAGTGTCATGAAATCCATGTGGTGTGTGTGTGTACAAATATTAGATTAGCTAAAAAATGAGGATCTTTTAACTCGTTAGACCCAAATCAAGTGCACCAAGCTCTGATATCAATTGAAATCACCTAGAGGGGGGTGAATAGGTGACTAGCTAATCTAATGATGAATTAATGCGGAATAAAAACTATTTATGCAAAACACACCAAATATAACACAAGAGTGTAGCCAATTCTCGGTGAAGGGCTGGACTATCTCCTCAAGATTCTTCTAGATAAGAGTTGAGGTGCCGCTATGACTCTCTTGTTGAATACAAGTGTGAACAAACAATTCTAAGCATGTATCAATAGCGCACAAATATATCAAGCATATAAAAGAGTTAAGCAATATAAGCATGAGATATAAACACAAGTGAGTTATAGAGAGAGCAATCACAAACATGGGAGATTTGATTCGATGTTCGAGCACCTTGATCTATGTCCCCGCCTTTAACACTATGAAGGATTTCCACTAAAAACGATCCCACCGGATCACTAGTGCCGCAACACCTACAACGAGTTTACACAAGAACTCTTGGACTCACTTAGTCCCTCACTTGTTCCCTCAAGAATAACACACGCAAGCACACTAGCTTGGCGAGACCGCACCTATACACCGAGCTTCCACAAGAACTCGAAACAACACGAATCCACAAGTTCGCCTCCTCAAAGACAAATATGAACACTTTGGTGATCACAACATTTTAATAACCTAAAACTCTCTCACAATAAAGATCCCTAGAGGATTGATATAGCAATGGATAGCTCAAGTATGTGTGAGAAAATACAATAGAATTGTAGAGGAAAAACAAGAAATCTCTTTTATAAAACACTTTTAAAAACTCTCCTTTGTTATGAAAGTATTTGGCTCTAAAATAAGTGGAGATAAATACTTAGAAAAGTAGAAAAAACTAGCTTGAAAACCCACTTCAAATCTTATAGAAAACAGTATAAGGGAACCCTAATTTATAGGCTCCCAAAATATGGCCGTTGGAGGCCAACTCAGCAAGAAACCCTGCTATCGGTCGATCGCCCGGTCGACCGACGGTCAGATTTCCAACCGTTGTGCCACCGGTCGATAGCCCGGTTGACCGAGGCCTGGATACAGAGAGCAGAGCTCTCTGCCGGTCGACGGCCCGGTTGACCGGGGCCAGATCCAGAGAGCAGAGCTCTCTGGCGGTGGACCGGGTCGGTCGACCGGCCCTCCAGCCAAACTGGCTGTGCACGTTTGTGCACATCGATCGACCGGATCGGTCGAGCGACTTCTGCCTTGGTCAATCGTCCAGTCGATCAGTAGAAGTCCTGGTCACATCTTTTTCAAGGATTGAAACTTGATCTTTTGCCTTCAATAAAATTGCATAAATTCTCATAAATTCCAAAAAAATAAGTTCATTAATATACTTTGATATACAAACATGTTTGATTAAAATCAAAACATTTTACAAACATTTGAACCATTTTGTAATATAAAAATTTTGGCTTTAAATAAAAACCGTATTTTTCAAAAACAATCTCCAAATTGAAAAACAATTTTTCTAAAACTTCTCCAAATACAAAAAATAAGATATTTGAACACTTTTTAAGCTTAGTGTGTATCGATATGATCTACTGCACATATATGATGAAATATCTATGTTTTGACAATAAGTTCTAAAATAAGTTTTGATAAGACACATGTATATTTTGAAGCTTAAAAATCAAAACAGTATTTTCAAAACAAAAACTCTTTTATGAAAACACATATAATCTTGTTGTGAGTGTATATGAACTTGAGCAATCCACCAAACTAATCTATCCTTTACATTTTATCTAAAAATAAATCTTGACACTACAACTATGATACAAGTCTTCTGAAAATCTTCTCTTGAAAATATTCTTCTCCTTCTTGACTTAGTCTAAACCTTGATCCAATAAGTTAGACTTCTCTTGAGTACTTGATGCAATCTTGATGCGCGAACTCTTGAATCACTAGGTGCTAGCTCCAAAACTTGACTTTAAATTCTTTTTGAAGCTAAACACCTACTAAGATCTTGATCAAATGTCTGAGACCAAGATCATTAGTACTATAACTACATGAGTTAATTATCATCAAAACTAGAGTGATGAGTAGAGTGATGTGCAGAGTGATGGGCCTTTGGGCTAACAATCTCCCCTTTTTGATGATGACAAAACTCATGGAGTTATATATGCATGAATTAAAGTTATGCTTCGTAGAAGATCCCCCTAACTCATGCATAACAATAAACCTAAATATATTCAATAAAGTGCATAAAACTAAATAAACATATATGCATAAACAAGGAGATAAACATGCATAAACTCACAAATTCTTGCATAAACAAAACATATATGCATAAACATGAAAATAGACATGCATATATGAACTCAAAAATCCTTCTCCCCCTTTTTATATAAAACAAGGAATTGAAATAAAACATGCATATATAAACTCACGAAATAATTTTCTCCTTTTTGTCAAATCATCAACAAAGGGGTGAAAACAAATCAAACAATAAAGATATATATGCGATATACATTCATGAAGAAGAGAGCGTGAAGTTAGCTCCCCCTGTATACATGTATTACATGAAGAAGGGATGACAAAAACCTAACTCACATAAAATATAATATACAATGTATAAGCGGAAATGTTAAGCTCCCCTACACACGTGTACCACATAAAGAAGAGTCAAGCTCCTTAATATAAGATACACTCAATATGAATATATATATAGAAGAAAATGTTAAGCTTCCCTTGCATGTATGTAATACATATCAACAAATTTTGAATAATTCTTAAAGCAAAACTTTGAAATTTCTTAAAACACAATTTTTGGTACCACTTATAAATAAACAAAATTTAAGATACCAATAGTAGATTTTGATACGAATTGAAATTGAAATAATGTAAATTTTTGATACGAATTAAATGGTAAAATATGAAGTATAGTTTGATTATCAATTGAAATACTAATTGAAAATAATACATAAGCTCATTAAGTTACCAATTAACATTTAAAAATTAGTCAAGCTTAGCATAAGCATAATTTGTTCTTTAATTATGTAAGAATATTTTAAATCAAGCACAATCAAAATATAATATGTATGAAATGAAAATACCAATTGAAATTGATATTATTTGAAATTGAAGCATACATATATAGAAAACAATATGAGTATACAAAAATAGAATTTTCATGAAGTTCATGTGTATAACTCATAACTATCCACCCTATTCATGCACATGTTTAAAAGATTTTCAATTTAGAGCATACAAGGCATGGTCGCACATCCAACCGCTCTTAAGGGTAGAAGTTTTCAAAAATATGATTTGAAAATAGTTGTAAATTTGAAAACACTACCAAATGAAGAATAAAAAACTAGTTATAGTAATTTTTGAAAAACTAGTTAAAGATCCTTCATGTATGAAATCAAATCATCTATATCTCATGAAATATACCAAATACACAAGAGTTGACACT